>JACCIB010001159.1:0-52710 GCA_018906965.1 Philotrypesis tridentata
GTTGTGTGCTGTAATTCGCAAATTACTGTCAGTCTTATGTGTTCAATCGTATCATTATACTGGTCATTAAATTATGCTATACTATACAGCTAATAATATCATCGCGATATAATTGGAACACTGTAGTATCTACGCTGTTTCGGGATAACGCAGTAATCCGCAGTTAACGCGATTATATTTCTAGCTATAGAGTATAGCATAATTTCATGACCAGAATTATGATACAAGTGGGACACATAAGACTGACAGTAATGCTTGATTTACAGCAGACAACCATGCACTATCAAAAAGCTTCGCCGATGATACACTGTTCTAATGGGATTCAGGCAACATAAATAATAATGTCAAATGCTGTATTTCCGAGGCTGATAGAAACCAACTAATAAGTCGGGAAATTTCGAGGTAAACTGTAACAGTTATTACTGCATTATCCCAAATCAGTGTACGTAATAGAGTGTTCCATTTAAATCTCTGCGATATTATCAGCCAAATTTTACAGCATATTTTTATGACCAGAATAATAATACAAGCAAACACATAAGACTGATAGTATTTTGCGAATTGCATTATCAATGGAGTAGTCTCACTGAGTAACAGGTCATTTATAAAGTATATGAATAATGAAACACGTGAGTATACTATCACACAGAGCGACCAATAATAAGTTCAATGTAAGGTAATTCGCTAATGATACCTAACAAACGTAGACTATCGCGAAGCCTGCCCGATAATACAGTGTTCCCGTTCCATTCATGCTAAATATTTAATAGTATCGTGCTGTGTATTATCTTGAAAATGAAAAAAATTTCAAGTGTATTGTTCAATCACAACTGGCAGCGAATACTACACTTTCTTAAAATTTCATTTCAAGAACAGTGTTTCAATTGAATACCTGATGCAAATCTAAATGTATTTACTGCATTTTTTCGTAAGAAAACTAATGAAACCAGAGTGCAGATGATTTAGAAGGTAAGATCTTGATGCCAAGTGTATATCCTGATAATAAATCAAAACTTGGCCTGGAATTGTAAAGTGGTACAACGAGAGCCAGGTGACATAATTAACAATGTAGAATGCTGTATTTTCACGGCTGATGGGACCAAATTAGTAAGTTCGAAAATTTCGAGGATAATTGAACAGTTATTACAGCGTTATCCCGGATAAGCGTAGGTAATACAGTGTTCCATTTAGATAGCAATGTTGTTATTAACTATATAGTAGAGCGTACTTAAATGACTAGAATAATAAAAAATGTGAATATATAAAACTGACAGTAATTTGCTAATTACAGCAGACAACCATGCACTATCAACAAGCTACGCTGATAGTATAGTGGTCCAATTGGATCCAGGCGACATAAATTGCAATATGGAATGATGTATTTTCACGGCTGACGGCAACAAACTAGTGTTCCATTTAGTTCTCTACGATATTATTGGCCAAATATTTTAGTACATTTTAATGACCAGAATAATAAATCAAGTGAATATATAAGATTGATAGTAATTTGCGAAGAAAGCAGTTAACTGTTATATCCCACCCAATGAATCTCGTCACGCGTCACCTTATAAATCCGATCAAACGAGAAACAAAGCGAATAAGATTAAGTATACAAAAACAATCACCACATACAGAGAACAATTTTAAAGCCACGCAGTCGTCAAAAAAACCTCCAGCTCGATAGTCAACTGTGTGCGGGGGGAACTGTTATACCCCATCCAGTCACTCTTTCGCCACGCGAAAAGATACGTGAGGAAGGGCCCCTGCAGCGTGGTCGTCACAGCCAGCGAATCCGCGGCGCGACAGCTGCGCAAGTCAGAGCCCCTGCGGCGCGATGGCCCGGCCGGCGCTAGTGCATTTACTGTAGCACGATACCGGAGGTAATACTCGCATTCGCCTCGAGTCCACGAGTATGGCTGCAGTAATCCAAAGATTAATCCTGTATTTCCTGCAGGCTGTGCAAAAAATTTTGATGCGTTCCAAGTGACCGTCGATTTAAACACCAGCCATTGGAATGCACGTACTCCAATGGTAGATGCTATTGTAACGCCCGTAAATGAAAAGAAAAGAAAATATATCCGCAACGAATGCGCGTGTTTTACACAAAAAGCAGAACGCTCGGGTTTGCGAGAATCACTCGAGGCCGTCCTATTGAAAATAACCAGGTGGTATTACCTTATGGTAACACAGTATGATAAAACCATCTGGTAATTACCATATGGTTTTTTGTCTCGGTTTACAGTGTGGTTAAACCATATGGTAAAACCATGTGGGAACTAATATGTTTACTATTATGGCAATTTTTATTGCAAGTAGTGAAATTATACAATAAAATGAAATTCACTACTTGCAAGAAAAATTGCCATAATAGTAAACATATTAATTCCCACATGGTTTTACCTTACGGTACCAATACCACCTGGTTATTTTCAACAGGGTGTGGTTCTGTTGTCCATGCCCTGTTGCTAATATACAGGTGGGTATACATATGGATCATCCATATGGATTTACATGGATTCCACATGGGTTCATATGGATAATCTAGAGATACTGATCCATAATCCAAACTGTTATAATATTGCTACTGGAATACTTACAAGCTTGCGCAAGTACGTAGTAATTAATAAATAAGAGAAAAAAAAACAAAAAAATAATCATCTAAACGGGAATCGAACTCGCAACATCTCAGTTCATAGTCCAATACTTTACCACTGAGCCACTAACACTTGTTTCACTGGATTTTATACTCTCATGCTTCGCACGATATCATCATTTCATAATTGTAGATCTCATGTCAAAAATTTATGTAACCGATTTTGGTTGCTTTATCTATTTAAAAGCGATTTGATTCAATTGTTAACTACTTTTGAAAGATTCAGTTTCGAAAATTTTTCAGGAATTTTGGAATAATCTTATGCATATAATAACCATAGATCTTTAAAATTGGTGCAGTTCATCTGACATAATTTTACAAAATAATTATTGAGTCAATTTTGATATCGTTTGCACAGAATACTAATACTCCTTTAAGGGGTTATGCCTGAGTTAAAGTCGTCAAAAAATCGATTTTTTTTTTATTGACTTTTTTCATAGGAAATTGTCTGTAGAATACGATGCTGAAGTCCCATTTGCCCAAAAAAATTGGGTAGAAAGCTACAGACCAAAAACTGAAGGCATGCGAATAGCTTATTTTTAAAAAATCGTAATTTTCGCGTTTTTATTTGTCAGTGCTATGTTACTGAACATGATTATTTTTCGAGCTTTTAATGCTTCTCATGCATAATATTTGTATGTAAAATACAATAAAAATATCTATTATGCAATTAAAATCCGTTAAAAGATATTAATAAAATGAGCAAAATTATGCAATATTAAAAATTTTCAAATTGCTTATTTCCACATTTTCCTCTATTTTGTTTATTTAAATTAATAATTTATTTTTAAAAAAGCATTTGATTATTTATTATGCTCTATAAAGAATTAATTAGACGCAAATATTCGTCAATGAATAAAATTATGCAAAAAACGAATTTTGAATTTGGCGCTTACCGACGGGGCCGCGCGATATTCTTTCGAAAAGGCTATTCATCTAGTAACCTGTTTTACCGTATGATTGAGAATTCAAGAGCGCAAAAACACTTGCTTTGAATTTTCATATCAACTTTTATTCTGCATTGCTCAATATTATTAAATAATTTATTTTATAATATTGATAGCATTTGTGGTTAAAAAGTAGAGTAAGTGAGAGTGATTTGTGATCAAGATGAGTCCAGACTCAAGATATAGAGTTTCAGGATCATCTGACAGAAAAAGAAGATTTGGAAGAAGAAAGAGAAGACCCAAGATTTTTCATCAAAAACAGCAATGGGAAGTTTCGACAACAGCACCAGCACCAGCATCAGCATCAACATCTATACGAGAACGAGCAACACCAATCACTTCAGCATCACATACGCCTGATACAGTTCCTTCAACGTCCAGGGAATGGAGTTCAAGATCTGCTGCGCAAGCTTTACCAGGTACCTCAACATCAGTACCGCCAGAAATTTCTGTGTCTAGGTCTAGACAAAAATTAAAATCAATTTATGTAGAACCGAGTGAAATTCAGAATAGAATCTTTGACATTTCTTTGCTTCTGCCAGGATTACAGGAGTTTCTGGCTTGTAAAGCTTGTGGCGGATGCATCAAATTTGATGAAGTTGATGTACGAGGTCTTGGTAGCAAACTATCCATCACCTGTACATCATGTAACGCAGTTGCTTTCATCGACTCCACCAGAAATGTTGGAAAACAAAGTAACGCTTATGAAGTGAACAAGCGTGCAGTTATAGCCATGAGAATTCTTGGTCATGGGCACACTGGTTTGAGCACTGTATGTGGAGTAATGGATTTTTCTACTCCAATCTCTCACAGTAATTTTGACAAAATTAATCAAGACTTGAAAGATGCAAGCTTGATTACAGCTAAAGAGTCGATGAAAGCAGCTATGCAGGAAGATTGCAGTACGGAAAATCAAGAAGATGATCACCAAACTGTATCAGGCGATGGTAGTTGGAGGAAACGAGGACATTCATCTCTTCAAGGCGTTTCAACACTAATACGCCATGCCAATGGAAAGGATTGATGTTGCTCCGAAGCAATCCTTTTGCCTAGCCTGCGAGAAACGACCAGAAGAGGATACAGCACAGTACAAGGAATGGTATGAAGCCCACCGAGAAAAGTGTTCTGCCAATCACGAAGGAAGCTCTGGCAAGATGGAAGTGGATGGCATCGTCGAAATGTTCCAGCGATCCGAATCCATCCATGGTGTAAGGTATGCAAATTACATTGGAGACGGAGATTCAAGAGTCTTCAAAGCACTTTCCGATGCTAAACCCTATCAAGATTTCACCATCACGAAGAAGAAGTGTGTAGGACACGTTCAGAAGAGGATAGGTTCGAGGCTCAGGAACCTGAAGAAAAGCTTGGCTGGCACAAAACTAACAGATGGCTTGGCCATTGGTGGAGAAACCGTCTAACTGCTCAAAGGCTTGACCAGTTGACGAAGTACTATGGCAATGCCATCCGTGGCCATAGTAATTCTGTTGATGAAATGAGAAATACCATATGGGCAACATTTCATCACAAAAAATCTACAGATGAAGATCCAACTCACCACCTTTGCCCGCAGGGATCAAGATCTTGGTGCAAGTGGCAGAAAGCCAAGGCGAACAACAACTTGAAGAACTTCCACCATGGAGATAGTATTCCTGCTGCCAACATGAACGCAATTGAACCGATTTACGAGGACTTGACGAAGCCAGACTTGCTTGAGAGATGCATTGGAGGCTTCACGCAAAACAGTAATGAAAGTTTCAATCATTCTGTTTGGAAGCTCATCCCCAAGCATAGTTTCAGTGCTCTGACATTCCTCGAAATTGGTGCCTACATCGCAGTCACTTGCTTCAATGAAGGCAAAGCAGGACTGCTTGAAGTCATGAGGAAGTTCAGTGTGTATCCAGGATCCTCTGCAGTCAACTGGGCCAAGCTTCAGGATCAGGAGCGGCTTCTCTTGTCCGACAGAAGAGAACTACATTCAACACTTGAAGCACGACGAGCCAAAAGAAAGAGAAGTCATTAGGATGATGACTTCTACAGAGCTGGTGCTTATTAAACACACATACACACATTACACACATAACCAAATACTTATACACCATACACAACCTCACTTGTAAACAAACAACATAATTTACAACACAAACACTAAAAAATACTGAAACACATTCACAATTTTTTTCTGTTTTTTTCACTTTTGTTTTCCTTTTCTTTAATTTTTTTCATTAAACACTTTTCACACACACATCACACATGTCACAGCATCAGCTCTGTAGAAAACAGTCTAGCTGAAAAGTAGGTCAGAGAGCAAGCTAAACAGCTGATTGGAGCTGTCTGCTTGCTTTCTGCCTCCTTAGCTCACCTGATGGACTGTTTTCTCTAACCTCTCAACTACATGAACTTGATATGATGATGATAGTTCTACTCTTCTGTTCATCACATGTAAGTATAGAAACTTATTTATTTACAATAAAAGCATTTTTATAGATTAATTATAAAAATGTTTCAAATTTAGAAAAATTACTTTTTTTAATGATTTTTCATTTTGTTTCATTTCAGAGGACTGGACACAAATAAAATTTTTGGATTATCCTCAAACTTGACAAAGATGACCAGGATACGTATATCTTTGACTTAAATAAGGTCCAGGTGTGAAGAAAAATTGTAAGTATATTTTATATCATTAAATGTCAAGTTAAACTTTAAATGCTTTTTTCTCAAGTTTTGAATTTTTTTCATCTTAGGTCAGTTACCGCATGATTTCTCAAGAACCAATGGACCAATCAACCTAAAATTTTTTGGAGAACTCCAGGAGGCCTTTCTTCACTGCTTGAACGGAGCAGAATTTGCAAAGATAAGTCAAAAGTGAATGTTATGTATCTAAACATACGTAACATTCACTATAATTACATATATTATAACTTATACGTTGCTAAAATAAAAAATTTTTATTTTTCAGTAATTTCCTGCGTTCAAGCTGAGGAGAAGGCAATTTAGAAGATTTTCCATCCAGTTTGGAAATAATTCATCAACCAGAACTTGAAAATTCATGCGGCAAAGGAAAAAATATGCTGAAATTTAGTACTGCATACATGGAACTATTTACATAGTGAGTATGCATAAATAATTATTTAAGAATATTGAAATTTACTATTAATATGTATATTTTCATTAGGAAACAAAATTTTTTTTATATTCATTATAAATAATATTTAATTACCTATTAATTGATAAATTGTTTTTTTCAGGTTTAACTGAGGCATAACCCCTTAAATCACTTCCGGCAACTCCACATTTTGGGGGTCTCGTATATCTTCTGTGTTCTGTAACATTGAAAGATTTGTCTATTTGAGAGCTAGAACTTACTGAAGGATTTTGTACCTATTTCCTGAAGTATCCAGTGATTCAATTCTGATTTACTCACTTTTATTTTTGGAATGACATGCTTTCTGTACATAAAAATTAGTTATTTAAAACTTTTTATCTTTAAGAACGCAGAAGCTATGCAAGTGCATATGGTTTATCAATATGGATTATCCATATGGATTGACATGGATACCACATGGATCCATATGGATAATCTAGATATCGATCCATATAGATATCCACATGGATAATTTAATTTAATATTCGTAATCCAAATTATTATAATATTTATTTTGGAACACTCACACGCTTACGCAAGTTCGTAGTAATGAATAAATAAAAGAAAAAAACCGAAAAAAAATAATCACCTCAATGGGAATCGAACTCAGAACATCTCGATTCATAGTCCAACACTTTACCACTGGGCCATTGACATATGTTAGAAAGTATTGTTAATTTTCTACTCATATTTCATGTGACTATATTTTTTATCTTATGCAATAATTTTAGAGTCTTAATTATTATCGCATAAATACTTAAGTTATGTAGTAATATATTTTGTAAATAATTCATTATCAATTGCATAATAACGTTATTTTTGAAATCTAAGAAAATTTTTGTAAAATTAAACTTAAAATTGTTACTAATATTCAATTCATAAGATTATTCCAAAATTTCTGAAAAAAATGTTTAAAACTGAATCTTTCAACAATAATTAAGAATTGAATCAAATCGCTTTTAAATATATAAAGCAACAAAAATCGGTTACATAAATTTTTGACATGAGATTTACAATTATAAAATGATGATGTCCTGCGAAGCATGAGAGTATAAAATCCAGTGAAACAAGTGTTAGTGGCTCAGTGGTAAAGTATTGGACTATGAATTGAGATGTTGCGGGTTCGATTCCCGTTAATGTGATTATTTTTTTCTGCTTTTTTTTCTTTTATTTATTAATTACTACGGACTTGCGCAAGCGTGTAAATATTCCAATAGCAATATTATAACAATTTGGATTATGAATATTAAATAAAATTATCCAGGTGGATATCCAATTGGATCAGTATCTAGATAATCCATATGGATCTATGTGGAATCCATGTAAATCCATATGGATGATCCATATGTATATCCACCTGTATATTAGCAACATCGCGTGGAGAACAGAACCACGGCCTCGAGTGTTTCTCGCAAACCGGAGCGTTCTGCTTTTTGTGTAAAATACGCGCATTCGTTGGGTATATATCTTCTTTTCTTTTCATTCACGGGCGTTACAAGCATATACCATGGGAGTACGTGCATTCCGATGGCTGGTGTTTGAATCGACGGTCCCTTGGAACTCATCAAAATTTTTTATACACAGCCTACAGCAAATACGGGGTTAACCTTTGGATTACTGCAGCTATACTCGTGGACCCGAGCCGAATGCGAGTATTACCTCCGGTATCGTGCTACTGTAAATGCACTAGCGCCGACCGGGCCATCGCGCCGCAGGGGCTCCGACTTGCGCAGCTGTCGCGCCGCGAATTCCCTGGCTGTGACGGTCACGCTGCAGGGGCCCTTCCTCGCGTATCTTTTCGCGTGGCGAGAGAGTCACTGGGTGGGGTATAACAGTTCCCCCCGCACACAGTTGACTATCGAGCTGGTGGTTTTTCTGACGACTGCGTGGCTTTAAAATTGTTCTTTGTGTGTGGTGATTGTTTTTGTATACTTAATCTTATTCGCTTTATTTCTCGTTTGTTCGGATTTATAACATGACTCGTGATGGCCATCTTACAAATTACTAGCGTGACGCGTGACGAGAAAGTCATTGGGTGGGATATAACAGTTATCTGCTTAATTCGCAAATTACTATTAATATTATATATTCACATGTTTTATAATTCTGGTCATTAAAATGTACCAAAATATTTGGCCAATAATATCGTAGAGAACTAAATGGAACACTGTATTATTTACGCTGGTTCGGGATAATGCAGTAATAACTGTTACAATTTACCTCGAAATTTCCCGACTTACTAGTTGTTTTCTATCAGCCTCGGAAATACAGCATTCTACATTGCTAATTATGTCGCCTGGATCCAATTGGACCACTGTACTATCGGCGCAACTTGTTGATAGTTCATGATTGTCTGCTGTATTCACAAATTGGTGTCAATCTTATGTATTCACATGTTTTATTATTCTGGTCATTTAAGTACGCTATACGATATAGCTAATAACGACCTCACGATCTAAATGGAACACTGTATTACCTACGCTTATCCGGGATAACGCTGTAATAACTGTTACAATTATCCTCGAAAGTTTCGAACTTACTAGTTTGGTCCCGTCAGCCGTGAAGATATAGCATTCTACATTGTTAATTATGTCGTCTGGCTCCTGTTGGACAGCTTTACAATTCCAGGCCAGGCTTTGATTTATTATCGGGATATACACTTGGCATCAAGATTTTACCTTCTAGATCATCTGCACCCTGTTTTCATTAGTTTTTTTACGGAAAAATGCAGTAAATACATTTAGAAATGCATCAGGTATTCAATTGAAACACTGTACTAGTAATGAAATATTGTTGAATGAACAACACACTCGAAGTCTTATTCAATTTCAAGATAATACACAGCACTATACTATTAAATATATCGCATGAATGGAACTGGAACACTGTATTATCGGGCAGGCTTCGCGATAGTCTACGTTTGTAAGGTATCATTAGCGAATTACCTTACTTTGAACTTATTATTGGTCGCTCTGTGAGATAGTATACTCATGTGTTTCATTATTGATACACCTTATAAATGACCTGCTATTCAGTCAGACTTTAGTCCATTGATAATGCACTGCACTATCCGTTAATTGCAAAGCAGAAATCCAATTAGACCATTGTATTATAGACAAGTGTTCGTGATATTGTTTGTCTGTGGTAATTCGTAGAATACAGTCAAATTTATATAGTCACTTGTTTTATTACCCTAATTAAAATCATTATTAGCCAAATATTACAGTCTATTTTAAGGATCAGGGTAATAAAACAAGTAAGCAGAAAAAATTGACAGCACTTTGTGAATTTTCGCAGATAAACATGCAGTATCACAAAGCCTTACCTACAATACAGTGATCTAATCGGATGTCTGCTTTGCAATTAATGGTTAGTACAATGCATCGTCTATGGAATAAAAACTCACCGAGTGTCTAGTAAATCATAAGGTACACCATCGATGAAAGACATCAGTATACTATCTCATGGAGTGGCTAATAATGAGTTCAATTTAAAGTAATTCCTAAGTTCTGGTTCGCTCGGACCTATTACGCAGTCTTATTACGCCCTTATAAAGCTTCCCCAGCGACTTACTCCTTCAATGGGCCCCCTTGAGTTTATCCCTTATCATGAGTTCACATTCTTCCTCATACGACTTCAGGATAACTTCGATAAGAACGTCACATCCATGCTCGATATCGTCTGGCTTCCCGTAGGACCTCGGGAAGGTACTTATCCTCGCCGCCAGGCTCTCCCTGTAGCCTTGCCAGTTGGTCTTCTTTAGGTTTCTCCCGTATGTTGCCAACGTACTTTCACCCCCAATGTAGCACACAATCTGATTGTGATCCGACATCGTAACCTCTTCCGAAACCCTCTATATTTGACCACAGTGATCTCGTTGTAAGAGTGATGTCGATGACTTCCTCCCTTCTAGAGTTCTCAAACGTTGGTTTATTGCCTACGTTCATTACGTCCATATTCGTGGTTGCCAGAAACTCTAGTAGACCTTCCCCTCTCTCACTTATATCAGAACTTCCCCAAACCGTGTGGTGCGAATTAGCATCGCATCCCATCACCAACTCGATTCCATTCCTCTCGTACTCCCTAACTAAAGCCTCTACCTCATGTAGTGTTTATTTCCCCTCGTTGGGAAAGTACGCCGCTACCACGAATAGGTCCCTTCTAACCCCACCTACATCCGTGTACTTCACCTTGGCAGTAGCCAAGTCCTTCGTGCGGTGCCTAGGCACTGTATCCACCTGCAGTCCTTTTACAATGATACACGCTCTTACAGACCACCAGATGCTCTTACAGTTTCCTGTATCGCTGATCCGGGTTCCGCAGCTGTTTAAACCCGTTACCCTACCCTACCCTTTTTGTATTAGGCAGACACGTGTGACTACCGCTGCCATGCACTTGGCTAGGACAGCCGTGGCGCTTTGCAGCGGTGTAAGTTGATCTGCATGAACGCAATTTTGGTTACTGCTACGGAGCCAGCCCCCCCTGATCGCGCTCGCGTCCTGTCTCATCTCCTTAATTGGTATTAGGGGTTTTCTTCCCTGCGGCTATCGTTCCAATCTCTTTTCTAGTGGTTTCCACCTCCATGGCATCCTCCTCCTTCTTCTCCCCATGCCCTTCGTCCTTTCTCTTCAGGGGGACAAAATGCACCCTCCTACCTTCCTTTTCATCATTCCCTCAGTCATGGAGGTTACCCCCGAGATCTACGGCACTTCCTAACCCCCAGGCACCGATACACCCCCTGCTCATTCTCCACTGAAGAGCACCCTTCCCCCCCCCCCTAATGACCTTGAATGGGCTCCCCGGCCAGAAGGCTGCTGCCCTACCCGGTCACCAGCCGGCAGCAGCAGTTAATAATGAGATTTTTAAAAAGTATAACGAGATTTTTATAAAAGCTGGAGTTTGCTCGACTTTACAAAAGTCGAGCAGACTCCAGCTGGATTGGCCCAGAAATGCAGCATTCTCAATTGCTAATTATGTCACCTGAATACCATTGGAACACTGTATTGTAGGCGTAGCTTTTTGATAGTGCATGGTTGTCTGCTATTATTCGCAAATTACTGTCAGTCTTATGTGTCCACTTGTAGCATTACTCTGGTTATGAAATTATACTATACAATTTAGCTAATATCATCGCGATTCAAATTGAACACTGGATTAACTACGCTGGTACGGGATAACGCATGAGTAACTGTTACAATTTACCTCGAAATGTTCCGACTTACTAGTTTGATTCCGTCAGCCGTGGAAATACAGCATTCTGTATTGCTAACTATGTCGCCTGAATCCCATTGGAATACTGTATTGTCGGCGTAGGTTTTTGATAGTGCATGGTTGTCTATCGTAATTAAAAAACTACTGTAAGTCTTATGTGTTCCCTTGTTTTATTATTCCGGTCATTTAAATGTACTGCAATATTTGGCTAATAATATCTTAGAGATCTAGATGGAACACTGTAATACGCACGGTGATTCGGGAGAATGCAGTAATAACTCTCACGATTTTCCACGAAATATCCGGACTTACTAATTGGTTTCTATCAGCCTTGGAAATGCAGCGTTCTACATTGCTGATTATGTCACCTGAATCCCATTGGAACACTGTATTATCGGCAAAGCTTGTTCATAGTGAATTGTTGTCTGCCGTAATTTACACACTTCTGTTAGTCTTGTGTGTTGCCGTATTTTATTATTCTGGTCATTAAAATATACTATAATATTTGGCTAATAATATTTTGGAGATGCAAGTGGAATACTGTATTACCTAGGTGGTTTCGGTATGATCACCTATTACCGCCTTCATTGGATTATTGGAAGTTTGACTAGTGAAAAAGCGAAATTTGTTGTTTTTTTCTAAAATTAAGTATAATACTTACTTAGCAAGTAACTACCAAGCTTACTAATCAAATTGTTGCACTGTATGAATTACTATATTATTATTAGAATTATAAAATTTTTATCTCCTCAAAGTTCCATTTCATACTATTGGCAGTTTGAGTATATCCTCAAACTGACACTTTGAACTGCGGCATGTTTCAGGATATCCTCAAAGTTCCGAAAATATCCTCAAACTGCCCAATCCGTAAAAAATTTCACCTCAAACTGCCCAATAGACGTTCATATTACCATTGGTACATATTTTTTACTGAAGTTTTTCTACGGTGTGCACGATTTTGAATCTCTGAGTTTATGAATTGAAATATTTAGTATGAAATTTTATTCCTTAAAGGTCAGGCTAAAACTTAAACTGAGCAGTATTCTATTAAAATTTATTTCAAGTTTTTCTTTGAATAATACGTCCAATTTATTAAAAAATTAAATAAGCTTGTTGAAGAAATGAAAATAATTTTTTTTAATTTCATTTTTTCATGCAAATTCATCTAATTTTTTTCTTTTAATTTTAAAATCAATTAATAATATATTTTTTCTTTTACTATTAACACCAATTCATAAACAATTTTTTCTGTTACCAATTTATAAAAAATTGCTCCTTTTATGTTTTAATGTAACTTTTAAAGAGTAAAAAAGAGATAGTAAATGTTTCATTTGTTCAGTTCAAATATTCAAAATTATCCACGACGTAGCAAACCTGAGTAAAAAATATATGGTAATAAGTTTATGAGATGAAGAAGCAATATTTTCAAGTGTTCAACAGCTTGAACTGAAGGTCTGAATAAGCACTTTAATTCTTGCTTTAATAAAATATTATATGAAACTTAGATAAAGGAGGATGCCCACGAAATACATTGGAACTATATCTATATATATCAAAAAATTATATATATAGATATACCCTTAATGCAAATTATGAAACTTTGGAGGCTTACTACGATTTTTCCCTGCATTTCCCCAAAGAAATTGTTGTAGCATATGAATGGGCGAGATGGTAACCAAATGTTAACGTATAAATTTTACGTTTATTCGCGTTTTTTATTCCATGGGCATCCTCCTTTCTTTTTTTCAATCATTAACCCAGGTTTGACCGTTTAAGGTCTTAAAAATATTGATGCTAGTTAAATTAAATTTGTTTTTACATTTTTATTTTATCACATATCTCTTTTGCACTGTCGTTCGGATTTTTTATATAGATTTGAAAATCTCGTTCTAAGAGTTGCTGCCCCTTTCTCAGCTAAACAAGGGTACTGCTTCATGGCTTGCCGAATTTGATCTGCATTTGCTGTGATTCCTCGTGATAAACATGTTTGAAATGCTTCATCAAAAGCAATCTTTTCTTCTTCGGTCCATTTGCGAGCTTGTCCTACGAATAAAAATTGTAATTCATGTTATGAAATAATAATATTATAAATGTTAAAAGAAAAACGATTCAGTTTAAGCTGGTAAGTTATTTCATAGAGTATACATTAAAAAAATATACTAATATTCGAAGAATAGTAAAGATTGAACTGCGGCTTGATCTATAATACGACGATGTCTTGATAATGTTGCATTTGTGTTTACAAAAACTGTTAATTACTATAATTTTCGTTCTTAATAATTCGTTTTCATTCTTAATTCTTATAGACTTATTTTAGGACACGTGCTTTCTGAAGTGGTCAAATTTCACCACGTGACGAGTCTGTTGGTAGTACCGGGGGAAAGCGTAATTACAGGTGACACGGAAGTAGCGCGAACGCCAAGACGGTAGCCAACGCCAAGTACGATAGTAATTCATAACTTTATACATCTATATCCTATCTACGAGCAGATTTTTATGATTTTAAGTCACTTATCGCAGGATTTCTCAGGATGGATCCATACGATTGACTTGATTAATAAGATAAATTTTAAAGCAACCTCGTTTAGATATTTCTTTACGAACTTAATGGATCAGAATTGGGAAAAAGGTTAGGTAAAATGCATAATATATACTATAATTCACATTTTAATACATAATTAGTAATTCTTGGCCTAGAATGTACTTTATGAATATTTATGATTTTTTTCAGAACACTAGCTTGAAAAATCTATTAGTATACTAAAAAAGAAAATATTAAAACCGGTCTGGTTAAAAAAGATCCATAGAATATAACAGGATCCTGCGGTAAGTGAGCTTTTGGCATTAATATCCATATTCAAAAGAAGCGGACCATACCAGTTAAGAGAAAGGCTTTATAAATAGTAGCAATAAATGAAAAGGAGGTATAGCATGCATATTTTATGTATAAAATATTATACTAGTAAAGATTAAAGGTATTAAAATTAATTTAAATAACTGATGTAATTCTTAAAATTAATCTAATACTTAAAGTATACTTAAGGGGTTATGCTTGAGGTAAAATGATGAATATGTTGAATTTTTTTTATTTACTTTTTTTATAGCTAATAGTCCATAGAATATGGTGGAGAAAGTTCTTTTTCAGGATCACCGCTAGTAAAAGATATGTATAGGAAATTTTACCGAAAATTCAATATAAATCCATTTCGCAAAAAGTTTTTTTCTCAAAAAGTTACTAACCTAGTGCAAAGCGCTGAATAAGCAATTTTCGTTAAATGGCATTTTTTTCGTTATCTTGCTATTCTTAAACAACAATGTAACGTCCTACGACGCTATTTATTTTCAAATCTATATATTCGCTATTCGTTATTCTTAAGAACTGATCATTAAGCGTTACACTTTGCGAATCGGACATCATATTCAGGTTTTAAAAGAGTCGAATTGGCCTCATTTTAATTAGTCTCATGTCTAAGTCCGAACTCCGTATCACGTGGTCCTTAATCTGTAGGTGATTTACATTGTACTATAAAGTGTTGTCAATTTACAAAAATAAAATACATTATCGAAAGCAGAGAAAATTTAAGAGTGAGTTATTTAAAAGTCCTACCCATCATTGAACAATCCACAGAATCAGCAGTAGCGAAATACAAAGACAGCAGAAGCAGTAAAGCAAAGGTAAGTTCTATGAAATTTACGCTTATACTAAAATACACTACTAGGGGTAACGACCCTATTTGTCTAGCCATTTGAACCTCATAACAATTAAATACACACAAATATAGTCCTGCCCCTGAGAGTGTGGGTAGGACAAAACTACAATCGCATAAAATAAAGGAAATAGAAATTTGAAAACTGAAAAAGAATTCATTGGATTTGAAATTGCCACTGAATATGATGAGCCGCACAGCCAGGATAAAGAATATTAGCAGTTTTATCGATACAATAGTTCCCTAAGAAACAGCTGTTTGAATGTTGACCCAGTTTTCCAGTCACTATGTGTTAATTTATTTGTCTACTGCTACTTATAACCTGTTACTACTGTGGAAAGTTCAAAAACTTCTACAAAAGAATTTAGATAGGTTTTGTAGAATGGTAAATAGCAGATACAATTATAAAGATTTAGTTCTTTGTACTTCGTTTTCGTTCATAGATAAATGGATTGATTGGACTTTCATATTGACTTTGAAGAGTCTTACTTGGCGTTCAGAAGGAAGGGGTAAACGAATGGAAAAATCGTCTATCTAATCTGCCAGCGCTGCACGAGCGAGCGCAAGCGATCTTCGAAGAGTCAGAAGAACGTCAGGCGAGTCATTTTGATGCACGTCGTCTAGCTGAATTTAAAGCTCGTGACAAGGTTTGAAAACGCAGCTATACACTATCATCGGCGGCTTTTCCTTTTATTGGACCTTACATTATAACAGCTCAGAGAGGCATTCCAACTGATAGCAAGGAAAAGTTGAAGAATTAATAGCAGTTAAAGAACGTAAGAAATTTCGCGAGACGGATGACTCAGCTCAGACGAAGAGACTCAACCACCGGGATGGCGATGAAAAGGTGAAGAGCAACCCACCCGACGCGAGTGTGAGCGATAGCGATTCTGATAAAGAAAATGTTTCTGCGAGCGAAAATGGACAGCGGTCTGGTAATTTGGTTATTGACCGAAGGCGAAAGCAAAAATTTTGGTTATTACTGTTGTAAATGATGTCTGTCAGGTCAAGCGTTAACCGGAACGTCCGAAAAGATCGAAGAAAAGTAAATGGGGAGGGCGCGGTGATCGTGTCACCATGCAAGAAATCTATCATTAGTCATTCATTTTTCATTCTCATTTCAAGACCTTAACCTTGCTTTCCTTTCTCTTATTTGTTTTCATTAGATTGAAGATGGAGAATAAAGAAAATCAAGTCTCGAAGCAAACGGGTGAAGCCCGAAGACTACGGTTGGACGCGGCGATGGCGAACGGCCGAGTCTTGTTTTACACTGTGGACATTGCGGGAGGAGTCACCATGAATTTGGTGCAGGTGATCGCTCCAAGTTCACCTGTGATTACTGAGGCCGAGGCTGCTGTTGGCTCAGTACTGGAAGGGAGGGTGCGGAGGTCGAGGTGCTTGGCGCCAGTGTCCTAGAAGAGAAGGTGCAGGGGACGGATGTGAGCCCCGTGCCGTTACCGACGCCTGCCGAATCCGAGCCTGACAAAGAGAAGGAGTGGTTGGACTTGATGAACGAGATGCAGGAACTGCGAGTTGAGAACCGGAAGATGGAGAAGTGGGAAATGCATGTTTTCCAACGGTTCGACCAATTTTTCCAGCAAGAGGATCGCAGCACTCAGCCAGACATCCTTAGATGAGCTGAGTGCATCTACGATTGTCGCGAAGAACAAAATGCGATTGTGCGAGTCCGAGGGCTCGCGCATAATGTCGCGACGAGGAGAAGAAGCTCAAGCTGGCAGAGGAGCGTCTGCTAGTAAAGTTCGAGCGAAAGAGGTTGGAGGCTGAAGAAAGGCGCGAAGTCATGCGGGTGAGGAAATTGCAGGAGCAATTCTCCACAGCTCGCATGCGAGAAGAGAGAGAAAAGAGTCGACTGGAGGTATGGGCCGAGTACCACCGATAGAAGATAGCAGAAGTGCCAAAGAGTTTTGTGTGTGGATGACCGCGTATTAAGAACAGCAAGATTTGCCCGGGGCGTTCTACACATGCTGAAGTACTTAAAAGCACAGGGAGGAAGTGAAGTTGAAGACTTTTTTTTTTATTCTAAATAAATAGTATTTTTTTTCATTTACTTCACATTTCATTTTTCACGTCCGGGATTGTATTAGCATTGAGCCTATGTTCTTAGTGTTCCATTTCTTGTATTCTAGAGAGATGTGAGATCGTGCAAATTGTGTGTAGAGATATTTTACAAGCTACGCAGCGTCTGGAAGGGGGGTGCAATGAGAGGTTAGGACGCGCTATTTGAATATTTCGCGCTTGTTTGGTCGTACGATACGTACGACACACGTGTGTACGGCACGGTGTGTACATTTAAACGTGTTCATGAATATCGTATATTAGAAACCACCAGGGTGCCCATGGTTTGCCGATAGACAACGAAGTGCGAAGATTTTGCGAGCCACACGAACTACAACTGGTGGAAAAGAAGGAGCGTCTTCTTCTCGCAGGTTTCACGTAAAAGTTCAAGCAAGCCCATTCAAGCGTAGGTGCCATGAGAAGTGCGAGTAAGACAAAATGTGTAGTGTTGAGCTAACACCACACATTTGTTATTGAGATCAACAGGCCGTGACACATTTGAGTCGCCGAGAACGAGCTACACTGGAGTAGCCTTCTACAGGTAGGAAGCTTGGTGATACGACGACACTCCGTGGTCGTCGTACAAATTCAATTGGCCCCGTTACAATTACTTATAAATACTATTTTTTTCCTGTTAACTGATCATTTATTTTTTCAGGTTTAACTCAAGCATAACCCCTTAATTAATCGTTCCATTTTTCATGTTTTAACCCAGGATTATCCTCCTAAAGAAGTAAAGTAATATGTAATTATTTCAATACCTCTTCCAGGTTTTTTAATGCTTTCTGTTTGCACTTCTTCTTCCTCAGCATTTCTTTGTATATTTTTACGTTCATACTGTCTTTTCAATATTTTTGGGTCCACATTATTTTTTTGCATTACAAGCTGATATTCTTTTATCTTTTTATAATGCTTTGGGTCAGAGTTAGAGCCTACAATAAATATTCAAAGCAAAATTTCAAAAGAAATTATTTTATTGCTAAATATTGTATTAGAATCTAAGAGTATGAGTGAGTGTTTTAAATTCAAAATTAGCGCCTTCCTAAGACGCAAATTTCAAATTACATACTGAAGATGAAAACATAATGTAAAAAATGATCAGAAACGAGTGAGAAAAGGTTCATATAAGCTAAAAATCCAGATATACAATTAAGTAAAAAGTGGAGAAAGCGTTAAGAAGAATGATAGAATTGGAGTACATGGTAACAGTAATAAAGATTTATTACCTCTAGAATCTCTTGGATTAATACTACTTTTTGTAATTTTACTTTCTTTTTCTTTTCCATTGCTATAAAAAGGCATTTCACCATTTAGCTGTTCATCATCTGAATTGCTTTCGTCAAAACTTACATGGCGTAAAGATTTTTTAGAAGTAGACGTGAGTTCATTAGATCTAGCTACTTCAGGATCTACTACATTCTTTTCTTTCCTTTCAGAATATTTCATCAATTTTTTTTGTATATTACTCTTCTGCCAACGAGTTGATTCGTCTGATAAATCTGAAACTAAGTACACAAAGCTTAACTAAATGGTATTATGTTGATAATTCTCCACGTTTTGGGAATAAATAATTTCTTTAACAGTGTTAGAGTCAACACAGGTAAATAAATAAATTAATTAAACAACCATCTTCCTTCCAGAAAATGCATTTATTAATTGATAGTGAAAGAAAAAACATCTTTTCAGAGAAGTGAGTAAGAAATTTCGATATATTGGAGGTTATGACTTCGTGCCTCAACGTACACCATACTCCGATAGATATTCAACAGTAAAAAATTTAAGTGCGAGAAGACATACGTACGAGCACGGCAACGCAATCGCAGTGATACGAAGAAAAGCCAGAGTAGTTCCCATATTTCGATGATCAAGAGATATTTCGATGAATTGCGACACTACTGCGATAGGTGGTTCTCGAAATTCCACGTAGAAATACAAGAGTACGGTAAAAAGTTAGTAAGAGAGTCAAAGAAAGGAAGACTCGTGTGATAAGTACGTAACACGGAGAAATGGGGCGCTGCGTAGAGAAGTTTAGAATCGGATTGTTCACAAGGCCTTCAACGGATAAGAGCAGCATAGAAGCGATGGAGAGGGGGCCACGAAAAAGAAGTGTCGTAAAAAGTGAGTAAGGGAGTCAAAGAAAGGAAGACTCGTGTGATAGGTATGTGACACGGAGAAATGGGTGCTGCGTAGAGAAGTTTGGATTCGAATCGTTCACAAGGCCTCCTGTCAATAAAGGCAGCATGAAAACGATTAAGAGGGGGGCGCGGAAATTGTCGAGCACGAGAAATACGAACGAGAACAATCGCGACAGTGTTCGCACTCCTTGCCCGGCTAACGTGCACGATGCAAGTTCGAGCAACAAAAATTCGAATCTTCTGTTCAAAGTAGCATTTTTTGTACGTGCAAAGATCGTCTCATAGCAGCTAATGATTATATGCGAGTGATGAGGGTCGAGCCGACTTCTTCGTTCGAGCCAAGTCCTATGACCAGCACTGGAGAAATAAGACAAAAGGAAGGCATCTAAGAAGCTATGAGAACTACCAGGACTTGCAGCGCGTAAGATGATAGCCATCGACTTATCGTAACTTAAAGCTAAGTCAGGTTAGTATTGTGGGGACACAGAAACTGACGACGATTTGCGACGAACGCGACTGGTGAGGAGTCTGATACGAAATCGTTAAAGATGTAAATTAGCAGAAGCAGACAGTATATTAAGAAGAGTATTTACATGGTAGACGAGGAATCAGAAATTTGGGACAAAATTATGAACACTTGTATTAACGCGAGGGCAAGAAAATATAGCAAGCGCGTACTTTGTGTAGTACCACAGGTAGAGTTTTAGTCCCAAGCTGTAATTGCTGAGAAAGGCCGAGTGCTGTCCAACTGCCGCGAGATTGAACAAGCGTGAGCGAGCTAACGTTACAAAGTGTAATCAACGGGAAGGTATCAATGGGCTAATGGATTATGGGTCTAAAAAATTACGGATTTTGGAGGTAATAGGGTCTGTGCATTTAATAAATTATACGTTTGCATATAATGAGTTTTTATGGTTTCTTGAGATCGAGTAATCAAAAAAACAGAGATCAGCAGTTCCCTGACTATACCGTATAGTTCATACAACCCGTCATAATTTTGATGAGCAAATGTCAAGTTCAAAGTGAGAGTGAGTCCAATTCAATATTAATAAGAGAGTAAAATATAATGAGAGGCCGCGACAAATATCCTGTGAGCTAAAGCAGTATAAATGTGAGAAAGCAAAAAGCAGAGAGATGGATAGATAGATAGATAGATAGAGAGAGAGAGAGAGAGAGAGAGAAAAAGAGAGAGAGAGAGAGGTGGGGGGAGGGGAGTAAAAACGTTTCTTTGAATACCTGAATCCTTTGCACTCTTGTTGGATTCTAAATCGCTTTGGACTGATTCAAAACGGATATTTTTTGTAGAAAATACTAACTCCTTGCATTGTAAAGTTTTTTTAAGTTTCTTAGGAGGCTCCACATCACTTTTCTCTGATTCATCATTAGAGGGGATATTTGTAGAAAATACTAACTGCTTGTGTTTTACAGATTTCATACGTTTCTTAGGAGTTTCCACATCGCTTTGATCCGATTCATCATTACGGGTTTCCTTTGCAGAAAATACTGATTGTTTGTATTTTATAGATTTCTTATACTTCTTAGAACTTTCCAACTCGTTTTGGCTGGAATCCGTATCAGTTGTGTTCGTAGCAGCTGCATTTCTTTCTTCATACGGATCTGATATCGTTCGTGTTAAGGTATCTGAAAACAAATTTAGCAAATTCAAGTGGATTATAGCAGGAGCAAATTTAAATTACGTATCAGTATAAGCAGTTTATTTAGTCATCGTCAGACGAACTCGGTGCCATAATAGACAAATTATACCAATAAGTATGGTATACCTGTGCGTCGGGAAAGCTTAGAAAACATGACGTTGGAGGACAAGTCTTTGAGGCAGCAGTTCGTAAGTAGGACATTTATGCTGGACCTAGCGCATATCATCTACATTGAGAACAACGAGCGTCACAATGAGACTAGCAAGAAAACTGGGTCTCTCGATGATGTCAATGGGGAGTATGAGAATTAATCGTGTACCGTAAGCACTTCAAGATTAAGGAGTATGAACACTTCATGATTAAGGAGTGTACCGTAAAAGCTTCATGATTAAGGAGATTTATCGTACGATTGCAGTACACTACTAAGTAATAGTACGAACGAGAGGGTCGATTTTGGCTGTGCGGTTACTGTGCTAGTCGCACAAACAATGTTGTCTTAGTGGATATGGGTTCAATACCCGGCGGGGGAAGATTCGCGTGGAAGTTTTTATCCCAAAACACCTTCACTTCATCTGGACCCTTTCGAAAAGAGAATCCACTAGACTCTCCTGTACCGAGAATAGGTTTACTCCTAACAGAGTTTTCTCTACGTTACAGACATTGCACGGGAGCGTGGAATATCAGTGCAGAGTGGGATGGGGAGCATATTCGATGAACTAGATATAGAACGAAGTCACCAGAGGAGCACCTAAAATGGACAGAAATAGTATTCAAAATGCCAAGAAATTCTAGGTAATGATGAATATTTTGATGCGCTAAGCAACATTTCCATAAGATTCAAAGTGAATTTCAATACCGCCATAAACAAATATAATAGCATGAATCCACCTTCCTCAACGGAATTTGATCTAAAGGAATAAGATCAGAACGACAGCAGCTACATTACAAAGTGTGATCATTATCAATATTTTGGGCCACTCTTCCGTACATGGAAAATGATATTAATTATTTTCACTATCGAATTAGTAAATGTAGCATTGATTCTAAAGTTCCATATGAAATATTCAGAACATGAATTCAGGAAGAAAATGACAGTGCTTTAAGCTGCTTTATTTTTATTTTATTTTATTTTTCTATCAATTTTTTGGGCTATTGTCCTGTGCGATATAAACGGGTCTAATTATTTGCTCTACTGAAACAGTGAAAATAACTGTATTTCTATCCTTCGAAATAGAATATTTTGGAAATGGGTAAAGGATTGGACGAAAGTGCTTTCTAGAAGACATAGAAACCCGGCGTAATGTAGGATATGTCGATGCCTTAAGCAGCATGTATAAAAAAATCGAATCTAACTTCAGTACGCCCATAATCAATTACGCTAGCATGAATGTAGCTGTATTTCTATCCATTCAGATTAAATAAGCAGCAATTGGCTTATAGAATAGAACGACAGTGATTTCTAGAAAACCAAAAAATTACAGGTACTGAAGGATATTTTGATGCGACAAGCAGCACATGCATATAAATCGAAGCTAATTTTGGTACAGCCAAAACCTTTTATACTTACATAAATACTCCTACGATTACGCGTCCAGATTCACAATGATAGTAGTATGACGGCAGCATATTACATTACAAGCTGTAAACGTTATCTATATTTTAGATCACTGTTCAGTAAGTTATAGAAGTCTCTAATTATCTGCGTTACGTAAAGAGTGAAAATAGCTTGACTGCTATCATTCTAAATGAAATATTCAGAAAATGGAATAATGAATAGAACGACAGTACAGTCCAGATACCTGAAAATCTAAGATAATAAAGGGTGATGTGCTTAGTACCATGACCACAAAAGTCAGAGCTAATTTTGGTACTGCCATAATCGATGATACAAACATGAACCCCCGTGCTGAGCGGGTACTGGCCCACAAGAGCAGGATTGTAACGACAGTACATTTGATTAGTCATTATTGTAACTAGCAGTATTTTGGGCCCTTATACGGCACGGTCTAGAAGGTTTCATTTATTTATAAAACTGAAACATTGGATGTAGCTGTGTTTCTATCCATCCAGATTAAATAAGCAGCAATCGGCTTGAAGAATAGAACGACAGCGATTTCTAGAAGCCTAGGAAATGACAGCTACTGAAGGATATTTTGATGCGATAAGCAGCATTTGCATAAAAATCGTAGCTAATTTCATAGAGCCAAAACCTTTCATACTTACATAAACTAAACTAAACTAAATGAGATATTCAGAAAATGAAATAAGGAATAGAACGACAGTACTGTCTAGATGACTTGAAAATCTAAAGGTAATAAAGGGTGATGCGCTTAGTACAATGTGCACAAAAGTCAGAGCCAATTTTAGTACAGCCATAACCGATTATGTTAACATGAACCCCCGTGCTTAGCAGGTACTGGCCCACAAGAGCAGGATTGTGACGACAGTACATTTGATTAGACGTTATTGTTACTAGCATTATTTTGGGCCATTATCCTGTGCGTTATAGAAAGGTTCAATTATTTATACCATCGAAACATTGGATGTAGCTGTATTTCTATCCATCCAGATTAAATAAGCAGCAATTGGCTTATAGAATAGAACGACAGTGATTTCTAGAAGTCTAGAAAATGACAGCTACTGAAGGATATTTTGATGCGATAAGCAGCATTTGCATAAAAATCGTAGCTAATTTAATAGAGCCAAAACCTTTCATACTTACATAAACTAAACTAAACTAAATGAGATATTCAGAAAATGAAATAAGGAATAGAACGACAGTACTGTCTAGATGACTTGAAAATCTAAAGGTAATAAAGGGTGATGCGCTTAGTACAATGTGCACAAAAGTCAGAGCTAATTTTGATACTACCATAATCGATGATACAAACATGAACCCCCGTGCTGAGCGGGTACTGGCCCACAAGAGCAGGATTGTAACGACAGTACATTTGATTAGTCATTATTGTAACTAGCAGTATTTTGGGCCCTTATACGGCACGGTCTAGAAGGTTTCATTTATTTATACTACTGAAACATTGGCTGTAGCTGTGTTTCTATCCATCCAGATTAAATAAGCAGCAATCGGCTTGAAGAATAGAACGACAGCGATTTCTAGATGTCTAGAAAATGACAGCTACTGAAGGATATTTTGATGCGATAAGCAGCATTTGCATAAAAATCGTAGCTAATTTAATAGAGCCAAAACCTTTCATACTTACATAAACTAAACTAAACTAAATGAGATATTCAGAAAATGAAATAAGGAATAGAACGACAGTACTGTCTAGATGACTTGAAAATCTAAAGGTAATAAAGGGTGATGCGCTTAGTACCATGACCACAAAAGTCAGAGCTAATTTTGGTACTGCCATAATCGATGATACAAACATGAACCCCCGTGCTGAGCGGGTACTGGCCCACAAGAGCAGGATTGTGACGACAGTACATTTGATTAGTCATTATTGTAACTAGCAGTATTTTGGGCCCTTATGCGGCACGGTCTAGAAGGATTCATTTATTTATACTACTGAAACATTGGATGTAGCTGTATTTCTATCCATCCAGATTAAATAAGCAGCAATTGGCTTGAAGAATAGAACGACAGTGATTTCTAGAAGTCTAGGAAATGACAGCTACTGAAGGATATTTTGATGCGATAAGCAGCATTTGCATAAAAATCGTAGCTAATTTAATACAGCCAAAACCTTTCATACTTACATAAACACACCTGCGCTTACGCGTCCTGCTTTACAATGATAGTACTATGATGGCAGCATATTAAATTACAAGCTGTAAACGTTATCAATATTTTGGGACATTGTTCTGTACGTTATATAGGACCCTAATTATCTGCGGTATGTAAAGAGTGAAATTAGCCTGATTGCTATCGTTCCAAATGAGCTATTCAGAAAATGGAATAAGGAATAGAACGAAAGAACTTCCTTGAAGACCTGACAGTCTAAGGTAATAAAGGGTGATGCGCTTAGTACCATGTGCACAAAAGTCAGAGCCAATTTTAATACTGCCACAATCGATTATGTTAACATGAACCCCCGTGCACGGCCATCAGAAAGAGAGGGTTAATATTTTCGGGCTTTCTGTCTCTACATTGTTGAATGTCACAGTCAGAATAAAAACATGTTATAATAAATGAAAAAGAATATAAGAATTATGCGAATATTAGTTCAAACTGAACAAAATAGAACATCTTACCATCAATTGTTTTTTCAGCTATTTTACCATCTTCATTTTGAGCAATGTTTTCTAAAAATTTGGTGATGTATACGTCATTTTTTGGTGTCATACGGCGATAGTTATCAAAATGTATATTTGTCGTGTGGGCCAATTGATGAGTTATATTTTCCAAATTTTTGGGTTTGCCTTCATCAACGAACAAAGTTGATATTTGCTTTCTTACTTGGGTTGAAAGCAAGAGTTCGGGTTTTCTTAAATTATTTGATTTCTTGCATAACTCAACCATTTTTTGGCATGCTAAGAAAGCGCTTGCGTGTTTCATCCTTGCATCAAACTCATTGCTTGGTAATGCAAACACATACTGATTGTCTGGATGAATACGAGCTTCTTTTCTATAGTTTAAAATTGTTTTTATTGCGTTAACTTGTATTTTTGTTATGTAACAAATTCCATCCAAACCACTTATTTTTTTTCCTTGGCAAAGTATTTTTTCGTATTTAACATGTTGATCCTTCTCTGATTCGTTTAACCGGTTAAAGTAATCGTCATTTTTATCTGATTTTACACGGCATTGAAAATCTTCTATAAACATTCTATCAACTTCACCGGGGCGTCTTCCATTAAAAAATGTCACTTGAGTCATTATAATATTGATAAGATTCTTATAGTTTTCGTAATCGTAGCCTACCCTTAATAATTTTCCAAGTACTTCTCTAAGTTTATCATTTAAAAAATTTTTTATTACAGCAATGTCGCGTCTATCAACTAACTTTTCAGTTTGTTTCTTCTTTCTTCGCTGCATATTCAGACCCCTTTGAGCCTTTGAACCAATTTTACTTAGGTACTCGTTTCCAAATGAGTTTTTGTAGGCGTTCAAATTTTCGACTAATTTGCGTCGTTCCTTATAGTCATTTATTTTACTGTACTCTCCTTCTAGAATGGTAAACATTCGTCTCCATAAAGTTCTGATAGTGTGACCATTGTATGGAACTCCTAACATCTTCTTTTGTACTTGTCATCCAGTTCACGCATTTTAAGAACTACTCTGGCGAGTAGTCGCATATGCCCTCTAACTAACGCTGTTTGGTCCTCGCCATACTGTTCAACATACTTATTTCCATATGCTATGATCAGTTCATCGAAGTAACAATGATTTGATATATTATCATTGCTGAAGTATGGTAACACGTATGTAATTAGTTCAGGGCTTGCGTCAGGATGGTACTCATTTAGCTCTCGCTGAGCTGCGTTTAAAAGATATTTAGTATCTGACGATGAGGGATTCCCGTGTTGTTTTTGAAAATGCTTGGTGTACGAATTGCGAGAGTAATATCCCCTACATGCTGGGCATACTACATGTGAAGGAACTTTATTTGCTTTCTTACCCTTCGTATGAGTGTTCTTATGTGGGTTCTGCAATGCCTCTCGTTTCTTCGTAACATTATCGCTTTGTTTTTTGTTTTTCAAATAAGTTATTTTTTTACCTACAGATTTAGAAATCCTTCGTTTTACCAGCCATATTTTTTCGGGTTTCGTACAGGGTCCTTATTGAACCGCTCATTCCCGATATTTGTTAGCAACGCCAATAACTGCATCCTTAGCTTATGTCTCTTTGGTAAGCCCAGTATCTTGCGAACTGTGTTTTTGTCTGCATGCACATGGATCAAATGCTGATCTAATCTTTGACGGATACAATCACAGTACGGACATGCATTTGCTTTGGCGTAGTATTTCCCTCCCTGGGAGGAATTATCAATCTTTGGAGTCTTTTTCTTAAAACGCATACTAGCTTTTGGTAGTTCTTGGATATAAGATTTGTCTTTGTCAACCTTAAGTATTGAGTTATCTGAGGCCTCAACATCACTATCATTTTGAGATGCGCTACTATCAGGTACATCACTATCACTTTGATTTGCATTAGTTTCAGTTACACCTCTATCATGATCAGATTCATCATTTTCATTCTGAGTTAAATAATCATTTGCATCAACATTAGTATTAGTATTAGAATTTTTTCCGGAAACATTTAAATTCTTTTCTACATTATTTTTTGCTACATCATTGATTGAGTCAGCATCTTTATTGCCAACCATTGACTGATTCTTTGAGATGCCTTCTGTACTCTCAAAGTTACAATCTTCGTCACTGCTATCCTGTATGATAATTCGTTTGAATCTCGACATCTTCAAACCTAAAAAAAGTGAATTTAATTATTTAAATTAATAAATATATATGTCTCTATCCTAATGTATAATATTACTAAACTTTTGCAGAAACCAGTAATAGTCCAGTCGAATTAGCATAAAAAGTAGACCTGAGGTTGCAAAATTCATATCTGCAAAATTCTACGATAAACTGATGCGGAAGGACCTACAGTTGTTAGCAAGCTACTCGGAGTTGTTAGCAAATAAGTGGTAAAATTACGCCTTTTTAAATTTTTGTTCAGCCTAACGAAACGTAGGTGAGTAATTGCAAAACAATTTGAACAAAAATAACACATACTACATACAAAAAGACCGAGTCCCGCTACTTTAGTTTGCGATTAAGGTCATTTATTTATAACGTATATTTGTTGCTTGTAAATAGCCGCTTGACATTAACTTTTTGGTAACTTTTTTTTTCTAAACTATTCTTGGGTTCAATACGAACCTATTTCGTTACCACATTGGGCTTTCACTCACATAATTCTCATAACCTTCCGCATCTTTTCCTTAAGTTTGATCGAAATAATTGCATTGTACAATACTTATGAACATTTATCTAAAACTCATTTTATCATGTTCAAACTTAATTTTGCTACTAACTTATTCATGAAGTTAGACTTTATTTATATCGATAGATAATTTATTCCTGTATAAGAGAAAATTATTTGTTTTGCAATTACTCACCTACGTTTCGTTAGGCTGATCAGAAATTTAAAAAGGCGTAATTTTACCACTTATTTGCTAATAACTCAGTTAGCGGTAAAAATTTTTGGTTCGTTTTTTGATTTATTCGTTTTCTAGGTACTTTCGCATCAGATTATCGTACAATTTTGCAGATATGAATTTTGTAATCTCAAAATAATAATTCGACTGCACAATAATAAAAACTAAAGTATAACCCGACATAAAGTAGTCCTCCTCTCAATCCTAATAAGTTTTACATTATAATATGAGTAATGGAATTGTGTAATTCCAAAGTTCTTCTGAATTGGAAAATTTAGGGATTTAGGGTAATGGGGTTTCTGGGTTCAAAAATTGATAGAATTTGCAGTAGCAGGTGTAATACAGGTTTACGAGTTTGCAAATTATATGATTAATAGGCTAATATATTATGGACTTATTAGATTTTTGGAGCTATAAAATTATGGGCTTAGGGATTGATGGGATTACGGGTAATAGTTTCTGGGCTTAATAATTTATATTAGCAGCAATATATTTTATTGGTTGAAGAATTTATGCGTTTAGGGGTAATGGAGTGAACAGGCTTAAAAATTTATTGGTTTTTGTGCAATAGAGTTTCGGAATTTATTAGTTACAGGATCAATGAGAATTGCGGATGTAAGAATTCACGAGATTACGTGTGAGAATGAGTGAGGCGGAGGCAATACTGTGAAGAGAGATATTCGAGTTTTAAAAAAAGTAAATCCTCTGTGAATTAATATTAATTTCTAGGAGATGTCGTCTATGAGGGGGGGACTAATATACAAAAGCAGAGAGATGGAGAGTGAGAAGAAGAACAGGAAGCCGATGAATCATCTGGTTAAATCTTCCTGGAAATCGAGGCAATGAAGGATATACGGATCCGCTAATCAGCATCTGCATAAAAATTAAAGCTAATTTTAATACTGCCATAATCTGTTATAATTGCATGAATCCTCCTTCCTTAAGGGGTTAGGACAGGGTTAAAATTATGAAAATATTGATTTTTTTTATTTACCTTTATAATAGTCCGTAGAATATGGAGCTAAAAGCTGTTTTTTGCAAAAAAAATTTGCTTCAAAGATGCAGACTAAAAACTGATAAATTTTTTATGGAAATATTCGAAAAATCGAGAAATTTAAAAATTTTAACTAGACTAAACTTGTGGAATGAATTTTACTACGACGCTCATAGAGTAGTTTCAAAAGAAATCTGACTAATAATACGACAAAAACCGTTTAACAAATAGTTATTCTCTCAAGAGTTATTAATTTATTTTCGCAAAATATTAACATTTCTATGTGTGATTTTGTTGTTATTCAACTCAATGCCCGAAAATGTTGCACCTTCTTGCCTAACGTCGGGTCAGGAATAACTGTGATCGGTATAGCAGACTTTTCTGAGAAGCAACCAAACAGCTATTTTGCATCCAATCTAAAAGTCATCAGATCAGTGCAGTTTGTTTGTTAGCTGCTGTAACCATACTGTAACAACTAAGTACTTATAACCTCAATGGTGCAGTTAAAGTGCAAAAGTATGTACAGAGTATAGCAAATATTCAGATAACTATTATATATGATAAGCAATAAATGAATCTGTAAAGACCTTTTTTTTAGTTGGCTTATTCTTTGCATTTAGGTTGTGACGGGGATCCCGTCGATGGCTGCTCGCCTGGACACCACCCAGTAAGATAACATATTCTTATACTCGGTGGTGCTTTCAGAGCAGTCAGCGGTAAAGCCACGAGAGCAGCCTGCCGCCGAGCAGCAGCAGCACGAGTCGCGCGCATTTATAAGTGTTGTAAAAAAGGGCGCGAGAGTGCGAGTGGCATATATGGTGCGAAAGCGTGGAAATATGCGATAGGCGCGAGAGAGCGATCTAGCGGAAATGCGTGAGTGCGAGTGAGAGAGCGATAGACGCCGCGAACCGGCGTAGTTGCCGAACGCGCGAGCATAGTCAGTATGGAAGGAGTGTCCGACGAGTATCGAGTACAACGAGGACCGAGACACCACGAGCGAGTAAAGAGAATTTTCCAAGGCGACGACCAGGGCGACCGAGCATTTCCCCCCGTGTGCATTTTCCGAGCGAGTATCAGTTTCTTTCGCGAGCGCTTCCACAGGGCACGAGGCAACACCAGAACGCGAGGACGTAGAGCAAAAGGAATAGAGATAGGTAGGAGTGTTGTGTAATACCTCCCCGCCGCGAGTCCCTAACCTAAAGCCAGCCCGCGTTATAGACGGTGAGCTCGCCCGAGGACGAGTACGCGTCCGAGAGTAGAAACTATTGATTTGATTCTTGTTTACAATAAATTACTAAGTGTTATATTTTTAAAGTCGCGTGTCTTTATTTTGCGTATCATTCTCCCTGCACCTCTCCCCCGTGACCTAGAGTATAAGAGAGTTCTCAAGCCGGCAGATAAGTGTCAAAGATCGCGAGTTCGGGCGTCCAACAATAATTAAAATACGAGCTCGCGATAAACCTGCACAGGTGTCATTACGTTGTGCTGCGCCTCCCCACGGACGGAAAAAGCACAACGTCACAGTGACGCCCAACGTGCGGCATAGAGTACAGACGGAGAAAAAGAAAAGTGAGAATACGCGACTTAGCCATTTTTTGCCACGCGGTCGGTTTCGGCGGCCATCTTGGTAGACGCCACGTGGAAAAGGATTCGAGAAAAGTCGGGAAGAAGATAGTATTTTTTTGTCTCTCGCTCGGAAGAGCAAGTGCGGTAAAAATTCTGAAAAATTTTTTTTTCTCAAGCGCTGTATATAGCGAGCGTTCACGAGTGGTATAAGCAGCTTTCCATAAAAAAATTTTTTTTTTGTCACAGCTTACAGTCAAATCGATTGACTCGTGTAGCCGGATAACCTCACCGTTGTTTAGCAAATCACGCGACTTTATTTTGACTAGTGACGGAGAATTAAATAATTTTTAAAGACAAGCCAAATTACTACACTATCGTTTCCGAGAAAAATTATACTTTTCGCAACGAATTTTTTTTACGCGACAGCGCTTCAACAGCGAAGAAAATTAAAAATTTACCCTACCTGACATTCGGAAAATTTTTGCATGACCATAATTTACATTGTATAAATTATTTATATTTACTGTAAATCTTATTTCTCTATATATTATATTTGATACCCCACTAACACAGTGACCCACCAAATTACTCTGACGGTTAACAGTTTGTACGTCGAAAATTATTTAATAACTTTCAACGACTTAAGGACAGACGTGGGAAAAATTTATTTTTTTATTTCAGGAAGATTTATACAGACAGATACTAGATTCTACCGATTACAGTCAGACAGAAAATTTTTTAGTAGTACTAGAGGTTAGAGTGAACAAATTTTTTTTGAAGACAGTAATCACAAATCCGGTTAAGTATGAATAAATTACCAGAAGACCACAAAATGTCCAACGCCGACCATCAAGAGGTAATGACGGCACTCCTTAAGAATAGGGAAGTCAGAGCAATAATCAGAGAAATAACGAAATTGGATCGACGAGAATTGCGAGAATATTTAGAAGAACTAAATGTGGATACTAACGGCAGTAAAGCAATACTGCAAGACAGATTACTTAGAGCGAGAATATTATCGGAAACAAATTTAGCAGCACCTTGGTACGAATGGGACGGTCAGCCGATAATCCCACGACAAATACAAACGAATAACGAGGAATTTGAAACTAATAGAAGAAACGTCACAGAATTAACGACACAGTTAAAGCCGATAATAACACCGGAGTTTATTCAACCGAGTGCGTCGACGAGTATACAATATTCCGAGCACGTGAAACATTTATTGACTGAAGCTGCGAATAAGTCATTACCCAGTAACAAATGGTATGTGAGCCAGCATACGTCAACTCTGCTGCACTCCTCACCAGGAAAAAAGCATATACCTGTAAGCGACTCATTCGCCAAGAATTTTCCAGAAATTGAAGCAATTGCAGATGATACAGGAACAAAAAAGAAATCGAAAATTACCGATGAGAAACTACAGGTTAGCCCAAACTCGAGCGAAGAGTCAGAGCATGAAGATTCACTCGAGGCACAGAGAAGACAACTAGAAAAGACAATACATGAAATGCAGATTACATCGACAGAAGCGGAAACCGACAGCACCATAAGAACGAAAGTCAGTCATAAATACAGACGCGACTCCCGACCAAAGTCAACACCGAAGATTGGCAAATCGAGAACAGAAAAGAGAAGTAAACTGCACAAAAAGTCAAGATCACCATCTACAAGTAGCAGCTCTTCAGAAGAATTGTCCGACACTTCGTCAGACAGCAGTTCTTCAGAAGAGGACACGTCATATAGAAGCAGACATAGACGACACAGAAGGGAAAGAAGTAGTAGCCGCAACCGTATCTCTGCTAAAGACCATGTCAGTCATTTACAACTAATCAAGAATCTAAAGATAGAGTATTCTGGCTCACCTAAAGATGACCCAGAAGATTACAACAGGAAATTGACAGGCATTAAAGACAGTCTAGAGATACCGGGAAAAGCCATGCTAAAGCTAGTACCGTATACTTTGACAGGAAGAGCACAAATGTGGTATCAGACAGAAAAAACAGACATCCACTCTTGGAAAGACTTTTTGTCAGCATTCAAAGAGCAATTCTATACATCTGCCAACACGAACGATGTAATGGACGAACTGTTACGACGAACACAAGGCAACGGCGAAAAGATATCGACATACATTATGAATTTTAGACACATCGCCGATCATCTACAAAAACCAATGTCAGTTAAAAAACAGTTAAGTCTACTCATCGACAGATTAAGGCCAGTCTACAGAAAAGCTCTAAAGCACAAGAAGATTAAAACATTCCATGACGTAAAGAAGTACTGCAAAGAACTCGAAGACGAGCTAGAACATGATGCCAGATATGCTCCGCCACCACCTGCAGAAAAGTCCAAGTTCCCAGCAGCAGCATGGTCGGCTACACCAAAACCAAAGGTAGCTGCGACAGACGAGATAGCAGAAACAAACGAAGTTGCTACGAAAGTAAAGAAGAAGAAGAATAAAAAGAAAAAGGCTGAAACAACCGAGACAACTCCTAATCATCAAGAAACTACGACACAGGAAGCTTGTGCAGCCAATCAGCAAGTGCAAGCCCCCAACAGCAACCGGCGCAAGCGCAGAAGAAACCTCAGCAACCCTTCATACCAGCACTGAGCCAACAACTGAATCAAACGCAACCACAAATTCAATATTATGGACCGTGCCACGTTTGCGAGACAGTGGGACATAGGGCAGCGAATTGTCCGAAAACGCAATGTTATAATTGCAGGCAATTCGGTCACAGGAAGAACGCCTGCCCTTACCCGATAAAATTGTCCGGAAAATGCCAGTGGTGTGGCCAAGTTGGAGCACAATTCAAAAACTGCAACAACTGTGCGAAAGCAAGAGAACTTCTACAAACGTTGCAGCCGAAGATTGAGCCAAACATTGCATGTCAGGTATGCGGACAAAAAGGCACGACGCTGCGAGACTGCACAAACTGTGTTCACGTCAGAAAGCTTCTGGGAAACGACTCGACGGAGGCCGCCAAGGGCCAGCCGACCTCCGTGTTCACGCCTTGGGCCCTCAACTAGCGAACAAAATTGACAATCATACCCCCGCACTTTGCAGGAGTATGTCAATTTTGGGAGGGGGAGAAAGTGGCAGCAAACCACGAGAAACAGTGCGAAGTCAGGAAGTAGCGGCCAAAGCTGTAAGTAACAGCCAGACCAGCTATTTAAAGACAGGCGCACAACAAGAAGAGACAATAGAGATAAAGAGAAATTCGAAGCCTGAATGAAACGCTGACGCAAACCGTGGGCAAACGCTGCAGGCCGAGAAGGAAGTAATCGCGAATGTGAAAAGAGGAGACGCCATTGCAAAACAACGGCCAGACTCTGTCACAGAGAGGAAGAGACTAGTGATTAATTCAGGGGCAAACAGAGGAAATCACGTTAGTGCCAGTATCGCTAGAGACACGGAATCTAAGCCAGACGGGACGCCGGCTGCGCCAATGGAGAGTAGTGACGATGATACGAGGTTAAACGAAGAAATCCAGCTGTGCAAAAAGCGAGGCTTTAGAGTAGAGAAAGACATGATCCAAGGTCGAGGACTAGAGGATATCGTGGAATTTTCGAAAAAGAGCCTGGCAAAGGTAAAAGAGTTAGCAGAGTTCAGGAAAGCTGAAAAAATCATGAGAGCTGAAGCCAACTTAAACTTGGAGCCGAAATCCACTGTAAAGCCAGACAATAACGACGAGCAGAGGAAGTCGGCTCAGAGGTTAGAACAGGCTTTAGATTTCGGAGAAACTCGAGTAACCGCCCTGGAGGGAGACAATAAGTGGGAAGAAATTGAAGAAATTGACAAAGAGGTAACTACAGAGGATGATGAAGATAGCATGAGTGAAGAGGAAGTAGTACTGATTGAGGCAAACGAATTATTAGAGGAAGAATTAGAAGAAGACCAAAGAATAAGGACGAAAGTGAAAGATTTGCTCGATGAAGAAACAGATTACGTGAAGTTAAGACAAATCGAGGCAGCTGTGGACACTCTGATCAACGAAATGATGTCAGACCCTAGCACACCTGCTCAATAAGCCGGAATCGACAGAGATTCCAAAGAAACGGAGGTGCACGCAGCCACGACCACGGTAGACAATAGAGACTACATTAAAGTCAGCCTAGGCGGAAAAGAGTACAGAGCCTTGTTCGACACTGGAGCCATGATAACTACCGTAGGCCCAGAGATCGCTAGGAGGTACAAGACTCGACTTAAAGCTAGTGAAGCTCTGATACGAACGGTGACAGGAGGAACGACGCCCGTATTAGGATTTCTACCAATCCGAATAGAATTAGACGGAATAGACAAGACTATTATGGCAAGAGCAGTTGCAGAAGTAACACATGAACTGATTTTGGGCAAAGATTTCTGCAAGACGTTCAAAGTGGACACAAGCCACAAAGGCCTAGGGCGAGCCAATCTGGGAGAGTGGAGAGAGTTCGACCGGCCAGAAGCTAGGTCTCCAGCAATCATCATCGCAGAGAGCGCGGGTATCTCCGAGCTCAGCGACGAGGAGAGACGGGAAATCGAGGAACTGGTGGCCGAGATACTACCAAACAATCCCGGAGAGGAACTGGGGTATACGGACTTAACTGAGCACCACATCGTAGTGACAGACCCAACCCCTATACGCTGTAAAGCCAGAAGACGTTCACCGAAGAAGATAGAGGAAATACAAAAAGCAGCTATAGAACTTAGAAGACTAGGGGTAATCGAGAGATCCGCAAGCGCTTATTGTAGCCAGCCATTACTAGTGCCGAAGCCCGATGGGACAGAGAGATTTTGCGTCAACTATATCGAATTAAATAAAGTGACGAAAAAGGATAGCTACCCTCTGCCCCAAATGGACATGATACTAGACAGGCTACGCGCAGCCAGATACTTGAGCAAGATCGATCTCAAGCAGGCTTACTTCCAAGTCAAAATGGAGGAAAGCAGTAAGAAATACACCGCTTTTGCAGTACCTGGATACGGTTTATGGCAATTTAAGCGCATGGCTTTCGGCCTTTGCAACGCGCCCAGTACGCTGCAGAGAATGGTTGACATTTTGTTTGGCCCTGAGGACTCCCCAAATGTGTTCGGATACCTAGACGACATCGTCATAGCTACCGACACGTTCGGGGAACACAAACATAGAGTCAGACACGTGTTAACCAAACTGACGTCAGCCGGACTCACGATTAACCCGAAGAAATGTGAATTCTGTGTTAGCGAGATAAAGTACCTGGGATTCATTCTGGATCGACACGGCTTACGAACCGACCCCGCAAAAATAGAGCCAGTGATGAACTGCCCAACTCCAAAGGACTTGACAGGCTTACGACGAGTCCTGGGCATGTTTGGGTGGTATTCTAGGTTCTTGGAAAACGAGTCGGAGATAAAGATCCCTCTAGTCAGAATGCTTAAAGACCAGAAAAACTGGAATTGGGGACCGGAGCAAGATGAAGCGTTCAACAAGTTGAAGCAGGCGTTGACCAACGCTCCTGTTCTAGCCAGACCGGATTTTACGAAACCGTTCACGATCCAGTGCGACGCAAGTAATTTCGCTATTGGTGCAGTGCTCACGCAAGAATTTGACGACGGAGAACACCCGATCGTCTACGTCAGCCGAGTATTGTCAGCACCAGAGATAAATTACACTACCACTGAAAAGGAGTGCTTAGCATTAGTTTGGTCTATCAACAAACTCAGGCCGTACGTCGAGGGTTACCACATCACGGTTATCACTGACCACAGCGCTCTAAAGTGGCTCCGCTCGCTAAAGGATCCGAAAGGTAGACTAGCCCGATGGTCGATAGAAATTCAACAATGGGACTTCGAGATAATACATCGTAGGGGCACCCAGCATGTAGTGCCAGACGCGCTATCCAGAATGATGGAGCCAGAAATCTCAGTTATAGGAGAGATCGAGGACAAATGGTATTTACGAAGACGCGACGAAGTCGAAGAGAACCCAACGAAATTCCCCGAGTGGAGAGTCGAAAACGGAAAGTTGTACAGGCACAAGGAAGATCCAATGTTAGATCCGATCACTCACCCGGACGAAGGATGGAAACTGGTAGTGTCGGAGGAATTGCGTGAAAGAGTATTAACAACAGCGCACGCTGAAATCTCAGCAGGACACCTAGGAATTGAGAAAACGTACGATAGGATAGCACGGGAGTATTTCTGGCCCGGACTATTCCATGATGTCTGCCGATTCATAAAAACCTGTCAGACTTGCCAGGCATACAAGATTTCCCAGCAGGCTCCTCAAGGGCTGATCGGGAAACGAATCGTCGAGAAACCATGGTGCGTCGTCGCAGCAGACGTGATGGAGTTCCCAAAAAGCTCCAGCCAGAATAAATATCTCGTAGTATTCCAAGACCTATTCTCTCGTTGGGTGGAAATACATCCATTACGCCAGGCTAACGGGAAATCTATAGTCAGAGTTTTCGAAGAACTGATATTGTTCAGGTGGGAGACGCCAGAATATTTATTGACAGACAACGGAATGGAGATTATTAACAAACATCTGGCAGAAACACTAGAGCAATACGGCGTAAAACATGTGACCACACCACCTTACCATCCGCAAGCAAATCCGGTAGAGAGAAGCAATCGCACCTTGAAAACCATGATTTCCGCATTCGCGAAAAATCACAGTGATTGGAATAAGCATTTGCACGAGTTACGACATGCGATAAATACAGCTAAGCAAGCGACGCTAAAAACATCGCTAGCTTTCTTGAATTACGGCAGACATCCTACCCCGGTGAAAAGCTTACGTGTGGAATGGGAGGGGGTGACGAAAAAGACTAAATTAGAGCCCGAAGTTTGGAAAGACAGACAGAAGAGACTAGACGCACTACGAGACTTGGTAGCGAAATATGTGGACGACGAACGAACGAGACAAGGTAAGCGATATAACGAAGGCCGTAGAGTCGTAGAATTCCAAGTGGGAGACTTAGTGATGAGAAAATCTCACCCCTTGTCTAAAGGAACTGAGACGAACAGCGCAGCGCTGAAGCAGCGAGAGCGAGAGAGACAAGAGATACGAGGCATGCGAGCCACGAGGCGTACGCGCGCGAGCGGCGGCCGCCATGTTGGCGAGCTATTGACTGAAGCATGAGTGCGAGATGTATGGAATAGCGAGCGAATGAATGTGCTTTAGAGACAGACTAGAGAGAGAGTGAAGGCAACGCGTATGCGCCGTATGATATTGGGAAAAGGTGGAGGGCTACGGCTCGATCCACAGCGCGCGTGCGAGCGGGAAATAAAATGTAAGCGTGCCGAAGTATGTAACCGTGCGAAAAAGTGTAAATGTAATTAATAGAGCCAGTCATGCGTGTAAGCGTGTTTCAAAAGTCGCGCGCATTTATAAGTGTTGTAAAAGAGGGCGCGAGACTGCGAGTGGCATATATGGTGCGAAAGCGTGGAAATATGCGATAGGCGCGAGAGAGCGATCTAGCGGAAATGCGTGAGTGCGAGTGAGAGAGCGATAGACGCCGCGAACCGGCGTAGTTGCCGAACGCGCGAGCATAGTCAGTATGAAAGGAGTATCCGACGAGTATCGAGTACCACGAGGACCGAGACATCACGAGCGAGCAAAGAGAATTTTCCAAGGCGACGACCAGGGCGACCGAGCGTTTCGCCCCGTGTGCATTTTCCGAGCGAGTATCAGTTTCTTTCGCGAGCGCTTCCACAGGGCACGAGGCAACACCAGAACGCGAGGATGTAGAGCAAAAGGAATAGAGACAGGTAGGAGTGTTGTGTAATACCTCCCCGCCGCGAGTCCCTAACCTAAAGCCAGCCCGCGTTATAGACGGTGAGCTCGCCCGAGGACGAGTACGCGTCCGCGAGTAGAAACTATTGATTTGATTCTTGTTTACAATAAATTACTAAGTGTTATATTTTTAAAGTCGCGTGTCTTTATTTTGCGTATCATTCTCCCTGCACCTCTCCCCCGTGACCTAGAGTATAAGAGAGTTCTCAAGCCGGCAGATAAGTGTCAAAAATCGCGAGTTCGGGCGTCCAACAATAATTAAAATACGAGCTCGCGATAAACCTGCACAGGTGTCATTACGTTGTGCTGCGCCTCCCCAGGGACGGAAAAAGCACAACGTCACAAGGTATACCGGTGGAAGACAGCAAGATGAGACTCTTGTACAGATTGCTTGGAGTATCATTTTGCAAGCTTTCAAACGACTGAAAGTGTGTTTAATTTATTCAACCCAGTTATAACTTCTTAACGGGGCCTGATCCACAACAAAAGGATTATGACGACAGAATATTAAATTACGAGTTACAGTCAACATCAGTGTTTTGGGCCAATGTCCTGTGCGTTACCGAAGGTTCTTATTATTTACACTACTGGAACAGTGAAAGAAGCTTTATTGCTACAGTTCCGAATGAAATATTTAACAAATTAATTTAGGAATTGAACGACAATGCTTACTCGAAGACATGGAAATCTTGGTAATGATGGATATTTTGGAGAGCTAAGCAGCATATGCATAAAAATCAAAGCTGCTTTTAATAATCCCATAATTAAATATGCTAGCATCAACCTCCTTTTATTACCAGAGCCTGTTGTCCAGAAACCAGATCAGGAAGAGAGCACATCAAATTGTAAAACCTGCTTTTTATCAATATTTTGGACCACTTTCCCGTGCGTTGAAATGAGATTTTAATCATTTTTACTACTGTTTTCGACAGTTTTCAAGATGACAAAGTAATTTGGATAATGAAGTCTATTCTGATGCGATATACAGAATTTGCATAAAAGTGGAACCTAATTCTCATAGTGCCATAATAAATTATTCTATCATGAACCCCCATTACCGAACGACAGCTGATCTACAGGAAATGGATCAGGTCGGCCGAACGTGAAGTTCCGAATTGTGATCATTATCAATATTTTTTTTGGGTCTGTCCCGTGCGTTAAAATAAAGTTGTAATTATCTCCACTTCCAAAACTGTGATTATCGCTTATATTTTCAGTTCAAAATGAATTATTAATGAAATGATTGAAGCAATAAAACGACAGAAGTTTCAAGATGAGACGGAGATCTAGTTAATTATGTATATTCTGATGCGTTAAGCAGCGTATATATAAAAATTAAAGCTTGTTTTACTACTTGATTATCAATTATGCTAGCATGAACCGCCTTTCCTTGGCGGACCCTTATTTGCAGGAACCAGATCAGGTCGACCTCTTATGAACTTGCAAATGTTGATTCCTCTGATTAATATTTCGTTTAGAACTTTAAGAATGGTACCACGGTCATGGTTTCGTAGTAAAAATGATCAAATCCTCTTTCTAACGCACGGGACAGAGGCCCAAAATATTGATTATAAACACATTTTTCATCATCGTAAGCGGTCGACCTGATCGGGTTCCTGCAAATAAGGATACACCAAGGAAAGGTGGTTCATTCTGGCATAAGTGATATTTAAGTACTAAAATTAGCTTCAATTTGTATGCATACGCTGCTTAAAGCATTAGAATATACATCATTAACTAGATTTCCCTCTCATCTTGAAACTTCTGTCGTTTTCTTGCTGGAATCCTTTGATTAATATTTCATTTTGAACATAAAATATAAGCGATAATCACAGTTTTAGTAGTGGATATAATTACACCATTATCCAACGCACGAGACAGAGGCTAAAAAAATATTGATAATCATAGCACTTTGGTACTTCGCGTGCGGCCGACCTGATCCGTTTCCCATAGATCAGCTGTCGTTAGGTAATAGGGGTTTATGATAGAATAATTGATTATGGCACTATTAAAATTAGGTTCTATTTTTATGCAAATCCTATATCATTATCAATATTTTGGGCCCCTGTCCCGGGCGTTGAAAAGAGATTTTAATCATTTTTACCACTGAAACAATGACCGTTGACCATTCCTAAAGTTCTAAATGGAATATTAATCAAACGAATTAACCAATAGAACGACAGTTTTCAATGTGAAAAAGTAATATCGATAATGAAATATATTCTAATGCGCTATTCAGGATTGGCATAAAAATCGAACCTAATTTTAATACTGCAATAATCAATTATTCTATCACGAACCCCATTACCTAACTGCACCTGATCTACAGGAAACCGATCACGTAGGCCGCACGTAAAGATGTAAAATGTGATCATTATCACTATTTAGGGCCTTTATCCCGTATTTTAGAAAGAGGTTTGATTCATTTTTACTACTGCAACCATGACCGTTGCACTATTCTTAAAGTTCTAAGTGAAATATTAATCAAACGAGTGAAGCAATAGAACGACAGTTTTAAAGACGCCAAGGAAATCTAGGTAATGAAGTATATACTGATGCCCTACGCAGGATTTGCATAAAAATCAAACCTAATTTTAACAGTTCCATAATCAATTATACTAGCATGAATTCTTTCCTTGCTGAAGCCTGATTTGCAGGAACCAGATTAGGTCGACCGCTCATGGATTTGCAAAATCTCATCAGTGTCACTACTTTGAACCTCTGTCCCGTACGTTGCAAAAAGGTGTTAATCATTTCCATTATTTGCACTCTACATATTGCTTATTTTTAAAGTTTAAAATGAATTATTGATGAAGCGTGTTAAGCAATAGAACGACAGAGTTTTCAAGATTACAAAGTAATCTAGGTAATGAAGTATATTCTGATGCGATATGCAGCATTAGCATAAAACTGAACCTTAGTTCAAAAGTGCAATAACGAATTATTTTATAATAAATCCCCATTACCTAACAGCACCTGATCTACATGAAACGGATCATGATTAACAATAGGGGCCTCTGTCCCGTATTTTAGAAAGAGGTTTTAATCATTTTTACCACTGAAACAATGACCGTTGACCATTCCTAAAGTTCTAAATGGAATATTAATCAAACGAATTAACCAATAGAACGACAGTTTTCAATGTGAAAAAGTAATATCGATAATGAAATATATTCTAATGCGCTATTCAGGATTGGCATAAAAATCGAACCTAATTTTAATACTGCAATAATCAATTATTCTATCACGAACCCCATTACCTAACTGCACCTGATCTACAGGAAACCGATCACGTAGGCCGCACGTAAAGATGTAAAATGTGATCATTATCACTATTTAGGGCCTTTATCCCGTATTTTAGAAAGAGGTTTGATTCATTTTTACTACTGCAACCATGACCGTTGCACTATTCTTAAAGTTCTAAGTGAAATATTAATCAAACGAGTGAAGCAATAGAACGACAGTTTTAAAGACGCCAAGGAAATCTAGGTAATGAAGTATATACTGATGCCCTACGCAGGATTTGCATAAAAATCAAACCTAATTTTAACAGTTCCATAATCAATTATACTAGCATGAATTCTTTCCTTGCTGAAGCCTGATTTGCAGGAACCAGATTAGGTCGACCGCTCATGGATTTGCAAAATCTCATCAGTGTCACTACTTTGAACCTCTGTCCCGTACGTTGCAAAAAGGTGTTAATCATTTCCATTATTTGCACTCTACATATTGCTTATTTTTAAAGTTTAAAATGAATTATTGATGAAGCGTGTTAAGCAATAGAACGACAGAGTTTTCAAGATTACAAAGTAATCTAGGTAATGAAGTATATTCTGATGCGATATGCAGCATTAGCATAAAACTGAACCTTAGTTCAAAAGTGCAATAACGAATTATTTTATAATAAATCCCCATTACCTAACAGCACCTGATCTACATGAAACGGATCATGATTAACAATAGGGGCCTCTGTCCCGTATTTTAGAAAGAGGTTTCAATCATTTTTACTACTGAAACCATGACCGTTGCACCATTCTTAAAGTTCTACATGCAATATTAATCAAACGATTTAACCAATAGAACGACATTTTCAAAATGAAAAAGTAATGTCGGTAATGAAGTATATTCTGATGTTCTATGCAGGATTTGAATAATAATCGAACATAATTTTAATAGTGCCATAATTATATATTCTAACATGAACCCCATTACCCAACTGCACCTGATATACAGGAAATGGATCAGGTCGGCCGCACGTGAAGATACAAAATGTGATCATTATCACTATTTTGGGCCTTTGTCCCGTAACTTAGAAAGAGGTTTTAATCATTTTTACTACAGAAACTATGACCGTTGCACCATTCTTAAAGTTCTACATGCAATATTAATCAAACGATTTAACCAATAGAACGACATTTTCAAAATGAAAAAGTAATGTCGGTAATGAAGTATATTCTGATGTGATATGCAGGATTTACATAAAAATTAAACCTAATTTTAATAATGCCATAATCAATTATTTGTAACGTCATGATACGTTACCGACAGACGATGTATCGACCCAACCTACTGCCGGACCCAAGGAGCGACAGCGAGTAAGAGGCTGACAAACTTACCAAGTCGCCCACCAGGGGAGACCATGCAAAATCAATATCTCCCAGACTGCTAGACATATGAAAAAGTTTACGACCGAGTCTACACAGGGGGATGATACAAGCCAACAAGGAGCATGGTGAAAAATCACTTAAGGTCGTAAAAGAGGGAATTAAACCCCCCCACCTTAGGCTTGGACAACGTCTACACTCATGTGGAATATATATATATATGTATGTCTAAACATAGAAATACCGCAAGAAAATAAGAAGAACTAAGATCCTCCCTTCCTCCACCACACCCCTTGCCCTCATCTGAACACTCCCGACTTCCTATAAAAGCCCAGAGGTACCATGTCTCAGGGGCTGTCTCCGATCATCAATCTAAGCGGACACTCTGTCCGAGTAACTCTCGATTCTGTAAATTCAAACTTAGAATAATTTCCTCGAGTTTCGATTCTAACTCGAACTCGTGCTTTCGTATATAAGTAAAGTCTACGCAATTGTAAAACTAGCCCTTAGAACTAGTAAAACGTTTTCTACTGTAATTGTACCGAATAAACACGTTTGCCTTTGAAGTAAATTCAAACCGAGTAATAATTCATTTCTCCCGCGCAAACCCCGACGCGACGAGCGCAATCACCGAGGGGAGAACTGACATCAATCGAGGGGATCTGACTGACGCACGAAATCAGGCCAGCCACCAAGCAGTCTCGCTGACTCGACACAAGGTAAGTGATCATACTCTATTGGACCCGAGCATGCTGTAAGCAACAAGTAGGACTTTAACCTTGCCTAGGAGCTAGACCCCGTAGCTGTACGCTTGATCTCCCTGCCCCGCTGTTCGCCGCTTTGCTACCTTTTTCCATGACGGGGCGATTGACACGGTCCGTGCTGAATAAAAGGTCACGTTACTCCGGTTATTAAGTAAATATATTTCTAGTCCAAGTGATCGTAATCTGTACGCTACCCGGGACGTTACAGAAATTGGGGGCCCCTTTTTCCGGTCTTGGTTTTTGCAAGCAGAAGGGTGAATAAAATGGCGGAATGCAAGAGAGACACCGCAGCACTAGCGATATTTAAGCAACAGCTTGAGGCAATTAGTGACGAACTAGATGGAAGCGACTGGTCGATTCACGATTTCATCGGTTATTACCGACACTTACTAGAAACAGAGACAGACTCGGTATCAAAAGAATCACGAGAGTTACTAAATTCAATAGCGGAGGTATTAAAAAGCACAGTCCGGAAGGAAGATTTAGAAAGAATAGCAAAAAGTAATGCAGTTATGAATTTAATATCGGAGTTTATAGTTCGAAAAACCGACCCCAGTCCACTGATTCTTTACCTGGGAGGAAACGACAAAGTAGACCCCACGGTATTTGCCGATTTGCGGTACACGCATGAAATAACGGACGACGAGACGGTAAACGTAACGAACTCGCTTGAAGAACAAAAAGAGGATTACGCGATGCCCTTACAAAACGAAAGAAACGCGCAATTCAGTGAAACGCCGACCTTTACAAAATACGATGAGAAAACAGCTCCCGCCATTAACATGCAATTTAACGACAAAACTCAACCAATTATCACTTTGACTAACTACAATACACCTATTACAAAAAATACACTTTCGGGTTACAACACATCTCTCAACAGTAATGCGTTGCCCACGTATAGTGCACCTTATTATGCCAACACAATACAAAATCCGACCACAGTATTTCACAACAGTCAAATGTCTAACACGCAATACTATACGCCACGTAATAACTACACACTCAACACAAACGCACCTATTGCAAGTAGCATTTTTCCAATCACAAATACACATCCTACGGGTACCATTCCACATGAACACATACCGCAGTGCAATAACACGCCATTTAGTAACAATATACACCATAGCAGTACACCAACGAGAAAAATACCGTATACAAGCACACCTAACATGACAGACCCGAGACGCAACATAACGGACCTGTACAATTCAGCATCGGTCAGCATTTTACACAGTAAAGCCGCGGAAAAAGTGATGCGAGATCTACCGAGATTTGACGGAAAAAACATGCCCGTGCATGTATTCGTATTGAGATTGCAACAGGCAGCAAACACGTTGACACGCGAAGGAGAAGCCGAATTGGCAAAGAACATATATTCTAAGCTCGATGGCGACGCGTACAATTCCAGTATTAATAAAGTATTTACGTCAGTTAAAGAAATAAGCAAGCATTTTGAGTCCACCTTCGGATCGGGAAAATCGACGGACGAATTGCTCGGTGAACTCGCGAGAGTAAGACAAGGTAAAAATGAAAAAGTAGTAACGTATTCAAATAGAATTCGAGTCCTAGACGTTAATATCCGGGCAGCGGCGAATATGGAGAGAAGAAGTTCGCCACAATTCGAAAACGAGTTAAAGAGAAAGCTGGTATATTATTTCAAAAAAGGATTAGATTGGCCCATAAGCACGCGGCTTGGCAATTTTTCTGACGTAAACGACGCGATAATTGCGGCCATAGAAGTCGAAAGGGAATTCGCGTGTTATCAAGAACAAAAAGAAGGTAGCACGGCACAAATACGGATGATCGCGGGTCGGACACTAGAAAAATGCCAAATTTGTCAAAAAGTCGGACATACTGCTCAAAATTGTTGGCATAGAGAGAAAATGCAATCAAACACGGTAAAAAGAGAACAAAATGGCGCAGTTGAGAACGCAAGGGCGAATTTCAGTTGGTTACAAATGAATTCCCTATAAAAGAAGAGGGATTGCTTGGTAGTGATTTTTTTATACAAACTAAAGCTAATATCGATTATAAACATTCATGTTTGCAAGTACACGAAATTTCTATTCCTTTCATAACACGAGATTACGAAGGTAAGTCAATAGAAAATTGTCTGCGGGTAACACCGGAGAAAAAGTGTCAAACAAATGACCAGACGGGTGCCCTACCTTCCAAAACGCGAAAACAAAAAAACAATGTAAAAACGAAAGAATCGGGCTCTGGAAAGTTCGAAAGAAATCTGGCAAGTCGCAACCCAGACGGGCGTGGTCGCGTATGTCTAGACGCTATTGATTTCGGGCAAGACGCACATCTCGGTATACGTTCCTATCGAGACATCAATAACTCAGACGGAGACGGCTGCGCCGACCAAGACGCGACGCAAGGTGCGCAAGACGCGAAACCCGAGAGTCAATCCTTATCCCACGCAGATAACCCGAAAGGGCGTGGCCACACGGGTCGATATATGGCGAACTCGGCACAGGATGCGCAGCTCGGGAGGCATCCCTCACGCGACGCTAGAAATCCAGACGGGCGTTGTTATATAGAGAGGGACGCGACAAAAATGGCGCCTGATGCAAGGCGGAAAGTCCAGCCCTCGGAGAGGGATAGTGATCCTGACGGGTTGAAATCAAATGCGACAAACGTAATACGAAACGATCGAATTAACGAATACCCCTCATGCAACGCGGAGGAGCGTAATTGCATAAACCGAAACAGGATTGATACGATACGAAATCCAGAGCAATGCAAACAACAAATAACCAATGAGCAAGTCAATAATTCAAAAGATTCGAGTAGTATCTTGAACTTAAGCATGAAACAGAGTCAATTCACCAAATTAAAGCAAAATCAAAATCGACAAATAATGCAAATCATAATGAACAAACAAATTCAAAATCAAAATCAAGAAAATCATTTCCAGAATATCACAGCAAAATCAATACAAAATCAGTTCACTAAGCCAAGTCAAAATCAGAATCAAAATCAAAATCAAAATCAAAATCAAAAACAAGATCAAAGTAAAATACAAGAAGTCAGAATAGAGAATCAAAATAAAATTTCAAATAAATTCTTGACAAAAACAAATCAAAATATTGCGCAATATTCTAATGAAAAATCAAAGGAAATCTCTGTAATAAAACAAGAGAGAAAACAAAAACCTGAAAGCATACAAATGAATCAATATCAAAAAACACATCAAAAGTTATCACAAAATTCTTTGTCAAACTCGAGTCCAGAAATTAAAATACTGCATGCAGACTCAATCATATCTCCGGAGATCCAAATCATGAATAACGAAAATATTTCAAGCACTGTTTCATGCACAAGTGACAATTCTCAAAAACCCCCAGAGAGGACAGGGCAATGCCTTCAGCATGCGGAAATAAATAAAGAAATTTCAAAAGAAACAGAACGTTCCAAAGTACATAAAATCGAAAACTTGCTGAAAATCATTGGAGAAATCGCGAAACGTGAGACGCGCATAGAAGAGGTAATATACGTACTTCATGACTACGTGCGCAACGTCAGCGAGCAAATCAATATCGAAGAGAGCCCCGCGGCAAACGAAGCATATCAAGCACTTAATAGCGTGACTCAAATTATAGAGGAAGGGGTATTCAAAGGCAAAAGATTTTACCGTAAATTAAAGAGGACTAGCGAAGTTGTAAGGAAATATTTATGTGAAATCAAAATAGGAAAGGCAGGAAGATGCATGCTGTGTGCGAGTGATAGGGATAGAGAGAAGGAAGTACTGGCGCAATTAAATATAGACCATATTCCGGTCGAACAGAAAAGTAAAGTGCTCGAATTGGTTAGTGAATTCAACGATGTATTTCACCTAGAGGGTGAAAAGTTAACAAAAACGCCAATACTTAAACTCACTATCCCTACAACCGATGAAATACCGGTCTCGACGAAACCGTACCGACGCTCTCCCGAAGAGAGAGAGGAACAAGAGAGGCAGATCAAGGAATTGCTCGAGCAGGGAATACTTGAGAAGTCAACGTCCTCGTATTGTAGCCCGTGTTTTCTGGTTCCAAAGAAACCTAACTCGAAAGGAGAGATTAAACATAGATTAGTAATTGACTATACAAAATTAAATGCGAAGACGTTGAACGATCAATACCCGTTGCAAAATATACTTGACATTTTAGACCAGTTAGGTGGAGCTAGGTACTTTTCGGTATTCGATTTAAAGGCAGGTTATCATCAAATCGAGATAGCGGAAGAGTATAGACACAAAACCGCCTTCGCGACATATAGTGGATTATACCACTACACACGCGGAAGTTTCGGGCTGCGGACAATGCCAGCCAAGTTTTCGCGAGCTCTTGCAATCGCGCTTGCTGGATTGGCAGGAACGGAATTATTTATATATATGGATGATATTATTATTCATTCTGATTCTTTCGATCAACATTTATTGAGGATGAGACATTTGTTCGAAAGATTACGAACAAACGTTCTCAAACTCCAAGCAGATAAATGCGAATTTCTCAAAGAGAAGGTCGCGTACTTAGGGCACATTATATCACGAGAAGGTGTTCAACCAGATCCAAGAAAGATCGAAGCAGTAAAACGCTACCCTCCGCCGCGAACAAAGAAAAATATCAAACAATTTCTGGGGTTTGTCGGTTATTATCGCAGATTCATTAACAAATTCGCCGAAATTGCGCTGCCGTTAACAGAAATGCTTAAAGGTAACGCAGAATTCAGTTGGACGAAGAGCGCGCAAGAAGCATTCGAAATTTTACGCGACAAATTGTGCAAGGACCCTATATTGGCCTTCCCCGATTTTACAAAACCTTTCGTTTTAGTCACGGACAGTTCAGGATACGCCATCGGCGCGGTATTATCGAACGGCGAGCCTGGGAAGGAGCACCCTGTTGCGTATATGTCGCGTACGCTTTCAGAGGCGGAACGAAAATACGACACGTATAATAAGGAAGCGAATGCCCTCGTTTGTGCAATTAAGCATTTCCGACCGTATTTGTTCGGTAGAAAATTTGAATTGATAACGGATCATTTAGCCCTGCAGTGGCTGCGCTCACACAAAGATCCGAATTCGCGAGTAAACCGGTGGAGACTACTGTTAGCTGAATTTGAGTTTGACGTAGTGTATAAGCCCGGGAAAACGAATATAGCCGATGCGCTCTCGAGAAATCCGATAGAGCAAGTGTTGGTCGCAGTAACGGATGAATCAAGCGAGGAAGGGGAGCCGAAACTTTCGGGACAAGGTAATAAACATGCAGGAGGTCATCCGCGACAACTCAAACGACGCTGTGGAAGCACAACGCGGAGAAGGAGAATTAGAGTCAAACATTACTACCGATAAACATTTAACGTCGTGCCATACTATGACTACGCGGGCTCAACGAGGGAGAAAACCGAACGATCGATATGCAGACGCAATTGCAGCACTTGCGCCGCGAGAAAGAAAAACGAAGGGAGCGCGAAAGGTTCGGGCTATGAAAAGCGATCACACAGCGGATCAGGGCGTAGCGGGAACAAGTAACGACAACGCCGAGAATCGGGAAATTGAAACGGGGGGAGACGTTCACAACGAGGGTAATGACAATGAAGAAATAAGTGTACCGACTACACCCATCGGAGAGAAGCAAACGGGAACGAGCGCGGTAGAGCGGGCGAACGAACAGAGTAGTAAACGAAATTGGGACACGATTATTGATTCGGATGAAAATACGTCGCCTGAAAATCCCGTGGAAAACGAAGAAGTACCCGATGCAACGGAAGAATCGAATATCGAGTATAGTAATGATATCGCGGAAACTGATGCAATAATTCAATGCAGAGAACAAATGCTCATGCGAAAGGATAATTATCTGTATTTTATTAACACAACGGGAGAACCGTGCGATGACGGAGCTCGACAGTTGCAAATGAAAGGGAAACTACCAATGTTTTTGCACTTGCAAGTAGCCCACCCTACTTCAATAAAGTCAAATAAGAAATTGCATATTGGACTTCCTATTCGAGATCAAAGTATTGTCGGACCGACGAAAATATTACAGAACGTGGATACTTTATGCGAAAATCTGGTGCATTTCTTGAGGGACGTAAACATAGATTCGGTCAGCATCGCGAAAACGGAGCACATAGAGGGAGTAGAATGGCATGACGTATTTAAACGATTAAGAAAAGTTTTTGAAGAAGCGCGAGTCAAACTAATTGTCTGTTTGGGGATAATTAAATACGCGCTCGAGACGGATCGCGAAAACATAATACAGGCCGCCCATGCCTCGATCGTAGGAGGGCATAGAGGAGTCACGAAAACTTACAAAAGAATTAAGCAAAATTCTTTTGGGAAAATTTGAAAGAGGACGTGCAAAACTATATAAGAAAATGCCTTGATTGTCAATTAAAGAAATTGGTGCGGGTAAAAACCAAGTTACCTATGATAATTACGGACACCCCGGTAATGAGCATGGACAAGTTAGCCATGGACATCGTGGGTCCTCTCCCAGTTACTGAGCGAGGAAAACGAATATTTGATAACATTTCAAGATAATTTAACGAAGTTTGCAGTCGCGGAACCGATACCGAACATGTAGCGAGTACGGTTGCAGATGCACTAATACGAAAAGTTATATGCGTATTCGGGGCGCCTAGAGCCATCCTAACCGATCAAGGCACAAATTTCTTGAGTAAATTAATGAAACGGGTCGCGAAGCGTTTCAGAATTAAACAAATACAGACCACGGCTTTTCACCCCCAAAGCAACGGGAGCCTAGAGCGTGCTCACTCCAGTCTGATGGAATTTGTAAAATTTTTTGTACAAAAGAATAAGAGCGATTGGGATATTATAACCGACTTAGCAGTTTTCAATTTTAACACGAGTGTAAGTGAAGCAACGTGGCACACTCCGTTTGAATTGGTCTTCGGACGGATTGCGCGAACGCCAACGGAGGACGAAATTCAGAGTGAGGATTTATTACCGACGTTTAACGGTTATATGCGGGATTTAATAACACGGTTACATAAGTTACAAGCAGCTGCTCGAGAAAATTCTATTAAAGCGAAAGAAAGAGCGAAACGATATTATGACAAACGGGTAAATATCAAGACCCTCAAAATCGGTAAACTACGTTTGGCTACTTAAAGGCCCGAAAGCAAATAAGTTCGATGATCAATACAGTGGGCCGTACTTGGTACTAGACGTGAGCGAAAATGGTAATGTGAAAATTAGATTGAACGCAGCGAAAGAAAAGGTAGTACACGCTAACCGCTTGAGAATGTCTCACATTGAACCCTCGATAGGGGAAAACCTCCAACATGCTGAATAATCACCTATAAAATTAAACAATTTATCCTGTAGAAAATATTAGTTATTCCTTTTTCTTGCACAGCACTCCGATGAGATTGTGTTAAAATCAAACCGTTCAAACGATACGCCATCTTGTCGGAAACAAAAAAACACAGGCGCAACAGTACACGCTGTCAGCACGATTCGGCGCAATAGCAGAGGGGATAGTAAAATCAATAGTTGCGCGCACGAGCCTGATTGCACACTATACGCACACAGGGCGGAGTCAAAAAAAAAAATCAATATCCTTCTGAGATAATGCATTTATTCAAATTGTTTACAGATGAAGAACGACTTACTATCCGTGATTGCAGTAGTAGGAATGCTGGCGCAAGGGGTCAATGCGATTATCGCATACGACTGTGCTCATAAGGTCGCAAACTTAACCACGTACTCATTACTAAATATAGGTGAATGCGAAATGGACATTCCACAAGTAAATGCTACCCAATTATATCTAAGACTATTACAGTTAAACGACTTCTCAACACAAAGGGTGAGATTTTGCAAAGTCAATGTAAAAAGAACTGTGAGATATTGCGGAGCCTTCTCCCATACTAAAGAAATCAATAAAGGCGAAGCAAAGTACTTGTTCCCTGTATCGAAAAGAGAATGCAACGAGATGCACGAGCAGGGAAAATTCCGAATCTATCAAAACGAAGTCGCGGGAATACGGCCAAATGATACCACAATGCTTCCTATGACGTTTGTCGGAACCATCGATAAGGATGGAAGCTGTGATAAAGCGGGAGATTTTAACGATACTTACGGAGTCTACACGGATGTAATTGTATCAGGATACGTAACTATAACCTTGTATGAATACGAAGCTACGGTCAACATCAATGCAAATGAAATAATAATGCGTTCTGGGACAAGATGTTCTCTATCGCAAACCTCCTGTGTGGACGCGGAGTTAGGCAACGCCTTTTGGGAACCGATTCCATCCGATCCATGCGGTTTCGCAAATTACGCGCAATTATTTGCTGGAAGAGTTAATAGAATCATAGAGCACGGAAACGAAAATAAACCGATT
>JACCIB010000116.1:0-377157 GCA_018906965.1 Philotrypesis tridentata
TATAAATTTTTATAAATGAATTTTTACTTTTATTATTTTTCAGATGGCGCAGTTAGTAACGAGAGGAAAGCCTCTCACATTGTAGACGAGTACACGAAGTACAAAAATGACGTTATGAAGATGTTAGAACGCGTAACACATTTTAAACTCGAACAGGTCCCTCGCGGTGTCGATCCTGACGAATGGATAGATCAAGCTTTTCGCCAAATTGTCGATTATTTGAAAGAACACGCAATTAAGGCAACAGATAAAATTGGAATATCTGTAGATTGTTCGGCGTTTGTCGAGGGAAAAATGTGGCTTCTGTATAAACTCGTGCGTGATCTACATTACGCTGACATAAGTTCTATTTTCGAACGTATTAAGCAAAGTAAAAGAGAAATTCCGATAGACGACTCGTTTAAATTTATAGCGACATATGTTGAAATGGATAATAAATAAATAATGAAAATTATAATTTTTTTACAATTTTTTATTTTTTCAGTAGCATTAAACTAAAATAGTAGTGTTTTATTTTATTCGCCTAACACATCCATACGATCTCTCGTATACAGGTGGTCCTCCGCTTGCGTGTGCACACAGGCAGTCGCATCGCCCCCCACCTCTCTCGTCCGACAGTCGCCGCGCACACAGATGCTGCATTCTCTCTCACTCATGACGAAGCAGTCGCCCCTCTCTCTCTGTCTCTCTCACGCGCTGTACTCTCTCTCTCTCTCTCTCTCACGCGCTATACTCTCTCTCTCTCTCTCTCTCTCTCTCTCGTACACACAAATGCTCTAGCCCCTACTCTACACCATTCCTCGGCTTGTCGCGCGTGAAAATAGGCATGCGCAGCCGTCGCATATCGTGCACTGCAACGTTAAGGGGTTATGACAGTGTTAAAATTTTGAAAATATCCATTTTTTTTATTCACTTTTTTCATAGTTAATAGTCTGTAGAATATGGTCCTGAAAGCCGTTTTTGGCTAAAAAATTTTTCCTCGAAGATATCAACAAAAAACTAACAAATCTGTTTCCAGTAAATTTTTGAAAAATCGTGATTTTTAAATATTTTAATTAGGCCAAACTTGTGGAAAGGATTGTTCTAACCCACTTTTTACAGAGTAATTTCATGAGAAATCTTACTGAAAATATGACTTAAAAACCGTTTTAAAAACTGATTTTTTCTCAAGAGTTATTAATTTATTTCCGTAAAATAAATAATATCTGTAAAATTAATTTTTCTATGTGTGATTTTATGTTACTAAACCCAATGTGTTAAAGTAAAGGCATTCAACAAATTTGAATTTGCCACTCGAATAGGTTGTGCCTCACAGCGTCTGGTCGAGAATGAAGATTTCTGTTTGATCGGTATAGTAGAATTTTCTGTAAAGCAGCAGAAAGCAGCCAAACAGCTGTTTTTCATCCAAGACACTAGATCAGTGCAGTTAGTCTGCTAGCTGCTGTAGCAATGCTTATAACCTTCGTGGTGTTGCAAAAGTGCAAGAGCTTCTGCAGAGTAGAAAAATTATTCAGATAAGTATTGGAAACTAATTAGTAATAACAGTGTTCATAATGAGCTTTTTCTTTGTTGGTTTATTTTTTGCTTTTAGGTATACGGGTGCAAGCCAGCAAAATGGGAGCTTATATTGACTGCCTGAAGTATTATTTTGCATACTTTTTAAGAACTTGATGTGTATTTAATAATGGTAAGTATTGTATGTAACTGTAATTCATAAACATAACTTGATTATGAATAGCTAACGATAATTTTTATTTCATTTTCAGCTTCTAAATGCTATTATCACACAGCATGACAAGCGCGTACCATCAAATATACTTTATTGTATGTATATTTGAGTACCAAAAGCAAATCAAGGTATGCCGGATATTTTCTGTAAGTATAGTTGAGTTCATTTGAATGATTTACATTATAAACTTTAAATGCCTTTTACTCAAATTTAGTTTTTTCATGCTTTTTGTGTACTTGCCGCAGCTTTCTGAAGGAACCGTACTATCAATCATGATGAACCAAAGTGGGAAACCTTCTTTATGAGTATGGTCACAAACTGAGTGGAGCAGAATTGGCATAGGTAAGTTCAAAGTGAATGTTACGTTTGTTTACATATGTAACATTCACTATAATTACTAATATTGGCAATATATGTTTAATTAATTATATTAATTTTGTGTTTTTCAAGAATCTGTTCCACTTAGTCTGAGACCAGACTCATAATGAAGATTTGGCACTTTGATTCAACAAGATTGATGGTACGGTTCCATCAGAAACATGCGGCAAGTAAATAAAAGTGATGAAAATCATGATTTTTGGTAAGCAAATACCTTTAATTGTTTTTAAATGTCACACTCACTTTATGCATATTATTTATGCATAAAAGTGATGTATAATACTTGTATTTGAAAGCAAAAATATAGTTTTTAGAACACCTATATATCTATTAATTTTTTACTACACTAACAATTTTTCTTTTTTTTCAGGTTTTAACACTGTCATAACCCCTTAAGCGCTCCGAGGAGGAGATTCACGTGTACAATGGAATTATTTCTACCGACACTTGCTAGTAATATGTACACAGAGTTTGGTAGGAAACCTTTAAAAGTAAAAACACCTCGAAGATTATAACCTTCTACGACGCGGTTGAAGAGTTTACATGCAGCTTGAGTCCAGCGACCATTGTATTCTGTGTGCGTCGATACAGAGTCCAATGCACATAAAATTGCCCGAGGTGCTAGTAGGAGAAATTCCGCTTCGAGCTCATAGATGCCTTCCAACTCGTGTATTTTTGTAATATTGTAGTGCTCGTCACTGTCCAAACCCAGACATACGCGAGTATCTTCTTTCACAATGCAGCGTACCCGTTTCCCCTCCACCAGCAAATATATCATCATATTTGGCTGTAATTTTAAAACCCATTAATTTTTATAAAGGCACATGCATTTAATAAAAAAGTTAATGAATCTTAAAATTACCTGTAATTCGTAAGTTGATAATTTTTTTAAAAGAGATTCCCCGTTTTCTTCCGGCTGCAAATGGCCCGTTTTAGGACAATAATAATACAACGAGGCAATTCTGTAGTAATCGAGTATCTCCTGCTCTAATTGAATATATGCGGCATCCTCCTCGATGAGATGCACATAAAAAGACGATGGTGTATAGAAGCAAGAAACCCGGAATTCTTTCTCTTGATGCAAGAGTGCGTCAATGTTACGCCAACCAACATTGAGTAGCGAGACCGATTCCATTGTAACGCATTTAGTTTAGATTACATCTGCTCCTAAACACTTCCGAGTAAATACTGTCACCCCCTGCTGTTTTCGAGGGGGGCTAGGGCTCGCTTTTCGACTGCGGCCCGAGTTCGATGGGTGATTGGAGGGGGGAGAGCGACTGGCACGTGCCACAGGTAAGCATAATTCGGGGGGGCGTTTGAAGTGTTGGAAAAATTAACGGATCATCGTGCGCGCGGGCTCATCTGCCGCCGCCGCCGCCGCCACTGAGGTTAAATATGCTTGATTGAAAAAATTAATTTAGTTGAAATTGTGCTGTCGCGCTAACATCATGGATACGCGATGGTCGCATCCTTGGACAAGTATAATATGCGGACCTACGTCGTGCGGAAAATCATGATTTATAAAACGGTTTTTAAATTATCTCGATCAGATGGCCAACGTAAAATTCGATCGTATTATATTCTATTATGCAGAGTGGCAAGACGGTTACAAGAGTGAACATTTTTTAAACAACGGTAAAACTATTGAATTTCGCGAAGGGCTACCCAATCCTGAAGACTATTTAAACGATCCGCATTTAAAAAAATTATTAATAATCGACGATTGAGGCTTCTAATCATGTTATCGTCGACCTCTTTACGAAAGGCTCTCATCATAAGAATATTTCTGTATTTTTTATAACGCAAAATTTATTTCACAAAGGAACGTATGCTCGAGATATAAGTCTCAACGCATCGTACATTGTGTTATTTAAAAATCCTCGAGACCGCGCCCAGATACAACGTCTCGCGCGACAAGTCTACCCCGAAGATCCGAAATTTTTAAAAGAAGCGTATCAAGATGCAACTACAAAACCTTTTGGTTATTTGATGATTGACTGTAAACAGAGCACGCCGGACGAGTTTCGATTCAGAACGGCCATTTTTCCCGACGACGAGTATCAATACATTTACTTGCCAAAGTATACGATAAGTTCTCTCGAACAAACTATTTAATGTAAAAAAGACAAAAGTCTACATATTATTCTTCAGTCGTAGCCCAACCATGCTGAAGCGTGCATCGTCGTCTGCAGCAGGCGGCTCGGGTAATAGTAGTAAACCACCGTTTGAAAAAAAATATATCGCTCTCTTGGATGCTCTCAGACACTCGGATATAAATCAACGCTTAGCAATTTTGAAAGCCGCCGACGAAAAGTTAATAAAATATATTTGCGAGTGCGCGTTAAACGTTCTTCACGGTACAGTGACATTGAAAAATCATCAAAAAAGTAAACTGAAAAAACACAAAAATATTTTAAGAAAACTCGCCTCTAAAGCAAAAAATAAAAACGCTTGGAAAAGTAAAAAACGTGTAATAGTACAATAAGGTGGTAGTTTTCTTCCATTCTTATTGACACCAATACTAGAGAGTGTACTGTCGATTTTCCGTTAAAATCATTTATAATGTCGAGTATAAAGAAAATGGTGTTATTACCAAAGGAGCAGCTCGACAGAATACGACAACGAGAGTGGAGTGCAACTTCGACAACAGGTAGCCCCGAAGCGACCCTCCCCCTGTGGCGCTAGGGTCTACGCAGACTGTAGGAGATAATCTCACACGCCTGGACGATGAAATGAGAAAAATTCTCGATTCGAGATCGTACCCAAACGAGCAAGAACGTTTAAAAGATTATTTGAGTGTTTTACGACGGTATTTATTTTTTGTGGAAGAAAAACGCAATCCCATGATAGATGTGAAAGCTGCAGACTCGGAGGGGTTATCGGACGACTTGATTATTCAAAGTGTTCCGAAGATTTACAAGAGAATCACGCAGCTGCTATTGAACCACTTGAAGGGGCGCCGCGACCGCATAACGTGGAGTGCCACTGGTGTCGTATCTATCGACGGGGAGATAATTAACAATTCAAACATTATCGACTTGATGAACGAGGCTGCGCGCTCGCGGAAAAAAAATTAAAGCTGTCGGTAGAAAAGAGTTTGCGAAACTACTTCGCGATATCAACGTGCCTAAAGAATTTGTGGGGAACCCCGATTTGTGGAGTATCGCCGGTGCTGAGTCGTCGAGCAGAGACTGGAGCAAATTAAGCATTGACGACGACGACGACGACGACGACGACGACGACGACGACAACGAGACATCTGCGGGGAACGATTTTAAGACACCGAAATAACGTTTCAACGAAAGTGTTTTTAACCGTCTTATGGATCCAAAGGTTACTTTTAGAAAATGAGGCGAAAAACCACTTTTCAGTTCTACACCTAGTAAAAAATGGTTAAAAAGTCCGTAAACAAACGTTTGAAAAAACAATATTTTGATCCGAAGAAAGCGTCGGAATATTCTGGTGCAAGAAATTTGATTCGTAAAAATAAAAATAAAATTTCTCAGGAAAAAATTAAAAAGTGGTTTACGCGCCACGACGCTTACACACTTCAGAAAACTGTTCGTAGGAAATTTCCTCGACTATTTTACAACGTAGAAGGAATAGATCAAGTTTGGGAGGTAGATCTCATACAGCTCAGTTCTATCAAAGACCAAAACGACGGTGTAGCATACATATTGGTTGTAATCGATGTTTTGTCTAAATTTGTGTGGGCTCAGCCCCTTCGTGATAAAACTGCGCTCGAGGTTACAAATGCTTTCAAGAAAATTCTCAAAAACGATCAGCATCGGTCGCCGCACACACTGCAAACGGATTGCGGTAAAGAATTTGTCGGGAAAACGTTTCAAAAATTTTTCAAAGACAACGACATACATTTTCGAACTGTAAGCAACCCCGATGTAAAAGCCGCAGTTGTGGAGCGTTTCAACAGAACTCTGAAGGAGCGCATGTACAGATACTTTACGTATAAGAATACAAAGTGATACATTGACGTATTACAACGACTGGTTGACGGTTACAACAATACACCGCATTCTACGATTAAAATGGAGCCAGCAAGTGTGACTTTATATAACGCGCACAAAGCCCGAGATAATTTAGTTGCTCGTGCGGTGCGTAACCAACCTCGTCGAAAAAAATCAAAGTACAAACTAGGTGCACACGTGCGTATATTTTCGAGAAAGGTGCTGAAAAATCTTGGAGCGAAGAAGTGTTTAAAATAATAAAAGCTTTGAGGCGGCAAGGTTTATTTATCTACAAACTCGTCGATTTACAAGGCGAGGATATAGAGGGTTTTCTCTATCCGGAAGAATTATCTGCTGTACATAAATCGCGTGTCGAGGAGCGCGAGCATAAAATTGACAAAATTTTGCGTTCAAATGGACGTGGCAAAAATAAACAATATTTCGTAAGTTGGGTTGGATATCCGGATAAATTCAACTCGTGGATACCAGCTGCAGACTTGAAAAATATTTAAAAAAAATGTATCAGACAAATTTCACGCTAGTTCTCCCGAGTAACAGCAGTGCAAAGTATTTTCCAAATAATACGACTACGTGCTTCTCAACTCGCCTACCCAAAGAGATCGAACTCTACGGGCGGTGGGTCGTAGGCACATCGGAAATACACATTCCATGCACAACGCTGCATCTGCGGCACGAAGAGTGCTCTCTCAAGACGAGCGAGAAGGAGGAGCCTCGATACTTTCAGCACGGCACCTATCCCAATATACGAAGTCTTGTCGATACAATAAACGAAGCTCTCGTATTGACGAGTAAAGATAAACTGTGCATGAAATTATTCTATAACGAAAGAGGTGGTTATGTGTCTGTTGGATTACTCTCAAAAGATGGCCATGCAAAAATGTGTAAAACACCCGAACTGTCTCTCCCCGTGCAACGTGTACTCGAATTCGAGTTTGGTATAGAACCGACCGATTTGCGCGAGCAAATTGACAATTATCAAATACGATATGTAGGTACACAACCTGCGAGTTTTGCAAGAACAGTTCCAGATCAAATGTTTGTGTATAGCAATATATGCGAACCAGGCATAGTTGGCGACACTTTTGCGCCGCTTCTGCGTATAGTCAATGTCGAGGCAAAAAAATTTCAATTTGGTGGTACTATGGTAAAAAGTTACGATACTGTGCATTACGTCCCGGTGCTCGTAAACAGATTTCAAACGGTCGACATAGATATAAGGGATAACCTCGGTAAACCGATAGCATTCGAGTTTGGGACGTTGACAGTTACGCTACATTTTAAGAAAGCAACGATCTGAGTTATTTAAAAAAATGAGTTTTTACACTGTTTACGATCAGTCGGGCTACGGCGGCCGCGGCGTCAATCATGTATACGTCGGCTCCCCACGCATGCGAGGCCACGGGCTAGGCTCATGGTTTTCTGGAATATTTCGAAGTGCATTACCATTCCTCGCCAAGGGAGCTCGAGCTGTCGGTAAGGAGGCTTTGCGCGCGGGCGCTAATGTGCTCGAGGATATTGGGATATTGGGTGTCGTTCAAAGAATCGCTTCGAAATCGTCTAAACGAGTCCAGCCATAACCTAAAGAGGAAAGCCACCGAAAAATTGTCAAAAATGATGCAAGGATTGGGCTATAAACGTATACGCGCAAAGAGACTAGCTCAGTCTCCATTCGCTCTCGGTCCACGTCGCATCGTCTCACAGCGCCGGAAGAAGCGTAGCATCACGTCCGGAAAAAAAATCAAGAAACGTAAAACAAGAAGGCGTACAAAACCATTGAAGCGATTAAACCGAAAACGCAAGAGTAGGAAGACGACAACGAAAACCACAAAGAGAAGGAAGAAGGCAAGAAAAACTAAATCGCGGGATATTTTTGGATAATTGAGTAAAACAGTGAAAATGTGATTTTTACATAGCCATTGGGAGGCGTGCCTCAAGACCGAACTCGATTTATTTTCACTCCCCCCAACGCAAACTGCAATAGAATCGAGCAGATGGGTATCTTACAAACCCGTGTCGTCGTTGAGCGACGAGAGTCCAATCGAGTTTTGCATAAATTGTCAAAACGAGGATTATTTAGATCTCGCGCACACAATGATAAGAGTGAATGTCCAGATAACCCCTCTAACGGCAGCCACCGACAAACAAGTAGCCCCGGTCAACAACTTTCTACACTCGATATTCAACCAGGTTGACGTTTACTTCAATCAAAAACTCGTCTCACCGCCCAACAATGCATACCCATACCGTGCGTATCTTGAAACTCTATTGAACTATGGTCCTGCAGAAAAGCATTCTCATCTATCTACAGCCATGTGGTCGTCTGACACTGCAGGCCATATGGACGAGCAGCCAGGCGCTGCTGACCCTAAGAATGCCGGGTTCGTGGCTAGGCAGGCATGTCTGTCGGAAGGCAAGCAATACGATCTTCTAGGACATCTCCACTGCGATATTATGAATCAAGATCGTTTTCGAATAAACGGTGTCGAAGTTCGTTTGAGACTTGTGCGCTCAAAACCCGCGTTTTGTCTCATGAACGCATCGGCAACAGACTACAGTGTACGCATTTCGGAAGCCACTCTCCTCGTCCGACGTGTAAAAGTAACACCGGCTGTTTTAATAGCTCACGCAAAGGCCTTGTCATCGGCGACAGTAAAATACCCCTTTACGCGTGTAGAAGTTAAAACTTTTACTATGCACAGCGGTATAATCGGGGGCTCTTTAGAAAATGTTATTCTCGGCCAATTACCGAAAAGAGTCAATCTCGGCTTGGTCGACAATAAAGCATTCAACGGAGATCGAACGTTAAATCCGTTCAACTTTCAAAATTTTTCAATTAATTTTCTATCTCTGTATGTCGACGGTACGCAAGTGCCAAGCAAACCTATGCAGCCTAAATTCGATAAGACAAACCCCATGTTTGTCGAAGCCTACCACACTTTATTCTCCGGCACCGGTATACATTATATGAACGAGGGCAATGACATTGGGCGGAGCGAGTATCCCGACGGCTACTGCCTCTTCGTATTCGATCTCACCCCCGATCTGTCGGCTCATTACGCTGGGCATTGGAACCTCGTAAAAAAACGCATCCATTAGAGTCGAAGTCCGCTTCGATAAGCCATTATCTAAAACTATAAATTGTATCCTCTACGCAGAGTTTGACAACGTTTTAGAAATAGATGCAGCACGCCAAGTGGTAATAGACTATAACTCGTAGGTGGTAACAGCAGAGACGGGTGGGGAGCGCGGAGGCCTCAGAGCGCTTGGGCCTCCTGCTGTGCGGTGACAGTCCGTTTTAAACCCCGCAAGCCGCACGTACTTTTTTCTTTTGCGCATAATGGAGAAGGCCGATTATATCATCGATATTCAGGCTTTTCACGACTGCAACGGCGATTTTCTACCCAAAGAAATTGCTGTTTTGGGGGTTCATAGTAATTTTATCGCACACTGGATAGTGAAACCGCCATACACCTGCGACGCGTTGTCTAAAGGAATACTTGCTACAAATACATATTTAGCGTGCTATCATCACGGAATCGAGTGGTTCGACGGTGAGTCTAATCTGGAAGACGTTTACAAAGTGCTCCGTGAGGTGGCTCGAAGTGCGCTGCGTATCTATGTGCGCGGAGTACAAAAACAGACATTGTTGGAGCAGCTTTTCGGCCGCCACGTAGTGAATTTAGAAGAATACGGCTGCCCCTCCTTCAAAAATCTACCGAGGATTAACGAGCATTATTGTTTCTTTCACGGGAGGAAAAGAGAATATTTTACGTGTGCTCTGGGTTATACGTACAAGCTGAGGTTGTGGATTCTGAAATCGCTGTACACGACGCATATAACACGTTCAAATAGCGACAGACGCCCGAGAGATACCACCGATGCTAAAAAACCCCCGCGTAAAAGTCGAGAAAAACCATCCGATGAGCTACGAGAAAAGTTGGAGGATTTACACGTTGGCAAGTCGCAACCACAGAGCCCGGCTACCCCCTCTACAGCCTGCGTTTCCGTCAATAGTGGGGAGTATCAAGCAGGCGAGGAAGCGCTCTACGCCCAAGTGCACGATGAACTCACTACAGATACTTCGTGTGCTCGTGAAAGCATCAGTGCAGACGGTGGGTGTTTTTCCGGCAGACCTCATTCCATTCACATTACCGAGGCCTTGTGCCCTTGCAGTTAATACAGATGACAGCACTAAACTAGGTTCACATTGGGTTGCAATCTACATCAACAGGCTTGGAGAAGGGAGTTACTTTGACAGTTATGTACTACCACCAACCGACCCGAATCACATCGATCGACTTAGACGAAATAGCCGAGTCTACGATTGGAACGTCCAGCAATTGCAAAGCCTCAATTCTGACGTCTGCGGCCATTATTGCCTTAATTTTTTGTTCCACATGTCTGATGGTGGTTCTCTATCATCTTTTCTTACACTATTTTCAAATAATACAACCTTGAATGATTTTATCGCTGAGCGCCTTGAATCAATGTTAAAAATGCGCAGCCCGCGATGTAAAGGCAAAAGAATAATTTATTGCTCGAACGGTCAAAAGTGTAAACGCAGGCACGACAATTTGTGCAGTATAAATGTTCTGTGCACTCGTTCGCGAAGGTCATACCGCCGACGAGATGGGTCCTAATCAGAGCAAGGCCGGCTACGAGAAGCTCATCGCGAAAGACATCGATAAAAAGAAGGAGTCATCTTCGTCCTCGTCAACTTCGCAGTGGAAGCAGTACACACAAAAATTCTCTACGAATACAAGTTCTCTTCCTGAAAAGAGTGGTTATAAAAAAATGTAAATATGTGTGCGTATGAATTATAACCGTTTTCTTATGTAATCTTCAAGAGTGTCTAAAAAAATAAAAAATGTAAAAAATATTGTCGACGAATAAAACTATGTAATCAAAAAAAAATGATCGTCGTTGTAAATGTGTGCGTGTGAATTGTAACCGCTTTCTTATGTAATCTTCACAGAGTGTCTAAAAAATAATAATAGAGTAAATGGAATTTCCGTGTTTTCTCATTTTCCTATCACATAGCCTGTATACTCCCCATGCTTTTCAACACTTAACGGTTTTTCGAAAATTAGTTTGTTACATTTACAACCGTTGCTTATCTTCAAAAGCCAATTATGAATTCACGGTCTATTCAAAGTCAATGCATTTGATCTCATTCGCTTAATTTGTGTCCATTAGTCGCACACCTTTTAAATACACCTACAACTCGTTATCATTTTTTCAGTGATCTCGGCTCGATGCTCTCGACCCATCGGTTCGCTTCGCTCCCCCTCGGCTAGCGCCGTCCCCCTCGGCCAGATTCGCGCCCCCTCGGTTAGCTTCGGTCGGGGACTTGAGAATTTTCTCGACGCTCTCTCTGCGCATGCGTCGGGTATAACGCGCCCCGATCGATATTCTTTCCAGACACCCCCACTCTCTCTGTTTCGGGACTTGGAAAATTTTTCGACTCTCTCTCGGCTCTCTCTGCGTATGCATCGGGTATAACGCGCCCCCGACCGATATTCTTTCCAGACACCCCCACTCTCTCTGATTCGGGACTTGGAAAATTTTTCGACTCTCTCTCGGCTCTCTCTACGTATGCATCGGGTATAACGCGCCCCCGATCGATATTCTTTCCAGACACCCCCACTCTCTCTGATTCGGGACTTGGAAAATTTTTGACTCTGGCGCTATAAGCTCTCTTGTATACTCTCTCTCTCTCTCTCCCTCTCTCTCTCTCTCTCTCTCTCGTATTCCGATCGCTGTTAAAAACCATTAAAAAGGGTATTGTTTTGAATGCTAAGAAAAACTATATTAACAGCTCAGTATGGCCGAAGACAATCAGTACGCAACGAGTGATCAATCGAGTAACACAATAAAATCAAAAGTTTCTTCAAAAAATCTTGGTCTCACTAATAGCTGATACTTGCGCAGCCTAAAATGGATAAGTGGAAAAAAGCTTCTCTTCGGGAATGACAGGAGAGGAGCGTCAATGTCTCGTCAAGGCGGAACAATTGAATGAAAAAACTTCTGTTTCATACCAAGAAGTGGCTGGTATGAATAATCACAAAGATTGGAAAACACAAAAATCTTGCTTTGAAGATTCATTTGCAAGTTATAGAAGTCGCCCAGTTAAAACCAATACTGATTTAATTAATTTCAAAGATTAGCTTTCACTTGTTTGGACGACATTTGAATACCTATACCGTGTATAAAAATAAGGTCAATAAATGTAATTTTTAAAAATTTAATTTTTATTATTATCCGTATCCAACAACCGTTCCTTTATTCCGACCATACCCGTTTTGCCTGCTCTCATCGCGCACTCTCTCTCTCTCTCTCTCTCTCTCTCTCTTTCTCTCTCTCTCTCTCTCTCTCTCTCTCCCACGCACAGACTCCCACCCTGGCGGCGGCGGCGGCGCGGAGTCAGCGCTCGTCACCGCGGAGTCAGTCTGGCCCCCGGGCGGCGGCGGGTCAGCGCTCGTCACCCGGGTCCGGCTAACCCTTCCACTGGTCCGGCCGCCAGTCCGCTTGTCCCCCCTCTCCGCGAGTCCGTCCTCTGGTCCGCCGGGACTATCTGGCGTCGTTTATATCGCACCCCTCGCCGTGACGTCACTGGCGCCAGTCGGCGCCATCTCCCTTGTCGCCGGTGGCGGGGTATAACCCACCCCTACTACTTCTGTTCTATAACAATAATATACATGCATGCTAACATTTTTTAACATTTCATTTTTTTATAGCTGCATGCAGAAGACTTTTTTTAGAAACCATTCTAAAATTTGATCAATTTTTTACGGAAATACAGCCAATCATTAGTAATATCAATAATGGACAATATTTAAACAGGAATGTGCCTCAGGAAAATAATTATAACAGGTTAAATATTTTGCTGATCACTGATGCAAATTTGTTAAAAGTATTTGATCAGAACCTAGTTAAAGATGATGAAGAGAACGTTCAACTGGAAATGCAATTTGTAAGATAATCATTTTTAATTTATGCTGTAATTTTGTAATAATTAATATTAAGCTTAAAATCATCTGATTTTTCAGACTAATAAAATTTATAATTGCGCTGAAAGAGATATGAAGAAGGCCGTTACCCTGATTTTAGGAGAAATTATGAGCGATGAATTGACAAAAAAATGTGTATGGATGATTCGCGCCGAAGGAAAAATTACTATTCAAAACTTCAATTTTCCTTCATTAATAGCAAGTACATATTTTTATTTATCCTGCATTATTTAATCATATTTAAGTTATTATCGAAATTAACGAATGTTTGTTTTTTTTAGATACTTTGTCAGAAAAACATAATTGCTCCCGAAAAGGAGTTATAAAAAGAGTACAACTATGGCTTCAAAAAGCCGGAGATCGTATCAGAGCAAATGCCAAAAGAATGGAAAGAGCTGCAGCTTTATGATTAGAAAATGACTTTTAGTTTTGAATTTATGTAGCATAAACAAATCGTTAATCTTTGAGAGATTCTGTGATCATATAGCATAGGAAAATGAAATTTTTATTTTGTTTTATTTAAAATGTACAAAAACTACATTTAATTTAAATTTTTAACTTCGATTTGCGTTCATTATATTAACAGTATTACATGTATATGCCCATTATACATATATGTAAAAATGTACATTACAATTTAATAAATCATAATTGTTCATAATTATTTTAATCTTAATTTTAATGTAAATGTGAAAAAATTAAATAAGCCGTACAGATAAAAATGTAATTAGGTATTTAATTAGTAGTAGTACATTAATGTATTATGGTATTTGTGCACTAATTGTTTAGTAGCGATACCTAATTACATTTTTTCGGTGCGACTTATTTGATTTTTTTACAAATATTTAAAAAATGATAATATAACCTTTAAAAGACATCATAAAGATTTCTGCAAAGTAAGTTTTAAGCGATCTTAAAGACATCAGAAAGGTGTCTCTACAGCTAGCTATAAGTGTTGTTTTAAGGACATCTTTGTGATAAGCTATTTAAGTGCTCTTACAGACATCTTTCATTAGAACACAAAATTAATTTTCTCTGGAGAAAGTGATCTATATGATAACTTATAGATATCTTTATGGCTTGACATTAGAAAGCTTTTCTATCACCTTTCGGTCTCTTTTCAGATATCTCTAAAGTTAACTTTTATCTGTACAAAGTCGTCAAAAAGAGCGCTTTTCGTGCACTAATTGTTTATTGGGACACTTGCGACGTAGGAAATTTTCAGGATCAACGAGGGAATACTCAGCAAGATTCAAGGAAATGCTATGCTTGTGGAAAAGATGGACATATTGCCAGTAGATGTCCGGACACTAGATGTTATAGGCGTCATCAGATGGGTCATAAGGCAAATAGTTGTAGTGCGCCGGCAGCAACAGATATTTATTGCCAATTATGCAACAAATCTGGGGTCACACTTAGAGAGTGTCCGGATTGTGATATTTGGAAAAAGTTGGGAAATGGCAGAGCGGGGGCGTAGCTCAGTTCCCTGGCTTCCGCGTAGATGTAGGAACTGTTAGTGATAAAATTGGAAGTTTGGAACATGGTAATGGAGGTAGTGGTTTAGTTGAAGTAAATAGAGGAAACCATGAATCTCTGATTACTACTTGGTATGGCGGTATTTCTAGAGAAGAGGGTATGGGTAAAAACTTGCATACAGTAAGTAAAGATTCATCAATTGGTAGTGTTGGTATCACTCAAGATATTACAAATTGCGAAGAAGTTGTATTGAGAAGATCTACTGCTGATAATGGGAACGAGAAACTTAAACGAATACTGAGGACAAGCGATGAACCTACAGTACGTCGTGGGAGTAATGGAAATAGTGTCAGCAGTAGTGGTAGTGAAGAGAATTTTAGGAAGAGGAAGAGAAGTTTCAGCGAGAAGAAGGGTAGTAATAAACAGAATATTACGACCCGTGGAGGAGATTTTGATTTGAGAGTTGATCCGCAATTGGAGGAATTAAAAGTTAATTCAAAAATAGTGGATCAACCTTTGTGTGAGAAGGCGGACGTTGTGAGAAAGACATGTTCAATTGGTAATTTTGGGAACAATGTCAATAATCATGACGTTGTAAGGCCGGTTGTTTTGAGTAGTGATAATTATTTTGAGAAGGAGTCATTAGGATCTGAACCTAAGGATTCACATTTGGAGGTAGTGCAGGATGTCTCAAGGGGTGCCATACCTAAGGACAAAAACACTAAAAAGATACGATTTGAGAAGAATGTAGAGATATTAGATTTTGGATGTGTATGGGTGAAAATCTGGTCCTACAGTTAATGAGAAGGTAGATGTTTTTTTTAGGGGAGGGGAGGTGGAAATTATATTGCATATAATTTCTAATTTCGTAATTGGCGGTCAATCGCAGTTGGGAATTTTTCTTCACTCGTCCTAGTTTGAAATGACTGATATTTTTTTTTTTTTTGATTGTCAGGCATGTTGGAGAAGTTTTTTTTGTTTTTTTTTACTGAACTATTTTTGTGGATAGAGGATTGTAGTGGAATTGGAGGATTTGTGGTTGTTTCAGGTACATGGAGTGTTCCAGAAGGTGGTAGAGGTTTTTTTTTGTTTCAGGTGTTTGTGGAGGTTGTAGAGGTTTATGGAGGAAAACCTGGATATCCAGGGATATTCAAGGTTTTGTGGGGGTATTGCGACGTAGCAATAATTATTGCTGCGTCGTGATCATTGTTGCGCGGCCAGCTGACTTACTCTCGGCGAGTTGACAGCTCCTGGAGCGGAGCCAGCGCTCGGTGGCGCTCGCAGGAGTTGCCTCTGACCGGTCGCGTGCGTAGCGCAGGATGTGAGCTCCCGAGTCCCACCTGCGCGGCGCGTTGGCGCTCGGGAGGGGGCATGGCAGGAAGCGAGCCGGCAGCCGCGCGCACGCGGTTACATGCATGCGGCGGTGTGTAGAGGGGAGAGCACGAGTGTGAGCGTGAGTGAGAGAGAGGGAGAGAGAGTCGGCGTGAGCGGGAGAGAGAGATTGGCGAGAGTGGGAGTCGAGCGTGTGTGAGATAGAGAGAGAGATAGTGTGCGCTTGAGAGAGAGTGAGAGGGATATAGTGGCGCGAAGTTGACGGCGTTTGGAGCGCTCAGAGTTGACTTTACGTTAACTCGCGGACGTCATAGGGACGTATAGAGGAATATACGGGCTAGGACTCGATATATGTATCTCTATGGTTTACTCGAGGATGATAGAGGATTTTCAAATATCGCGCGGCTTACAGATTATCTATAGGCGGAGCCACTGGATGGATATCGACATGATGGATTGATTGATCGATATCCATAAAGGGGGCGCGAATTTGCATATTAAAGGAAATAATAGAGGACGCTAATTGATTAAACTAAACGATCATCTAAACGATGATTAAATTAGATTTGGAAAAGAGGGCGCTGGGGAAAATCACGGATAGAGGAATAAATTAGTGGTGATCTATTAATGGCCAATAGGGGATTTTTCTAGGAAAGGGGACCAATGATGTAATTTTGGAGGCCGGGCTTGCGTTTCCGTGAAGAAGGAGGTCGAGTGGGAAAACGCGGCATCCTTCCTCGATCGGAGCGTCGGCCTCGGCCATTCCATTCCTGGAGCTTTTACAGTACAGTTCTCTTGGTAGCAGTTGTGTTTTTTTCCTCGTTGGTGGATCCATTTTGTCAAGGAGTTTCGGAAGGAGGTTGTGCTAGAGGCAACAAGGAAGTTTCTCTTGGTGTTTTGGGAGAGATATTATAGAGGTTTTCTTTGGTGAGCATTTCAAGTATTCAATACGGGATATATATATAGAGGAAAAGTGATACTTGTATAGGAACACGTGTGCGATCGTTGGAGGATCATTTCGCGCATTTTTCAGCGGACGGCAGTTTTTTCCCCTTTTGGTTCCCTTTAGAATCAAATGTAGAGGTTTTTCGCGGCCCTTTTCAGTTTCTCCGAGCAGCCGTGGACTTAGTAATTTGGCCGCGTGCCCATGTTTTATATGTCGAGTCATTATCAATTTGTTTGCCGGGTAACAAGTGTACAATGGAAGTTAGAATATATTTGTGATGATTAACTATTATATATATTTGTGTAATTCATCAACCTGGTTGCCACCACATTCCCGCTTTCTACCATTGCAGGTTTCTACGAAGCTGGGAGAAGAAGTCAGCTGCGCACATTATAAATTATTTTTGTAAATAACTGGAATCCCCGTGCGGGCGGGAAATTTCACGTTACACACTATACTTTAGTTAGTGATACAGTAAATGTGTTGTTATTCTTATATCCATCAAAATGTATAACATGTTTTCAGGAAGATTATTTATAATTAAATATGAGATTTAAATATTCTGTTATTAACTTATTAGGTATCATCCTCTTCATTAAAAAAAAGAATAATTTTCCATACAACAATTCTATCTCACATGTTTAAAAAATCAGGAATAATTTCTATCACGTAGAACACAATTTTTTTTAAGGAAAAACTTGCCGTCCCGTCATATCATGGATAATCGATAAATTACTACATGTCAGTGTAATCAGCAAAAATTGGTCAAGGTCAGTAATGAATACATATAGAATGAAAAATCGATTCAGAGATTTTTTAACGGTGTTTCATTAACAAGTTAATTTGGTTAACCTTGCATAATTTAAAGATGGTATACATCGTTATCTATGATAGGACGGGGCGGCAAGTTTTTCCGTCAAAAAATTGCGTTCTACATGATAGAATTTGTTCCTGTTTTTTTTAAATGTATGTAAATCAACAGAATTTAAATCTCATATATAATTGTATATAATCGTCCTAGACATAGATTTTTAATGAAATAAGGATAGCAACACATTTTCTGAATTGCTAAGTAGAGTAGATTGTACATCCGCTCGTTGCTTCCATAAATAAAAGCAAAAGTTTTCATGATGCGAAACAATCGTGTTAAGTTACATAATAATTTTAGACAAACATGATATTACCACATATTATGGGCACATTTGTCATGTGATAATGTCATGAAAGAACATCATGCCATTCTATTACATGTACCATAGGGTTAAATTGAAATTTTGAATAATAACATATTAGCGCTACGTTCTGTGCATATTTGTGACCCATCACGCAACGCCCAATTTACCGAAAGAATGGTGGCTCAAGTAGAAATAAATTGCTCTAGTGAAAATTTATTGAATATGGCTCCAAATGGTGCTGGTCACTCAGGTGACCAATCAGAATGAAAGCCAATAAAATTAAGTTTAAAAGAGATTGTTGGTTATGTACCGGATTTTGATGGGAAAAATATGTCACATACAGATTACATACAAATATTGAGAGATATGAAAAATTTAATTGATGATATTGCTGAGAAAAATTTAACGAGTTTACTAAAATAAAGATTAAAGGGTGAAGTAGGGAGAGCATTAAAAAATAATAGGTTAAATTCGATTTGAAAGTTGATAGATTCAATTAGATTATTGTGTCCTATTTTAGAAGATATTCATGAATTATATGCAAAAGTTGTAAAAATTATTCAAGGGGATAAAGAGCCTGTTTTATCTTATAAAGAAATTGGAAGGCCCTTCTGAAGCTGAGGAATTGAGTTTTGCAATAGAATTAGATAATAAAGTAGCAAGTAGCTATAAAAAAGGATGAAAATCTGAAATTAAATATGAATTAGGAAATGAAAAAACATTTTCTGAATTATCACAAGCTGCTCTTAAAATAGAGAAAGAATTAGAAAAGCGAAAAGGTTTTAGTAAGAATCCGATTAACAATTTTTATGGGGACAATATTGAGCAAATTAATAAAGTAATGTTTTGTCAAATGTGTAAAGATTGCGACCATGAAGCATTATTTTGTAAAAATGCAGGAAGTGTATATTGCAAAGAAGATGATTATGTTTCCAATAATTGTAATGCTGTAAAAGATAAGATGAAATTGATTAGTAATTTTTGTAGTAAATCTGGTCATTCAATAAGTTCATATAAATTGAATAGGAAACAAAATTTTCATTGTCAGTATTGTCAAGAAATGGGGCATAAAGCTTCATAATATACATATATTTTAGAGTATATATTATGTTCGAAATGTAAAGAACCAGGGCATAATCCGAATAAATGTGTAAATTCGTCTATTTAAAATTCAAGAAAATGTAGTTTAGTAATAGCTTTAATCATACTGTTCAAAATTGTCCAGAAGTATATTTTACGCGATGCAATAAAAGTGGCCATACTACAAAATTCTGTACTTTGGGTGAATATAAATTTAGATTTTGTACAATTTGTGAAACTACAGAGCATGATAATAATGATTGTGAAAAACTTAAAATTCTAGTACAAGATTATAGGACTAAGCAGCAAGTGAAATGTCAATTACGTGAAGGTTTAGGGCATGAAGTAAAAGACTGTGAAAATTTTAAAGCAGTACAAAGTAATCAACAATTTAACAGAAATGGCTATAGGAATAATTATGCAAACAATAGGACTAATTATGATAATGGTAATTACAATAATAATCAACAGCAACAAAGATATTATGGGAATAGATTTGAACAGCAAAATCGAAATAATTATAATAATGGAAGAGTAAGAAAAGTGTGTGAATATTGTAACTGGGGAGGACATTCAATTGATGAATGTAGAAAATTATCAGCTGTAAAAGCTTCGCAGGTAAAGTGTGGATTTTATAGTAAAGTGGGTCATAAAGCTGACAATTGTGATCAAATAAAAAAATTAGAAAATCAGGTCGTAATCAGGTTGTAAGGGTGTTGATCATACTCTGAATAATTGCTTGAGAAGAAATCAGGGAAACTTCAATTCTCTTCCTGGAAGGAATGCACAGGAAGCGATTACAATAATAAAGTGTTCCCATTACAAATTAAGAGTATTGAAAATGATGAAAGTAATAGTATTAGTAAGGATGTGTGCAAATATAATAATGATATAATAGATTTATTATTTGAAACATATGTATTAAAGTTAGAAAATCTTTTACAATACATTAAAATTACAGATGCATATTCTAACACTACATATAAATTATTAGTAGATAGTAGTGCTCAATTAAATATTATAAAGAAAGATAAATTAATTGCTGATGTACTTGATACTTGTTCGGGATCAGTAAAGGTTTTTAGATAATAATTTAACAGATTGATTGCTAGTAGTCTTTGTTTTTAATAAAAGCAAGGATTAATTGTCGAGTGAACGCGATGTACAAAAAGGTGAGTAGCGGCCTAATTGCGACCTGCTACTAGCACCGAAGGTCAGAGTGCATCTGACTCATTGGTCGAGCCCTGTCGATCTCGATCGTCAAAAGCCCCCCTACTTGTCGCTGAACTTGCGCCCAATCTGCACTCGATGTCCAACGAGAGGTCACGGAGGGAGACGAGAGCTTATCGCGTTTTTAATCTCGCGCATGCTTTAAACCTCCACATATGATCAGCGTCGCCGCCGCATGGCTTTGCTCGCGCCTTGACGTACCACGGCCCGCCTTTCGGCTTCCCCGTGCACGTGGGACCCACATAAACCACGGAGCTAGGCTCCCTTTCGGGGTCGAGACAACCTCAGGGTGACAAGTCACCCCTAGCTGGGAGGCAGAAGCCACGAAACCGTCGTGACGGTTCCGCGCTACAGAGCTCGGCCGATGCGCGCGTCCGCTTTTATCGACCTCTCCGTGTTCGCAACTCTCGTGCGTTTGCTCTCTCTCCGCCCGTTCCCCCTCTTCGCGGCATCGCACACATTTTAATATGACTCTCTAGCATACATCGTTCACAATACTAGTAATAGAATTTTGATTTCTGGAATTACGGAAAATTTCATTAGAACATTAGGAACTGCAAAACTATTCATAAATGAAACAGATTTTGATTTTCATGTAGCTCCTGATGGTTTTTCAATTCCTTATGATGGTATTTTGGGGGTAAAAGCATTATTAGAGCAAAAATTAAGATTAAATAAGGGTTATTTGGAAATAAATGCAAAGAAAATTCCATTAAAATGAGCCATAAAAAATTATAAAAATAATTTAATACCGATTTTTGATGAAGTAGTAGAAAATATGAATTTAGAATTTTCTTTAAACGATAAAATTGAAACTGTGTTACTATAGAAGTTGATAATACATGTAATATAATTATACCTATGATTGTGGATTTAAGGGATGATATTCATGTTATTAATGATAATGTAATTAATAAAGGGAATACATCTTTACAGCAAGATTTAAAGAAAGTTCTAAATACGGTGAGTCAAATGCATAGTAATATTGAAGGAAATATGTTGTTTGATCATGATGTTTTAGAAAATAGCGGTATAGAGCAAATAAATAGTGAGTAACAAGATTTTATGGATCAAAATTGTGAATAGAATAAGCGTAAATTGATTGAATTTTTAAATAATTCTAAAATTAATATTGAAAATTTGATTTAAAATATAAATAAATGTTTAGGAAAATTGAATTAGTTAATCAAGATTTCACTATTAACTATTTTGAATATATTAAAGCAATTGTCGTTATTATTTGAAATTCAGTTTATTTGAAGTTTGATTTTAAATATGCCGTGTACTCGTATTCATTCAATTTCATTGTTTTTTCTAGAAATAGTAAGTAAGAATATAATGTTTGTACCGGAAAGTGTCGTCATTATCCGGTATGATGTATGGAATACGCAGCTTAAGGAGGTACGGCAGTAACTATGTAAATCAAAACAAAACTGTACTCGCGTAGTGATTTTAATAATAGTTGTAGCTGTTTCCGAATAAACTATGTTTTGTTATACCATAAGTGATAAAAAAACCACTATCAGTTACTCCCTAGAAGAAACCTTTTTTTCTTCGATTTAGACGGCGAAATATGTCATTTTTCTGCAAATCACCCATACACTTTATGACGGTTTACAACCGTCGTGCCCAGCATGTCCTCCATCTCAAAGTATATGTACTCACAATTGTAAGCATATTGCAGGAGTAGCACCGAGCAGCTCAGAGGACCGCGTCTCTCCCGTGTCGTCGACGTTCCGCCTTGAGAAAGCCCGCGTAATATAACCCGCCGTAATCTACGATTGAACGTGCCATCACGCACCAACTACTGCGGCTATGCTCTTGCCGCCGTAGCGCTACGCCGTTGCCCCAGCTCCAGTGATTGACAACACCATCTGCGTTGTCGCTAACACTCGCAACTCGACCTTGTAAGTGCCGGCTAAGTGCTGTCGTTGTTCTCTCACGCTTACGGCTACCATCTAGCTTCGAACTTCACGCTACTACCGCGAGCTAGTCCTTCGGGTGGAAACGGGGACACCGGTCCTCGAATATAGCGGGAAAAGCTACCCCGTTATAACTTTTCATTATTTTTAGCAACATGAAATGGACCTACTATATCCATAGCAATTTTATGAAATATTTTTGAAGGTGTATCAGTTATATTCATAAGTTGTTTCGTTTTTACTCTTTTTAATTTATTCCTTTGACATTCCTCACAACATTGAATCTAAATATCTATTTTTAGATTTTTCCAATAATATTTATCTTTAATCCTATTATAAGTTTTACTTACACCAGAATGACCCCCTATTTCAGTACTGTGTAAAATTTCAAAAATTTGATCCCTTTTATCCTTTTCTATATATACTATATTATTTAAACAAATGACCACCTTAATATATGTATCTCTAAAATTGTCTACTAAAATTTCTTTAATTTCTTCCCAACTTATATTAATTATTTCTATATCCTTAGATATACTAAATACTCTACAAGTTTTCTGCACAAATGTCATTCTCAGTAATTCAAATAATTTGTTATATCCCACCCAATGACTCTCTCGTCACGCGAAAAGAGACGCGAATAAGGGCCCCCGCAACGCGACATCCCGGCCGGCGTAGCCAGGGAATCCCGCGGCGCGGCAGTTCCACGCACCATCACTATGCGACCGGCACCTTATTTTCGCGTGTCCACCACAGAAGCAGCGCAATGGACTAGGTATAAAGCCGAGCTATTCCGGGGCTTGAAAATCCTTCTGACTGGTCAGCCCATCAGATTAACCCATCTGCGACTGCTGGCGACTCTCTGATAGGACCTTCTGACCAATAAAAGTCAGCCCTGCTGAGAAAATAATTATCTTTTGATTATTTTTTTTTCTGCGCAACCTTTTTGTGCGGCGTTTATGCCACCGAGTCCTTCCTGCAAGGTCCCCCACTACCAGCACTTCTAAGCGCCACCTTTTTGTACGGCGTTTACGCCACCGGGTCCTTCCTGCAAGGTCCTACCCAACCGGCACTTCTAAGCGCCAACCCTTTGCAAGGCTTTTACGCCACCGGGTCCTTCCTACAAGGTCCCCCCGATCAGCACTTTTCAGCGCCACATTTCGAAAGGCACATTTCGAAAGGCACATTTCGAAAGGCACTCTGCACCGCCGGTCTTTTGCAAGGACTCCCATCAGTACCCTTCGTAGCCATCAGCGTCGAACGCACCAGCTACGGGAGCGCTCTCTCTCTCTCTCTCTCTCTCTCTCTCTCTCTCTCTCTCTCTCTCAGCCGAGGGAATCGACTCGGTCCAGCGTCGACGTGGTGGAGGCTACGCCGCATCCGCTCTTCATGCAACGTGGAAGCTACAGCCGGGAGTGACTGCATCGAGGAAGCCTCTGCGCTGCAAGCCGCCTCCAACTTCGACCGCTCTCCAAGAGCACCCTTAGATCGCTCTTCGAGTACTCTTGCCGCCAACGACGAAGGAGCTGCGGCGATCTCAGCCGTTGCCACCGCTCTCACGAACGCTCCCGAAGGAGATTGAGCGAGAGCCATCTCTCCAAGTCGCCGCGCCCAGAGCGCCCCCTCACGACCAACCTGGACAGGCTCGCTTATATCAAATTCTATGCATTTTAACTTTTAACTAAAAAATATCTTGAAAAAAGGCCAAACGTTTCGGGATAATTTTATCCCCTCTTCAGTGGCTAATTAGAAAAACAACTTCCGTGTTTTTACATTATTAGGAAACAGACCAGAAAGGGATTAATCGCATATGGCGGGCCTAGGACTCGAGAATTTTTACAGAACGGTTCCCCGGTGCCGCATTACCACCTTGGCACCGGGGAACCGTTCTGTAAAAATTCTCGAGTCCTAGGCCCGCCATATGCGATTAATCCCTTTCTGGTCTGTTTCCTAATAATGTAAAAACACGGAAGTTGTTTTTCTAATTAGCCACTGAAGAGGGGATAAAATTATCCCGAAACGTTTGGCCTTTTTTCAAAATAAACAACTTGGCTCGAAGAGACGCATCAATTTTTATTCTACACTATTCCATCATCGAGCGATAGATTCATTATTAAATAAAAAATATCTTTTAACTATAAAATATTATATACAGTACAATTTACGAACAAAGAATACAAATTTTTTTAAAAGCTAAAAAAATAAATAGAGTTAAAAAAAAATTAAGTTAATATTTATTTATTAAAAAAATGGTTGAAAAATTTGAAAATATAAAATATTTAACTAATTTACAAATTAATAAGAAGTTTTATCAATTTTTATTATATATATACAGGGTGTCCCATTTTAACTTGCCCAGGCAGATGTCTCAGAAGTGGTCGGGGTTAGCGAAAAGGTCTTCAGACAAAAGTTGTCCAACTTGGAAGGGGACATGACCTCATGACATTGTCTGCTATCTTGAAGGTCAGGTCGAACGTCATTTCAAGGTCAATTTTATTTTTTTTTAATAAGACCCCTTATTTTTGACCCCGGATTCGGAAAGAACGGGAAAGTCTATATTCAGATGAGGTAACACGTGGGGTCTGGGATGACTCCCAAGATCATTTGAAGGTCATTTTTATTTGGGTTACAAACGCATATCATAACTACAAAAAAACAAAGATAGAGTATTCAGATCAGGTTAAATTTACTTATCAAATAATCTTATCAGGGACATTTTCTTATAATGAGTTAAATTATTCATTTTTATATTAACAATATAAACACAAATCATTAATATTTTTGATTACAATAGTTGTTCAATCGGTCCTTCATTATTTTGCAAACACATTTCCAATCTGAGACGAAAATTGTTCATAATAGCTCCAATTATTTCTGGCGTGACTGCTGCAGAAGCTCTTCTAATCCTTTCCATCATATGATCAGTTTTCGTCTTTTTGTAATTATGATATGTGTGTGTAACCCAAATAAAAATGACCTTCAAATGATCTTGGGAGTCATCTCAGACCCCACGTGTTACCTCATGTGAATGTAGAATTCCCCGCTCTTTCCGAATCCGGGGTCAAAAATAAGGGGTCCTATTAAAAAAAACAAAATTGACCATGAAATGACCTTCAACCTGACCTTCAAGATAACAGACAAAGTCATGACGGTATGTTCCTTTCCAAAATGAACAACTTTTGTCTGAAGACCTTTTCGGTAACCCCGACCGCTTCTGAGAAATCTGCATGGGCAAGTTAAAATGGGACACCCTGTATATATGATTACAAAATGTATTGTTTAGCTATTTGCTTAGGGGCTTACATAATAAATTATATTGTAGAATGACAAATGGTCGGAATTGTATTAATAATTATAGGGAAACTTCTATGGCTCAAATAAAACTCTTGATTCTAGTCAACATTGCTCACTAAACAAATATAATACTGTATATGTATAATGTATAGTATTAGACTTTATTTAAAATAATTTTAATTATATAATATATCGTACTTAAGTATAATAGAAAATTGTTATAGATTGTGTAAAAAATTAATTAAAGATGCGTCTCTTCGAGCCAAGTATTTATTCAAATTGCCAAACGTTTCGGGATATATATATCCCCTCTTCAGTGGCTAATTTGTAAAACAACTTCCGTCTTTCACATAATTAGACGAAGCAGGAAAAAGAGAAATCGCATATGGCGGGACTATGACTCGAGAATTTTATTTAAAAACAGAACGAGATTTACCGGTGCCATTCGGTTGTAAAGCGGCACCGGCCGAGGTAGGACATCAATTGTTATAGATTGTATTAGGCTTTAGGGTTGTTCAAAAATATATGAAAACTTAAAATTTACAATCACTTAAAATTTTATTAATAACAAATTTTATAAAACACTATTAATTATTTAAATAAAATGTTCTACAATATAATTCTTATGATTATTTAAAATTATTTACTCATACCACATCATATTTCTAAATCATAGAAGCTTGGGGTGTGTTGTGGTATGGTTTTCGGGGTCTGAAAAGTATATAAAAAATTATAATTCTTAATAATTAATAATAATTTAATTAATAATAAAAGTTTGCAAAACACTATTCCTTATTTTAATAAAATGTTCTACAAATTAATTCTTATGATTATTTAAAACTATTTACTCATACTATATCATATTTCATAATCACAGAAGCTTAGGGTGTGTTGTGGCATGGTTTTCGGGGTCTGTATTCTACTCTAAAATAAACATTCTGCAAAAAATAATAAAAACTTGTGTATTCATAATTTAAGATATCAACCCTTATCACACAATTCTAAACTTTGCATGCACAATCTCCAAATATAATTTTTTAACTGTGAAATTACACCACAGGAACATTTTGCCACAGGTGAAAGTTCGTCAGAATGACATTTTACTACAGGTAACAAAATCACATATTTTTTAAATACCTGAAAAATCGAAATTACCCCTGTATACGATGTCCAGGTGTCAGGGTGACCCCCAGGTCGACGAAATACCATCGGCAAGCATTAGCACCAATTTTACTGCAAAAATACCTGAAAACTCGAAATTTTCCCTGCAGACGATATCCAGGTATCAGGGTGACCTCCAGGTCGACGAACCACCGTCGGCAAGCATCAGCGCCAGTTGTACTGCAGAAATACCTGACAACTCCAAATTGTCCCTGTAGACAATGTCCAGGTGTCACGGTGACCCCAGGTCGACGAAACACTATCGGCAAGCATCAGCACCAGTTGTACTGCAAAAATACCTGAAAACTCGAAATTGTCTCTGTAGACGATGTCCAGGTGTCAGGGTGACCCCATGTCGACGAAACACCATCGGCAAGCATCAGTACCAGTTATACTGCAAAAATACCTGAAAACTGAAAATTGTCCCTGTAGACGATGTCCATATGTCAGGGTGATCTCCAGGTCGACGAAAATCATCTGCGAAGTACGGCACGTGCAGATCCCCGCATGGTTCGCAATCTTCATCCATTTTTTTCTATTTTATAACCATATATTGGATATATATATAGGAATTTGATGTAATTGATATTATTTTTTTATTAAAAAAATGGTCTAATTCAAAAATCTCAAAATTGTTTTATTATGAATGTGTACAATATTCAAAAACAATTAAGTTCATCTTACCATATTTTCAATTTTTTATTTGCTTCAGGGTGTAACGTCGCCACGTTATTTAAGAAAATTTTTGTTTTCTTGCGCCTCGCTATACTCCGTTGCGATAAGCAGGCACCACTGTCAAATTTTTAATCTCGGTGCAACGCGCGAGTCATTCTCAGGAAAAATAAATAATAGTACCGGAAAGATTCGTGTTTGCCTTTCTCGCACGGCCGTCACTTGGATAGTCCAAGCGTAATCGTTTAAATAAACATCCTCTCTGCATAGACGGAGAGCGAGATGTCCGGTTTTAATTGACAGCTCTAAGGCACTCAACCTATGCTCTCTACAGCGCTGATTATCGCCACGGCGCCGAGCCGGAGCGATAATCCGTCTGTCTCCAAGGTATGCACGAGCGGCCGATGCGAGCGGCACACACAAATTTTTCCTATGCATCTTTCCTTAGATATCTGCACGCACAAAATCTTCAAGTTTATGCGAAACTCAATACATTTTCACCATCTGGCAAAACATGCACTGAGCCGAAAAGTGAGAATGAATTGAGAAATATTATACACCCGTTTTTGAATTAGTTTTACCTTTGACTATGCACTCTTTGTTATATTATACTATTAAGTAAATTTCTCATTATTCGCATGTTGATATACCTAAAAAAATCAAATATAGCGCCAGACAAATTCATTTTTTTTTCCTTCTAACAATTTTGCGAAGTTAGTTTTAACTTTTAATATTATTATTGACGTATCATAATACCTGGACATAATAACATAAGAATAATACAGTTAAGATAAAAAATTTCAAATATGCAAGTATTCCAATAAGTATATGTTTGAAACAATATTACTGTGCCATATATAAATGAAATAGATTTATATTTTACTACATGTTTCCATGAAATAGTGAATTACGCATACATAAACAATACCTGAGGAAAAATAATTATGAATTATATACGAATATACATACACATAGCCATAGCAAGTAAGTTAGAAATAATTATTATCAAAAATATTTACAAAGTTATAGGCAAAATACTAAAATCAAACAATTTGTTAAAATTGCGTATTATTCATATTTTGTTTTATAACGCTTTTGATTATTCAAAACAATTGTGTTTTTATAGAAAATTTAATATAAATTGTGTTTATAAACTACTTTTGAAATATGCAATTTTATTAAAAAAAAACAACAAATTATTTATTGATATTACATACAGTACAATAAAGTTAACTTTTTTATATCAATCAATTTTCAATGTTTAAAATAAAATAAATTTAGAATTTTAATTTTGTCTTGTAATATCTTAATCAAATTTATAAAGCAGTAAAAAAACATATGTACAAATTTAAATTACCGCCTGAAAACATGGCACCTTGCACATACAGCATATGAAAAAGTAAGTCACTGTTTTACCGACCCACACGAGTTTTCTATCAGACAGCTGTTTCGTCTGCTGTCTGTAGTTTAGTGCAAGCTGAATGTTATGCTGTAGTGATTACTTCTAAGTCTCACAAGTGTTTAAATTTAAATAAGTTTTTTGGACTATAAACAATATATTATTTTTTAACAACCTGTTCTTTGTGAGTGTGTTCCTTATTTTTAGATATACGGGCTAAATTTCATGTGTACAAGAAGATGCCTGTGTGTTAGATGTTCTCAAAGTGTACTGCAGTTGTTAACCAACCTGTCAAATAATAGGTAAGCAGTGGCAATATTTATATTTATGTATAATATATTTACTGTGAATATGTATCGCTAACTTATATTTCAATTTCAGCTTTTCATACTCGTATATCAAAATGTGCAGTACCCGGGTCACAATATATCCCATAATATATGGGTATTTTATGCCCAAACATAAAAAAATATGCCAAACAGTTCATGTAAGTACTATCCGATAAACATATATCAATTTCTTATATAAACTTTAAATGCTGTTTTCTCAAGTTTTGAATTTTTATGATTTTAGGTCAGTTGCCGCAGGATTTCTCAGGAACCGTAAGTCCAATCAAGCTGAAATTTTTTATACAGCTCCAGGAAACTCTTCTGCACTGCTTAAGCGGAGCCAAATTGGCAAAGATAAGTTTAAAGTGAATGTTATGTATGTAAACATACGTAACATTGACTATAATTACTTATATTATAACTTATATGTTACTAATTATTGAAAATTTGTATTTTTCAGTAAAGCCTTCCACTTAAGTTGAGGAGAGGCATATTTAGAAGAAATTCCATCCAGCTTGGTTTGGATTCATCACCCGGATGATGAGAAATCATGCGGCAAAGGAGAAAATTACTCAAATGTAATGCTTCACATATGGGATTGTTTAAGCAGTAAGTATAGATATATCATGCATTAAAAATATGCAAAATTACAATGAATATGTATACATGAACTACAAAAAAGATTTTTTATGATACTACTTATATATAATTTTTTTTTGCCTATTAACTGATGATTTATTTTTTTCAGGTTTAACTCAGGCATAACCCCTTAAGATAAGTCCGAATCTTACTATTGGGAAAGCCAGGAGGCGGAGTATATTTCCAGTACCTCTATTGGAAATTCTCCCTTTGAATAGTTTTCCAAATTTTAAGAAGGGCTTTTTCGTAAGTCTTTAAGATAGAGCAAAAATCGCCGACCGGACACTCGGTCCTTGGCGCTCGCCTAGTGAAGACGACCATTTCTAATTTTCTGTAATCAAAATTTTATTTAAAAAATTATATCAGTTATTTTAAAAACACATTCTCTAATTCATTTCTGAAAATTCCTATCTTTAATTTAAAATTTAACATTCGCGCATCAAACCACTGCCGCCATTCAATTAAATTTTTGCCACCCAGCTACAAAAGAGTGTGACAGCAGGAAATCAACAACAAAAAAAAGTAAGTAAGAAAAAAAAGGATTTACATAGTATATTATTTAGTTTCTCGTGAACAGTAATTCCTACTTTTCTCCGCTAAGTATAGAAGCCAGTGCCGGTGGCTAATAAAAGTCAATCTATTAAAGTCGCGGTAAATTTGATTAAAATCAACATATTGTACGGGTTAAGAATCTCAGGTCTAGTATTTTTGACATCGGCAATATAAAAATTGTATTTGTTCCCTTTTTGATCTTCCTCGCGAATAAAAATAAACAGATTTTTAGGAAATCTTCAGGCGCAAGCCGTTTGATTTCCTTCTTATCGGTTTCAAAAACAATTCGAAATACATAAGAATCTAAATACGAAAACCCGAAATTTTTAATAATAAAATAAGATTTTGTACACAATATTTTTTGTTTTTCTCCCCAAAAATAGGCTCATCCCAAGCTATTATCCGAGAAGGATAGGCTTAGAATAGAGAAATAATCCAATTTTGTCTAAAAATAAAAATCTGATTATAAAAATAGTGTTGTACCTCGAGAATAGTAACAAAATTACTGTCCCCGACGTCACAAGGGTAAAAAAGCACTCGTACGTACGCGAGTTTTTGAAATTTTGAGTCATCTTTATAAGCCTAAAAAACTAATTAGGCAAGGCCCAACTTTTTTACATTAGTGGAAGCGCACTGAAACGGAGAACATAGTCGTTGTAACAAAGCTAAATTTTACAATGTATTTTTGCCAGAATCGAGGATTCTTTACAGGACTGTGTTTGAGATTTTGTTCTCTTAATGTAGTGTAGATGCTGATTCACTTGCACCAAAGCACAGTACAAAAATGTTATTCCTCCCCTTTTTTAATATTTCAATTTCATCAATACTTAAATGTTTACTACACAAAATATTAGCACTTTCCATTAATTTCGCTGTATTATTTTCTAATACTTTTTTTACTATCAACTATATGAATTATATTATCATTTCTAAGTTGAATCGAATTTTTAGAATAAACTATACTTTTTTTACTATCTTGTTTATCATTACTACTCTTAACAATTCTCTGCAAACTTTTATTCTTGACTTTTTTGGGCTTTCTAATATGTAATTTCTTTATATTAATTTTCGCCCTTTGTTGATTTGAAATTTATATTTATCATCATTGCTTAAATTTTTACCATTTTCTCTTCCCATCTTTTTTGTGCCCTAGTAACTACACAAACATTACGATCCGTAATAGGATTTCGTGATAATGCATCGGCGTTTGTATTTTGTTTTCCTGACTTATGAATCATCACATAATCATAATTTGTTAATTTTAATCTCCATCTTTGTACCCTTTCATTGTTATCTACACTTTTTACATATAACAATGGTTTGTGATCTGTTGCGATATATAATTTATTGCCATAAATATAATTCCTAAACATTTTAACATCATTAAGAGACGCGGTAGTGCCACGATGGCAAGTATAAGGTACGTGAGTACGTACGCCGCCGTCGGGCGCTAGCCAGACCCTATTATACATTTCATAGGCATTGTTGGAAACTCGACTTATGGTTTTCTTCGCTTTGACAGTATTATTTGTCACATAGAAATACTCAAACGAAAGCTTGAGACGAAACTAACAAAATCACATCAGGGTCACATTTTCTGAAAATGCTCCTATCAACAAATATTGTAAAGTGAAAGTTCGAGCCCCTCAATTCTCATCAAGAGAGAAGAATGGAAACTGAACAATTCTTCCGGTTACGTCAGCTCTACGTATTTCCGTAATAATATATAGCACACCATGCATTAATATAGATCTACTTGTACATGCTGAGCAGATGCAGACGATGTTTTACGGTGAAACATTGTTTATGTTTATAATAATCAACGTAAATATTTTAATTAATAATTTAACATATTATTATAAAATATTGTGATAGTGCGAAATATATCATAAATTTAATATTTTAAAACAGTGTCATTTAAAAACAGTGAGAAATAAGTCAATTTCGTTCATAATGATCAACATGATTAATAGTGTATATAATTAGATTAGATAAGTATTTAGTGTTATGATTGTGATTTATTAATATACAATATAAATCAAGGTTTCGTGAACTGATACTTTGTTTAAATGTTCTCTTTTCTTTTTCAGATACTTTTGGGAGGTTATATTGTCATTGAAAAAAGTTTAAATTATAAATATTTATGATCTGCAGTATTCACTATGCTGTGAAGTAAGAATATTTATTAAGTTAGCAGAATACCTGGTGCAAGCGGAAGGAAGTTCAGAAGACAAGTGATTTTTTAGAAGTTTCTCCCAATTTTGAGAGAGTAAGTATACTCACATTCCAGATGTAACGAGACTTTTTCAAGTTTCACTGGAAGGCATTATTCAACTATAAGATTATAAATAATTTTCTTGTTATGTGACAAGCTAGTAAAAGTGTTGTGCTTTTTAAGTATCATTGAAAGTTTTGTTATTATTCTATAAGTTCAGAAGACAAGTGGTTCCAGATGTAACAAGACTTTTCTCAATGGAAAAGCATGTTTTACTTAGTATGCGGTATAAAGAGAACTTGTGACGGCATACAATTTTACAAGCGAAGAATTCTTGTGACATGACAAGCTGGTGAAATTTTCATTTTTTAGTATCGAAGAAAGTTTTTAGTGTTTGCAGTGCATGTTTTTCTATTTTTATTAAGAAGTTACGCAACTGTCATGTTATAAAGCGAAGGAATTCCTGTCAGAAGCTAGTGATGTGCAAAGGATTTTTTCAAGATTTATAATTATTATACAAGTTCAGAAGACAAGTGATTTTTTAGAAGTTTCTCCCAATTTTGAGAGAGCAAGTATACTCACATTCCAGATGTAACGAGACTTTTTCAAGTTTCACTGGAAGGTATTATTCAACTATAAGATTATAAATAATTTTCTTGTTATGTGACAAGCTAGTGAAAGTGTTGTGCTTTTTAAGTATAATTGAAAGTTTTGTTATTATTCTATAAGTTCAGAAGTCAAGTGGTTCCAGATATAACGAGACTTTTCTCAATGGAAAAGCATGTTTTACTTAGTATACGGTATAAAGAGAACTTGCGAAGGCATACAATTTTACAAGCGAAGAATTCTTGTGACGTGACAAGCTGGTGAAATTTTCATTTTTTAGTATCGAAGAAAGTTTTTAGTGTTTGCAGTGCATGTTTTTCTATTTTTATTAAGAAGTTATGCAACTGTCATGTTATATTCCTGTGAGTAGCTAGTGATTGGCAAAATATTTTTACAAGATTTATAATTATTGCACAAGTTAAGAAGACAAGTGATTTAGAATTTTCACCAAATTTTGAGAGAGAAGTACACTCAGATTCCAGATGTAACGAGACTTTTTCAGATTTTACTGGAAGGAATACAACTATCAGATTATACAGAATTTTCTTGTTATGTGACAAGCTAGTGAAAGTGTTGTGTTTGCATCATTTATTTATCATTGAAAGTTTTTACAGATTTGCAGTGGATGTTTTCCTATTTATAATTATTCTATAAGTTCAGAAGACAAGTGGTTTAGAATTTGTTCGCAATTTGGAGAGAGCAAGTACACTCAGATTCCAGATGTAACGAGCTTTTCTCAAGGGAAAAGCATTTTTTGTTTAGTATACGGTAACGAGAACTTATGAAGGCATACAACTATCAGATTTTACAAGGAAAGAATTCTTTTGACATGACAAGCTAGTGAAATTTTCATTGTTTAGTATAGACGAAAGTTTTTATAGTATTCAATATTGAACAGCTCAAATATGGTCTAGATGATTTTCAGGGAGACCTACCTGAAAATTTGGACACTAAATTTATGATGTCAACCGTGTAAGTATTTATGTGAAAGTCATACAGGGGATACCACAACTTTACTGACACTATTTTTTACAAGTTTTCATAAAGTTTAAATTCGATTACAGTTTTCTAAACGTTTACCGAATTAGGTGGGTTGCATTAAAAATGATAATACGTCTATCATAAAGAATCATAGGGATATTGGAAACTAACTTACATATACTTCTTTTTATTCTAAATATTATTTTCATTATTCTATAATATAGATTAAACAATTGTGAAGGATACGATGTAAACTTGTATAAATATTAAAATGCTATATCACTCATGTTCTGCATGACAATAATATACGTAACGTACAAATGCTTTCAAGAAAGCAGTTATCAGTTAATTAATTAGCAATAATTTTAGACGTACAGATTTCTTTGATGTATATTTGCGAAAAAATCATTATGGAACTTAACATAAAATTTAGTGTCAATAAAGGAAAAAAAACGCACTATTCTATTTACCTCGAGGGTGGTGTGGAAAAGATAGATTTCTTAGAGAATAATGATGATCTAAAAAAAACTATTTACTCTACAGATAGTGTCTAAAAAATAATTATTATTATTATTACAATAATCCATGAGCAAATGTACATTAATATTTTAAATTTATTACTTATTTAGTTGATGTTAACTATTCTTTGTAATTTACGGAGAAGTCGAGAACGCGGTCAGCACAGAGGCACGACGCGTACTCACTCTGTCTCAGGGACCAGACGCTGAAAACGGCCGAAGTGTATAACAACGGAACCCGCGATGAGAAGAGACGTCGAGGTTCAAAACGACGAGGCGCAGTGAGTCCAAGGACCACCACAACGACGCGCACCACGAGCAAACGACGAAGCGCAAGGAGTCACTACTGGCTCCCACGACGACGCGTACTACGAGCAAACGACGAAGCGCAAGGAATCACCACTGACTCCCACGACGACGCGCACCACGAGACAACGGAGAAGCGTAGTAAAGACGTTTGAGGCACACCGAATCTCGTAACGACCCGTACGACGACGTGCACCGCGAGAGGAAAACGAGGTACAGGGTCTAGCGAAATTCACACGACCACGTGCCAAAAGCTAAAGAACGGCGCTGAAAACGACGCAACGACGAGACAACGAGAGATCGAGTCTACGAAGGTACAGTTGTGCAGGAGACGGATTATCAACGAAGCTACTTCATTGAAAAAACGACGCACAACGACGCCACGCGACGACAAGACAACGACACTATTTCAATAAAAAATCTCGAGACGAAGAAAACAGAAAACGGAGAAGAAGTGAACGGTACGAGAAGGCCCAGGTAGCGCCATAAAACATCTGGCCGCCACCAGGCCGAGCGCTGGGGAAAACCCGTCGAGGGCCATAAAAAGTCCGAGCTGGGGAAAACCCGCCCGACGTAGGCCAAGGGTTGTAAAAAGATTATCCGGAGCCGGGTGAAATTTTGGCGACCCTTGTAAACGAAGGTGAGACGCGAGCAATCGAGCAATAAGGTATGGCTGCGCGTGAGCCAGTGAGGCTAGAAAATCGGGCCTTATTGCCGAGCAGCTGCAGCAGACCAATAAAGACTGCGAAACGAACCGACGACGAGACGAGCAGACGAGGTGGATACCATATACCAGTATGGCGCATGTCGTAGGTATATAATGCAGAGCCGAATGTCCACGACGAGGAAGGTAGCGAGCCCCATGACTACCGAACGGCAGAAGCAGACGACACAGACGACCCGAGAACTACTATACGACAACAATGCGAAGAAAGAAGAATGCGTAGCGAGTAAATAAAGGCGAGAATGAGAGACCAAAAAAAACTTTTCCAGGTAAAAGGCTGGCAAGTATAAGGTCGTTTCTTCATGTAAAACTTGAAGATTAATTTTGCAACTCTTGATATCTCAATGTCACAAAAATTCTAAGTGTTTTCTCTATCTATACAGTTATTTCATTATATTAATCAAAGTTAATTTTTAAACTCTCGATATCCCTTATGTGGTGAAAATTCAGAGTGCTTATTCTAAAAGTCTATTTTCATTATATGTAAATTAAAGTCAAACTTTCAATAATAATGTAAATAATATTCTAGCAGGTTTTTGTGTATGTTTATTACTTTTCCCTTAGTAAAGGTTGATAAGAAATGTGAATATAATGCAATGATTAAAAAGGTATTTCTAATTAGTTCAACAAATAATTATGTTAATATATGTGTCTTCTTTTACCTCGTAAATGAGTGAATCACAGACACTGAAAGAACATGATGCTTATACATGAAGCTGAATAACTAGAAATTTTCATCTATCTATATCAATATGAATGCGTAAACATCTTTGCTTGAAGGATCTGTTGGACAGACTACCATTTCTTTAGTGTTTCTTCTCTATAACTTCGATTTTACATAAATTTCAATTTTAATATAGCAAAAGAAGGTTATGATATCAATAAAGAAATTGGCAAGTTTTTGTTATAAGAAGCAATTGAGTTGATATAAATAAATAATTGTTTAAATCGGAGAAGGATTATAAATATATATGTATTCATGATTATAAACACTCGACCAAATTGTGACATGTGAAAAGGTGGATAGCCTGTGAAAAGATACTGTCGGTAGAATTGTCGGAATAACTGCGATTGCCGCCACGTCCTGCGCATTCCAGCTGACGTTTAATGACTGATCACTCTTACGCCGTATTTAGTGTGGGAGGTTAGGTCACCGTACTTCCGGTAAATAGAGCGTTCCGTGACCGGTCACAAACATGCGCAAAGCATAGCACTAATTCGATATTATTCAAAGTTCAATAGTATCCGAGTGTACATATAGGAATGATGTTCTTACATGGCATTATCACATGAAAAATGTGCCCATAATATATTACAGGATTGTTTCGCATTATGAAAACTTTTTCGATTATTTATGGAAGCAACGAGCGGATGTACAATCTACTCTACTTAGTAATTCAGTAAATTGCTATCCTTATTTCATGAAAAATCTATGTCCAAGACGATCATTTGCAATTAAATATAAGATTTAATTCATACAAAAAATCGATCCCACATTTAAAAAAAACAGTAACAAATTCTAGCATGTAGAACGCAATTTTTTTTATGGAAAAACTTGCCGTCCCGTCCTATCATAGATAATCGATGAACTACTAAATGTCAGTGTAATCAACAATCTCATAAAATTTTTAATATACTTATAATATATGTTTATATATAATATTTATGTATAATATAATATTATGTTAAACTGTGAGAACGATAGCCTCAAATAAAAATTGTAGTTCTATTTTTTTTATTAATTATGGATATAAAACTAAAATATAAACATAAATGTTAATTTAATATTTTTTAGCTTGATTGATTTCCGAACTTTAATAGAAATTTATTTTATAACATTTTTGTAATACATAATAATAATTATTTTTATTGAACATCTTGTAACCATTCGATAATAATAACATACTTTTGTGAAACATACATACAAATACAAATAACCAAAAATTGTGCTTACAATGATTACAAGATGAAGTTTGAATTCTTCAAAAATTGGTTAAGAATAGTAATAAATACATATAGAATGAAAAATCCGGTACGAGATTTTCTAACAGTGTTTTGTTAACAAAAAATTACTTTGGATAACCATGCACAATTTTAAGATAGTACCCATCGCTATCTATTATAGGACGGGACGGCAAGTTTTTCCATAAAAAAAATTGGGTTCTACATGCTAGAATTTGTTACTATTTTTTTTAAATGTGGGATCGATTGTTTGTATGAATTGAATCTTATATTTAATTGCAAATGATCGTCTTGGACATAGATTTTTCATGAAATAAGGATAGTAATTTACTGAATTACTAAGTATAGTAGATTGTACATCCGCTCGTTGCTTCCATAAATAATCGAAAAAGTTTTCATAATGCGAAACAATCCTGTAATATATTATGGGCACATTTTTCATGTGATAATGACATGTAAGAACATCATTCCTATATGTACACTCGGATACTATTGAACTTTGAATAATATCGAATTAGTGCTATGCTTTGCGCATGTTTGTGACCGGTCAGGGAACGCTCTATTTACCGGAAGTAAGGTGACCTAACCTCCCACACTAAATACGGCGTAAGAGTGATCAGTCATTAAACGTCAGCTGGAAATGCGCAGGACGTGGCGGCAATCGCAGTTATTCCGACAATTCTACCGACAGTATCTTTTCACAGGCTATCCACCATTTCACATGTCACAATTTGGTCGAGTGTTTATAATGATGAATATATATATATATATTTATAATCCTTCTCCGATTTAAACAATTATTTATTTATATCAACTCAATTGCTTCTTATAACAAAAATTTGCCAATTTCTTTATTGATATCATAACTTTCTTTTGCTATATTAAAATTGAAATTTATGTAAAATCGAAAGTATAGAGAAGAAACACTAAAGAAATGGTAGTCTGTCCAACAGATCCTTCAAGCAAAGATGTTTACGCATTCATATTGATATAGATAGATGAAAATTTCAAGTTATTCAGCTTCATGTATAAGCATCATGTTCTTTCAGTGTCTGTGATTCACTCATTTACGAGGTAAAAGAAGACACATATATTAACATAATTATTTGTTGAACTAATTAGAAATACCTTTTTAATCATTGCATTATAATCACATTTCTTATTAACCTTTACTAAGGGAAAAATAATAAATGTGCACAATAAACTTGCTAGAATATTATTTACATTATTATTGAAAGTTTGACTTTAATTTACATAATGAAAATAGACTTTTAGAATAAGCACTCTGAATTTTCACCACATAAGGGATATCGATAGTTTAAAAATTAACTTTGATTAATGTAATGAAATAACTGTATAGATAGAGAAAACACTTAGAATTTTTGTGACATTGAGATATCAAGAGTTGCAAAATTAATCTTCAAGTTTTACATGAAGAAACGACCTTATACTTGCCAGCCTTTTACTTTGAAAAGGTTTTTTTTTTTGGGGGGGGGGGTAAACTGAATAATCTCTAAAATCCAACAAAATAAAACACTTTCACTAACTATTCATAAGAATCCCTTTCGGTGAACAGCCTGAGAGTCTACCTCCCAGGAGACGATAGGAAAAGTTATGAACTATTCATATGCAGTTAAACAACTTAGAATCTTTCATGCATGAACGATGCATATTCTTGACACTTCACTAGCTTCTCACAATAGAAAATAATTTTTTCCTTATATAAACTGAATATTCTCTGAACCAAGAAAATAAAACACTTTTACTATCTATTCATAAAAATTCTTTTCGACGTACAGCCTCAGAGTCTATCTCCCAGGAGACGATAGAAAAAGTTAACATAAGCATTTCCACAATTGTAGAAACTTTCTTGCGTGGAGGATTGAATATAATCGTAACAATCAACCAACTTGTCACATCACAAGAAAATTATATAAACAGGAAATTCTGTATAAATTTTCTTTGATTTTTGGACGATGAAAATACAACACTTTCACTAGCTTCTCATCAGGATCCCTTTCGACGAATAGCCTGAGAGTCTACCTCCCAGGAGACGATAGGAAAAGTTATGAATTATTCATATACACTTAAACAACTTAGAAACTTTCATGCATGAGCGATGCATATTCTTGACACTTCACTAGCTTCTCACAATACAAGATAATTTTTTCCTTATACTGAATATTCTCTATGTTAAAACTTTCTTCGATTCTTGAACCAAGAAAATAAAACACACTAGCTATTTGTAAGGATCCCTTTCGATGTATAGCCTGAGAGTCTATCTCCCAGGAGACGATAGGAAAATTTAATAATTGTTCATAAGCACTTCCACAATTGTAGAAACTTTCTTGCGTGGAAGATTGAATATAATCCTAACACTTAACCAACTTGTCACATCACAAGAAAATTGTATAAACTGGAAATTCTGTATAAATTTTCTTTGATTTTTGGACGATGAAAATACAACACTTTCACTAGCTTCTCATCAGGATCCCTTTCGACGAATAGCCTGAGAGTCTACCTCCCAGGAGACGATAGGAAAAGTTATGAATTATTCATATACACTTAAACAACTTAGAAACTTTCATGCATGAGCGATGCATATTCTTGACACTTCACTAGCTTCTCACAATACAAGACAATTTTTTCCTTATACTGAATATTCTCTATGTTAAAACTTTCTTCGATTCTTGAACCAAGAAAATAAAACACACTAGCTATTTGTAAGGATCCCTTTCGATGTATAGCCTGAGAGTCTATCTCCCAGGAGACGATAGGAAAATTTAATAATTGTTCATAAGCACTTCCACAATTGTAGAAACTTTCTTGCGTGGAAGATTGAATATAATCCTAACACTTAACCAACTTGTCACATCACAAGAAAATTGTATAAACTGGAAATTCTGTATAAATTTTCTTTGATTCTTGGATGATGAAAATACAACACTTTTACTAGCTTCTCATCAGGATCCCTTTCGACGAATAGCCTGAGAGTCTACCTCCCAGGAGACGATAGAAAAAATTACACATCCACTTCAAGAATGTAGAAACTTGCTTGAAAGGTGAACCCAGGAGACGATAGAAAAAGCTACATATTCACTTCAACAACGTAAACTTTCTTGAAAGATGAATTCTTAACACTTTACTAGCGGCCAGATCACAGAATAGTTATTTCTTTATATAATCTAATAGTAAAAAAACCTGAAAAATAAAAGGATATATTTTAACAAAGAATCAGTTCGTGAATCTTTCATGTATTGTATATTTAAAAAAAAAGTACAACTAAATACTTATCTAATTTGAGGTTATTAGTCTTGTTTGTGAAAATTTTTCATAATTATATCTGTCAGTTTTTAAATATTTCATCAAACCCAGCTTTATAAATTGTATATTATGTTGAAAATGAAATCACTTTGGTACTTTATTTTGTGCAATACTTATTTTTCTTTAACACTGCATATGTGTTATTATATTCAAAAATCAAAAAATGTGAATACACCATCGTCTGCTCTTCTGCACACTTGATGAACTGTATAGATGCAAGCAATAGTATACGTAGTGCCTACGTCACGATGACGTACTTCCGCGGAGAACATTTTTCCGTCGAGAGAAGAATTTTCGCGTTGAAGAATTCGTGACCCCGAACATTCACTTCATAATATCTTTTGATAGAAGCCATTTCACAATATATGATTCTGAAGTGATTTTGCTAGTTTTATTCCAAGCTTTCATTTGAGTGCTCATAAGTGAGAAACAAAGCTCTTAATGCGAAGAAAACCTAATGTCACATCTCCAACAGGGCCTATGAGACGTATATAGGGTCTGGCTATAGCGCCCGACGGCGGCGTATGTACTGACGTACCTTATACTTACCATCGAGGCGCTATCGCGCCCCTTGATAGGGTCTGGCTATAGCGCCCGACGGCGGCGCATGTACTGACGTACCTTATACTTGCCATCGAGGCGCTACCGCGCCCCTTGATAGTGGAAGTCGATATCAGGAGCCGAGTGGGCCATTGTGTGAGTGAAAATGAATTGAGTATGGATCATAGTTGAGTGAATTTTTTGAGTGATAATATACCAAGACGAGCGACGAGTACGACGAGTATAAATGCGAGAATAAAAAATTAAATCGATGTAAAGAACAACGAAGGCATGAGTATGAGTGAATCGAGTTAATATGTATAAAATTCTGAGTGAGATGAGTGTGTGTGCGAAATGATGAAAATGTAAAGAGCGACGAAGATGTAGAATGAGAGACGTTGAATGCAAAAAATAAGAATTGCAACCACAAGTATGAGTATGAGGTGTGAGAGAAAACGTATAAAAGAGGGATAAAAAGTGCTACGGTCTGAAATGTATATGAGCGATGAGAATGAATGTATACCGTGTGTCCCAGGTGAAACTGTCGATGCTGAGAGTGTGGGTGGAAAAAATTTCAGCATCAAAAACTATAGTGAAAAAATTTATGGGGGTGTAGGCTGATCCCGGCGGCTGAGCGTGTGCAAGCCACATGTTTCGTATTCAAAAACGCTGCACTCAAAAAATTTAAATTTTGCAAAATTAATATTTTTTGACCAGGCACTTAATTCTACAGAAAAGGCTGAATTAAACAGAATTTGAATGACAAAAATCGAGTGGTAACTTCTTGAGATATCGAGACTAGTTTGATTATTGTCACTTTTAGGATTGTGAATTGATAAAAGTGAAAATGCTCCGATTTTTGTGATTCAAGTTTTGTAAGTATTAGGGAGCTTTACACATGAATGTGAGTACGTTAAAAATGATCTTTATGTAAAAATTATTGATTTGAAAATTGCAAGTGCAAACTTTTTTCTAATGCCGTGCAACACGTGTACGAAGTGGAAAAATTTTGTTTATGGGGGGTAATTACACGGGTAACCCTCATTCGACCGCTTTAGGCAAGAGTCTGTCCACCGGTGTAATAAAAAGCTAAGGTTCCTCTCTGGCATTTTTCAAATCAATAATTTTTACATAAAGATCATTTTTAACGTACTCACATTCGTGTGTAAAGCTCCCTAATACTTACAAAACTTGAATCACAAAAATTGGAGCATTTTCACTTTTATCAATTCACAATCCTAAAAGTGACAATAATCAAACTAGTCTCGATATCTCAAGAAGTTACCACTCGATTTTTGTCATTCAAATTCTGTTTAATTCAGCCTTTTCTGTAGAATTAAGTGCCTGGTCAAAAAATATTAATTTTGCAAAATTTAAATTTTTTGAGTGCAGCGTTTTTGAATACGAAACATGTGGCTTGCACACGCTCAGCCGCCGGGATCAGCCTACACCCCCATAAATTTTTTCACCATAGTTTTTGATGCTGAAATTTTTTCCACCCACACTCTCAGCATCGACAGTTTCACCTGGGACACACGGTACGTATAAGCGATTATTTTGATTTTTAAAATATATCAAGACGAAATGTAGAACGAGAAAGGTGCGATGAGTATGAGCGAAATGAGACTATGAGAGTGAATGAATACAATTTGCGAAGAAAACGAATTTAACGAGCGAGCGATTTAACGATGTTTTGGTAAAAGGCGAGCATGAGATAGAATTGTAACTACGAGTACGAGTGTGCGATGCGAGAGAGAAGGAATAAAAGAGTGAGCTATAAATGAGTAAAAGAGAAAACGAGTGACAGAGTAAGATAGTACGAGAGAGTAGAATGAGAGCATGAGCGAGCAGAGAGAAAACGAGTAAAAGAGTGAGAGAGAAACAAGCAAAGAGTGAGAAAAATGGGCGAAGAGTGAGAGAAACGAGTGAAGAGCGAGAGAGAAACGAGCGAAGAGTGAGCGAACCGATTGAAAAGAGCGAGAGAGAAACGAGCGAAGAGTGAGAGCATGAGTAAAAAGAGTGAGAGAAACAAGTGAAAAGTGAGAGAATAGGAGCGAATAGAGTGAGAAAACGAGTAGAGGGAATAAAGTTACGAGTGAAAGAGTATGAGTAAAACAGAGAGAGAGAAAAAGAATAAATGAGCCGAAAGTTTTATTTTTGGAAGAGTGAACCACAAGAGAGAGAGAGAGAGAGAGAGAGAGAGAGAGCGCGAATGAGAAAACGGGTGAAAACTGACCACTCGAGGGCGAGTGACTGCCAGGACGTCCGAATGTGGGAATGTATGTATAGAGTGTATACGTGACCGAGAGAGAGAGAGAGAGAGAGAGAGAGAGAGAGAGAGAGAGAGAGAGAGAGAATGAACGGAGAGTATGAACGAAGAGTACGAAGGAACCCTAATAAAATCCCCTCCGAGCTACACCCTCTCGAGGTACCGAGAGGGATGCAGCAGGCCCCGAGAGCCAGTCCCAGAGCGACCTCGAACGAGTAAAGAGCAATAGCGATACCCTAGACAACCGAGCAGTGAACCACCCAATATTTACCTTTTGTTATTCAATAATACAGTTTATCCAGTTACCGAGTATTTTTCCTTTATTTAATACAACCCTGTACACCACGAATCCCACAATACCTTTTAAAAGTAGTGAAATCTCCCCCCCCCCCCCAAACAAACCTTTTCAAGGTAAGAGGCTGGCAAGTATAAGGTCGTTTCTTCATGTAAAAATTAAAGATTAATTTTACAACTCTTGATAACCTTAATGTAAAAAAAAACTCTTAATAAAATTTATGCAAACAAAACCAAACTTTTATTAACATTCATACAGACAAAATAAAAATTCTTAGAGCTTACTCTAAAATTTAACATTAATTTTCAAACTTCGACAACTCTTATGTAGTCGAAATTATAAGTGCTGTATTCTATACAGTTATTTAATTATGGAAATTAAAGATCTTGATAACACTTATATAGACAAACTACTAGTAGCTTTACTGCATACTCTTAAGACGTGTTGATATTATAATCGTCAGATCAACAAATAATATATCTTCTTTCCTCTTGTGAATAAGTGATCGAACACAAATACTGGAAGAATATGTAATACTTATAAATCAAGTTGGAAAACAAATAATTATGTTAGGATGAATGTCTTCTTTTACCTATTCAATGAGTTAATCACAATCACTCAAATCATGATGCTTATACATTAAGCTAAAAAATCCGAAACTCTCATGTATGAAAATATGAACGTGTAACCATCTTCGCGTTAAGGGTCTGTTGGGCAGTTTACCATTTCTTTAGTATCACTTCTCCTTCGATTATCTATACCTTCGATTTGACATAAATTCTCATTTTAATTTTAAGAAAAGAAAGTTATGATATCAATAAATAAATTGGCAAGTTTTTTGTTATAAAACGTAATTGTTTTCAAATAAATAAATAACCGATTAAATTGAGGAAGGATTATAAATATATGTGTTCATATAAACACTCAATCAAATTGCAGCATATGAAAAGGTGGATAGTCTGTGAAAAGGTACAGTCGAGTACAATTAAAACTTTGAATAATTGCGACTGCTGCCACGTTCTGTACATGTAATAGAATGGTATGATGTTCTTACATGACATTATCACATGACATATGTGCCCATAAAATGTGGTATCATGTTTGTCTAAAATTATTATGTAATTTAACAAAATTGTTTCGCATCATGAAAATTTGATCATTTATTTATGGAAGCTACGAGTGGATGTACAATCTACTCTACTTAGTAATTCAGTAAATGTATTGCTATCCTTATTTCATTAAAAATCTATGTCCAGGACGATTATATACAATTATATATGAGATTTAAATTCTGTTGATTTACATACATTTAAAAAAAACAGGAACAAATTCTATCATGTAGAACGCAATTTTTTGACGGAAAAACTTGCCGCCCCATCCTATCATAGATAACGATGTATACCATCTTTAAATTATGCAAGGTTAACCAAATTAACTTGTTAATGAAACACCGTTAAAAATTCTCTGAATGGATTTTTCATTCTATATGTATTCATTACTGACCTTGACCAATTTTTGAAGAATTCAAACTTAATCTTGCAATCATTCTAAGCTCAATTTTTGGTTATTTATATGTATGTTTTCCAAACCTCCATTAGTATTATCGGAAGATTGCAGGAAGTTCATTAAAAATAATTGTGACTATTATTACATATTAAAAAAATATTATAAAATAAATTTCTCTGACTCAAGTTGGAAAATAAATCAAGTTTAAAAATTTTAAATTAATATTTATGTAGTTTACAGCTTTTAGTTTTAAATCTTTACTTAATTAAAATCTTTACTTAATTGAAAAATGGAATTCCATTGTTTATTAATATTTGAGGCCATTGGTCTCACAATTTAATATAATGATTTGAGTAGTACCCATTATAGGATAATAGGACGATAAATTAACTATATTAAAAATTCTATGATATTGTTAATTACACTGACATTTAGTGGTTCATCGATTATCTATGATAGGACGGGGCGGCAAGTTTTTCCGTCAAAAAATTGCGTTCTACATGATAGAATTTGTTCCTGTTTTTTTTAAATGTATGTAAATCAACAGAATTTAAATCTCATATATAATTGTATATAATCGTCCTGGACATAGATTTTTAATGAAATAAGGATAGCAATACATTTACTGAATTACTAAGTAGAGTAGATTGTACATCCACTCGTAGCTTCCATAAATAAATGATCAAATTTTCATGATGCGAAACAATTTTGTTAAATTACATAATAATTTTAGACAAACATGATACCACATTTTATGGGCACATATGTCATGTGATAATGTCATGTAAGAACATCATACCATTCTATTACATGTACAGAACGTGGCAGCAGTCGCAATTATTCAAAGTTTTAATTGTACTCGACTGTACCTTTTCACAGACTATCCACCTTTTCATATGCTGCAATTTGATTGAGTGTTTATATGAACACATATATTTATAATCCTTCCTCAATTTAATCGGTTATTTATTTATTTGAAAACAATTACGTTTTACAACAAAAAACTTGCCAATTTATTGATTGATATCATAACTTTCTTTTCTTAAAATTAAAATGAGAATTTATGTCAAATCGAAGGTATAGATAATCGAAGGAGAAGTGATACTAATGAAATGGTAAACTGCCCAACAGACCCTTAACGCGAAGATGGTTACACGTTCATATTTTCATACATGAGAGTTTCGGATTTTTTAGCTTAATGTATAAGCACCATGATTTGAGTGATTGTGATTAACTCATTGAATAGGTAAAAGAAGACATTCATCCTAACATAATTATTTGTTTTCCAACTTGATCTATAAGTATTACATATTCTTCCAGTATTTGTGTTCGATCACTTATTCACAAGAGGAAAGAAGATATATTATTTGTTGATCTGACGATTATAATATCAACACGTCTTAAGAGTATGCAGTAATGCTACTAGTATTTTGTATATATAAGTGTTATCAAGATCTTTAATTTCCATAATTAAATAACTGTATAGAATACAGCACTTATAATTTCGACTACATAAGAGTTGTCGAAGTTTGAAAATTAATGTTAAATTTTAGAGTAAGCTCTAAGAATTTTTATTTTGTCTGTATGAATGTTAATAAAAGTTTGGTTTTATTTGCATAAATGTTATTAAGAGTTTTTTTTACATTAATAACTACTTCAGTACGTACGCCGCCGTCAGGCGCTAGCCAGACCCTATAATACTTTAAACTTGCCCTGTAGGAATCTAGGCGTATGATTTTCTTCGTAGTGACAGCTTCGTTTCTTATATATGAGCACTTAAATGAAAGCTTGGGACCAAAGTAATAAAATCACATCAGGGTCATATTTTGTGAAATTGCTTCAATCGAAAGACATTGTAAAGTGAAAGTTCGGGCTCCTCAATTCTCCTCAAGGGAGAACAATTGTTCGACGGATATCAGGTGGCGTAGCATCTACGTAATAATCTGGGCTATACATATAGATAACTTTAGTATACGTTGTTTTTCCGCAGACAATAGACGGTGTTTTCATACAGTGTTTTTTTTATCAACGTGGATTTTCTTTTGCTGATTTTATTGTTAAATAGTATTAAATAATCACATAAATACAGATTTTAAAACAGCTGTGCCAAATATCAAGGGACGCGGTACTTTTGTCTTTACACGGTTATGGAAAAAATGAATTATGAGAACACAATCATTAAGAGAACACAATCAGATAAGTATTTCGATTCATATTACATATAAATATACCATATATATATATCGAATTTTACGAACTTGTTCTTTGTTTAAATGTTATTTTATTTTTTCAGATTTTTATAAGTTATTATTTCTCATGTAAGGTTATATACTTGGAGAGAATATTGGAAAACAAAAAAGTTCCTGGGTGTGTCTAATATTTTCTATCGGCCTCCTTCTTTGTGTTTATTAACAAACTAGGAAAATAGCTGGAATATCTATTAAGTTTAGACCAGCAATTGGAATAGAGCAAGCGTAAGTTTTTTATTTTTGCATAATTTCTTATCATAATATAATTAGAGTCATTAAGTAATATATTGCAAAACAAAAAGGTTTCTGTGTGTTTGAAATATTCTATCGGCCTTACTGATTCTATTTATTATTCTTTCATTGACTTATATCGATCTCTCCGAGGCTGTGGATATGAAAGGGTTTAAGAAAACAAAATCCCTTTCTTCAAAAACGACGTTTCGGCGATCATTTTCGCCCTCATCAGGAAACTGTCAATTTTATTAGATAACAATAAACATATAAACTTAAGAAGAACAGAATAATACATACAAAAGCGATATTTTTGAAACTTACATATTGGAGCAGATATGATTTGTGTACATCTCGATAATTCTTCCCCCTGGCTAGTTAATAGCGGGGGAAGAGAGAGGTCGAGTGACACAGCTATTGTTTATGCGGCTTTGTCAGCTACTGTCTCGGAAGTGAAGAGTAGCCGGCATCCGTCGCTTATATATTGCGAAAAGTCTTTAACGCTGTTTGTTTACGTATGACGTCACACATCGCCTCATCTTTTCGATGTACACAAAATCGAATTTATTTCTTAAGCTGGTATATTAAATGTGTGTACATGTTATTGAGTTTCTGGGTATCCTCTTTCTTTTTGATACCACTATTTTGCAAATGTATATGCATCATTTCCGAGATTAATTTTTATTTAAATTATTTTCTTTGTCTTTGATCCTAAATTTTTCAAAATTAAATTTATGATTGTATTTTTTAATATGTTCGGAGATGACACTGTCCTTAGACTTCCTATGTTCCTCAATACATGTACACACATTTCTTTTTGTTTGGCCTACATATGTAGCCGTGCAATCATTACATCCAAGTTTATAAATAACATTTTTCTCTAGGTGTTTCTCTGTTTATCCTTTCCTTTCACAATAATATTGCCCATATTACTGTGTATTTTTGGAATGGTTGTAATGTTGTTTTTCTATTAATTACTAGACTACTAAATAGCTGGCATATCTATGAATTAAGTTTAGATCAGCAATTGGAATAGAGCAGGAGTAAGTTTTTTATTTTGATTTGGTATATTTCTTATCATAATAATTAGAGTTTAATATCACATGCAAAACATGAATACGTATATCTTTGCATATTTTTCGTTATGCATAATATAAATTTAAGTCATTAAGTTACTCTTATTTTATTATAACTTTACGTATAATTAGAAATTCAATAGTATTAAAATTTTTCTTTAAAGATCTCAGGATTTATTTGTTGAAGAGGTAAAAAAATAATCAAAGACTTGGGTTTAGTATCTTTTACATATTTTCTTATTAATTTTCATTATGATTTTCATGATTTGCTACCTCAGCCTCTTCTTCAATTTCGTGCGTTGCCACCCTATTTAGCCACTGAGACCTGCGGGTCATTTGCTTTAGTTTTACTTTTTTATAAATCGTACATAATATAATGAAAGATTTTGTGAACTGATTCTTTGTTAAAAGGTTCTCTTTTATTTTTCAGGTTTTATTGGAAGGCATAGAACTATCAGGTTATAAAGAATTTTCTAGTAATGTGCCAAGTTAGTGAAAGTGTTACATTTTCATCGTTTAAGGGGTTATGCCTGAGTTAAACCTGAAAAAAATAAATTATCAGTTAACAGGTAAAAAAAAATGTTGTACAAGTAATATCAAATAAAAACTTTTTCGTGATTAAACTGTACATATTAGTTGTAATTTTCCATGTGTTTAAAAACTTATATATCTATACTTACTATGTGTGAAGAACCATGTGTGAAGAACTAAATTTCAGTATATTTTATCCTTTGCCGTAAGGTTTCTCATGATCCAGGTGATGAATTCAAACCAAACTGGATGGCAATTCTTCTAAATGTCTTTCTCCTCAGTTTGAACGGAAGGGATTACTGAAAAATAAAAATTTTAAATATTTAGAAACACATAAGTTCATAATATTCATAATTATAGTGAATTATGCATATGTTTACATGCGTAACATTCTTTAAACTTACCTTAGCCAATTTCCCTCCGTTCAAGCAGTGAAGAAGGGCTTCCTGGAGTTCTCTAAAAAATTTCAGCTTGATCGGTCCCATAGTTGTTGAGAAATCCTGCGGCAACTGACCTAAAATCACAAAAATTCAAAACTTGAGAAAACTGCATTTAAAGTTTATACATGAAACTTATTTCCATTTATCGGGTAGTACTTACAGAAACTGCTTGGCATATTTTTTTGTGTTTTGGCATAAAATATCCCTGTATTAAGGGATATATTAAGACCCGGGTGCCACACATATTGATATACTAGTATCAAAAGCTGAAATTGAAATATAAATTTTTATACGCATTCACAGTCAGTATGTTCCATATGAATATAATTGTTGGTATTGCTTACCCATGACTTTCTAGGATTGTTCATAGTTACAGCCAACTTCCACAACATCTAACCTTGCATCGAACACAGAAGTACCTTATCGTTCACATGCCATTGACAGCTTATATACCTAAAAATAAAGAACACACTCACAAAGAACAAGTTCTTCACAAATAATGTGTTATTTAGAGTCCAAAATACTTATCTAAATGTAAACACCACTGACACTCAGAAGTTTTCACTTCAGATCAAAATTCACAACATCAAGCTTGCACTAGACTGCAGATCAAGCAGACGAAAGAGCTGTCTAATAGCAAACTTAACTAGGTTGGTAAAACAGTGATTGGCTTTTCCATATGCTGTATGGTACCATGTTTTTAGGTGGTAATTTATAAAAATATTTTAGTTTGCACGCATGCTTATTATTTTATTAAAAAGATTAAATTAATGAAACAGATAAATTTATTTTATTTTTAACATTCACAATAAAAAAATCTATGCTTTTATCAGAATGAGCTATTTACTATATGCAATAATTCATAAATAAATAATTTGTGTTATTTTTAATAAAACTGTCTTTTATCAAAAGGAGTTTGTATGCACATTTAACGTTAAATTTTCTATAAAAATGTAATGGCTTTGAATAAACAAAAGCGCTATAGAATAAAATATGAAAAATACTTAATTTTGACAAATTATATATTTTTAGTATTATGCCTATAATTTTGTAACGAAATTTTTTCGGGCAAAAGGAGTTTCAACAGTATATTCTACAGTAAATTTGCTATTAAAAAATCAAATAAAAAAAAATTTGATTTTTTTGAATTTTAACTCAGGCATAACCCCTTAAGTATCGAAGAAAGTTTTTACAGAATTTCTATTGGGAGGTTACGCAACTGTCATGTTATAAAGCGAATTCCTGTGAGAAGCTAGTGATGTGAAAAATGTTTTTTCAAGATTTATAATTATTATATAAGTTCAGAACGCAAGTGGTTTAAAAGTTTTTCCCAATTTTGAGAGAGCAAGTACACTCAGTTTCCAGACGTACCGAGACTTTTCTGAAGGGAAAAGCATGTTTTGCTTTGTATACGGTAACGAGAACTCATGAAGGCATACAACTATCATGTTATACAACGAAAGAATTTTCTGGACTGGAGAACTGGTAAGTTGTTGAGTCAGTCAATCAGTGAGATAGTATATGAATTTTCAAGTTGATACGGCCGAGTAAAAATTTAATTTTTTAATTTTGAAATTTCTAATCTCTGATTATCTCACTACTACTCAACTGAACCATATTAAAAGTTCATTATGTCCCTCTAAGCTGTGGGCTTAACAACTACTTGTATGGCCTATTTGCTTTTTAGAAAGCAGAACATGTGTTTCCATTGAGAAAAGAGACGCTCAACCCTAATTCTGGAAACTGCCTGTACTCTGGACACTCTAAAAATTGAAAATAACTAAGTTTTTCATTAAATATACCAATCAAAGGGATATCATGAGAAATTTCCAGTTTATCGTATCGACCAATTTCGAAATAATTATCATATAAGGCATTCAAAATTGAACAGCTCAAAATTGGTTTAGACGATTAACTTGAAATTTCGTATGCTAACCCTCTGATTTATTTGCTTAATGAAAAAATAGTTATTTTCAATTTTTAGAATGCCTAACATACAGTCCGTTTCCAGAATATGGGTTGAGCGTCCCTTTTCCCAAGGGAAATACATGTTCTGCTTTTTAAAAAGTAAAAAGACCATACAAGTAGTTGTTAAACCCACAGCTTAGAGGGATACCCTGTTGAAAATAATTACGTCATTTCATAACGTCATTTCATAACGTTAAATAACGTTATGAGTGATGCTACAATTTGGCACCTTTTATGACGTCTTTTTCTAACATCATTTAACGTAAATTAAAGTTATTTACATCCGGTGAAATGATTGGTAACTTAAAATAACGCTATTTTCGATTGCGTTTAAATCATACAATAACGTTATTTTACGCGTTTCGAATATGCGGCTTGGGTAATAACGTTATTTTTAAACATTTCCCTATTAAAAATAATAACGTCATTTCATAACGTCATTTTATAACGTCATTTCATTACGTTTAATAACGTTATGGGTGATGCTTCAAATTCGGACCTTTTATGACGTTATTTTGTATAACGTCATATTTTGTCATTTCATTTTTTATTTATTTAAATATTAGTAATTACAATCGTTAGTATTATATTGTTATTGCAATATTTGCGCTTGTCACTGTAAGTAATAATTAAGAAATTAAAGGAAGAAAGAAGAAAAAAAAAGTCCCCCGAAAGGTGATCGAACTTGACACCTTTTGATTCATAGTCCTAGACTGTACCACTGAGCCACGAACACTTGTTATTTCTGATACTTAAATTTTTCTCTTATATCTCATTTGCCTATATTTTAGAACTTATATAGGAATTTCAAAGGATTTTTTCGATGATTCATTCATACACGTAAATACGTACATTATTTTTAGTAATATATTTCAAATGATTGTTTTTTTTTATAATCTGTAAAATAACGTCATTTTTGTATAATATTTATTTGTCAGAGTCCAGTTTGTTAGAATAATAAATAACGTTATTTTTTTGTCCGATCATAAAAGTGATATACATAATGTATTATTAATGTACTGTCAAAGTTAAAATTGTTAGTGTAAAACAGGGATAAATAATTGTAAATTACTGCAAAAGATTGCACACTTCGTTTGTTGCTATCCAAGCCATTTCTTACTTGTCACTTTCAAAATCACTTACATCGTCACTTTAACTTCAGAGCGCACGATTGTTTATTCCTATTTTTCTCTAACAAACTGGACTCTCACAAAAACGAATACAAAAATACAAATACGAAAATGACGCCGTTTTGCAGATTATAAAAAGTAAATCATTTGAAGTGTATTATTAAAAATAATTTACGTACTCACACATGCGCGTCAATCATCGAAAAAAAATTATTTTTGAAAAAATGATGTTATTTATTATTCTAACAAACTGGACTCTGACAAATAAATATTATACAAAAATGACATTATTTTACAGATTATAAAAAAAACAATCATTTGAAATATATTACTAAAAATAATGTACGTATTTACGTGTATGAATGAATCATCGAAAAAATCCTTTGAAATTACTATATAAGTTCTAAAATATAGGCAAATAAGATATAAGAGCAAAAATTTAATTATCAGAAATAACAAGTATTCGTGGCTCGGTGGTATAGTCTAGGACTATGAATCAAAAGGTGTCAAGTTCGAACCCCTTTCGGAGAACTTTTTTTTTCTTCTTTTTTCCTTTAATTTCTTAATTATTACTTACAGCGGCAAGCGCAAATATTACAATAACAATATAATTCTAACGATTGAAATTACTAATATTTAAATAAATAAAAAATGAAATGACAAAAAATGACGTTATACAAAACAACGTCATAAAAGGTCCGAATTTGAATCATCACCCATAACGTTATTAAACGTAATGAAAGGACGTTATTATTTTCAAAAGGGATTTCCCTGTATGTACATAACGTTATTTAAATATAACGTCATTTTCATGGTCAAATTTTCAAATAGATAAAATAATGTAATTTCGCGTTATCATCACAATAAATGACGTTACCCTGTTTCTATTCATTGTCCAGCGAGTACGTCACGTTATTTCAAAATAACGTCATTTTACGTATCAAATATACGAAAATAACGTCATTTTATATTTCCGTTCATTTCTCTGCATATAAATGACGTTATTTAGCGTTAGAAAAGGCCCGTAAATAACGTCATTTAACGTTCCAAAAGGTCCCAATTTGAAGCATCACCCATAACGTCATTGAATGACGTTATTTTATAACGTTATTTTAATTTAACGTCATTATAAGCACTAGGGTAGTATGAACTATTAAGATGGTACAGTTGAGTAGTATTGAGATAATCAGAGATTAGAAATTTCAAAATTAAAAAATTAAATTTTTACTCGCCCGTATCAATTTAAAAATTCATATACTATCCCTCTGATTGACTGACTCGACAACTTACCAGTTCTCATTACCTTATACAAAACAAAACATACTTTTCCCTTCGGAAAACTCTCGTTATATTTGGAAACTGTGTGTACTTGCTCTCTCAAAATTGGGAAAAACTTCTAAACCACTTGTCTTCTAAACATATATAATAATTATAAATCTTGAAAAAACATTTTTACATCACTAGCTTCTCACAGGAATTCCTTCCCTTTATAAAGTGACAGTTGCGTAACCTCCCAATAGAAATTCTGTAAAAACTTTCTTCAATTTTTAAACGGTGAAAATACAACACTTTCACTAGCTTGTCGCGTTACAAGAAAATTCTTTCGTTGTATAACATGATAGTTGTATGCCTTCATGAGTTCTCGTTACCGTATACAAAGCAAAACATGCTTTTCCCTTGGGAACAGTCTCGTTACGTCTGGAAACTGAGTGTACTTGATCTCTCAAAATTGGGCAAATCTCATAAACCACTTGTCTTCTGAACTAATATAATAATTATAAATCTTGAAAAAACATTTTCACATCAGTAGCTTCTCACAGGAATTCCTTCTCTTTATGACATGACAGTTGCGTAACCTTCCAATAGAAATTCTGTAAAAACTTTCTTCAATACTTAAACGATGAAAATACAACACTTTCACTAGCTTGTCACATTACAAGAAAATTCTTTATAACCTGATAGTTGTATGCCTTCCAATAAAACCTGAAAAATAAAAGAGAACATTTTAACAAAGAATCAGTTCACAAAATCTTTCATATTATGTACGATTTATAAAAAAGTAAAACTAAAGGAAATGACCCGCAGGTCTCAATGGCTAAATAGGGTGGCAACGCACGAAGTTGAAGAAAAGGCTGAGGTAGCAAATCAAGAAAATCATAATGAAAATTAATAAAAAAATATGTAAAAGGTGCTAAACCCAAGTCTTGGATTATTCTTTCAACAAATAAATTCTGAGATCTTTAAAGAAAAATTTTAATAGTATTTAATTTCTAATTATACGTAAAGTTATAAAATAAGAGTAACTTAATGACTTATGCATAAAGAAAAACATGCAAAGATATACGTATTCATGTTTTGCATGTGACATTAAACTTTAATTATTATGATAAGATATATTCAAAATCGAAATAAAAAACTTACGCTTGCTCTATTCCAATTGCTGGTCTAAACTTAATAGATATTCCAGCTATTTTCCTAGTTTGTTAATAAACACAAAGAATGAGGCCGATAGAAAATATTAGACACACAGGAACTATTTTGTTTTCCAATATTCTCTCCAAGTATATAACCTTACATGAGAAATAATAACTTATAAAAATCTGAAAAAATAAAATAACATTTAAACAAAGAACAAGTTCGTAAAATTCGATATACATGTATATGGTATATTTATATGGAATATGAATCGAAATACTTATCTGATTGTGTTCTCTTAATGATTGTGTTCTCATAATTCATTTTTTCCATAACCGTGTAAAGACAAAAGTACCGCGTCCCTTGATATTTGGCACAGCTGTTTTAAAATCTGTATTTATGTGATTATTTAATACTATTTAGCAATAAAATCAGCAAAAGAAAATCCACGTTGATAAAAAAAACACTGTATGAAAACACCGTCTATTGTCTGCGGAAAAACAACGTATACTAAAGTTATCTATATGTATAGCCCAGATTATTATGTAGATGTACGTCATATTAAAGTTATCTATATGTTATTGCCTAGATTACGTAGATGCTACGACACCGGATATCCGTCGAACAATTGTTCTCCCTTGAGGAGAATTGAGGAGCCCGAACTTTCACTTTACAATATCTTTCGATAGAAGCAATTTCACAAAATATGACCCTGATGTGATTTTATTACTTTGGTCCCAAGCTTTCATTTAAGTGCTCATATATAAGAAACGAAGCTGTCACTACGAAGAAAATCGTACGCTTAGGTTCCAACAGGGCAAGTTTAAAGTATAATAGGGTCTGGCTAGCGCCCGACGGCAGCGTACGTACTGAAGTACTTATACTTGCCATCGTGGCGCTACCGCGCCTCTTAATAAAGGACATGCAATACGCGTGTTTTATAATTTGTGTGTGTGTGTGTGTGTGTGTGTGAGTGATATAGGTATATGTGTATGTGTGTGTAGATTTTCTGATTGGGTTGTTTTGCTTTAAGGGGACCCAACACGTTCAAAATCTGAAGTATAAAATTATAAAAAATTAGTATAAAATTAAATAATATGTTAGACAAACATTTCATACTTATAGTATGTTCACTTACCTTCAATTTAAGCACTTGAAATCCAAGTTTGGACCTACCTATCCGGAGTGGCACTCCGCAGACTGATTTTCACTGTGCGTAAGATTCCAGGTGACCATATCCTTCGATTGAACTCAAATTTTGTAAGTATGTTCTATGTAAGTGTAGTTTTCGTATGAACAGAGGGATTTTGATTTGAATACTTAGAAAAATTTTAATTAAAAAAAAAGTTAATTGTTTTATTTTTAATATTTTTTTGCCACATTTTTATTTATTAAACAAATTTGAAGCTTTTAAATCAAAATCCCTCTGTTCATACGAAAACTATACTTACATAGAGCATACTCAAAAAATTTCAGCTCAATCGAAGCATATGGTCACCTGGAATCCTACGCACAGTGAGCTGAAATCATGAAAAACCAAAGTTAGAGAAAATTCACTTTAAAGTTAATTGGTGCATATTGTGATATAAGTTAATTTATTGCTTAGCAAATCTCTTGAAACTATTTTTCCATCGATCCTTGGTGGTAGACCATCACTTTCAGGATTTATATGGTATACTGAATGTTCACCAATGTGTTGAGTACGCCTCCGAGGACCTGTAAACAAAAAATGATAATTGTGAATTTTAACATTAGATTAATTTATTGTATTTAATACTAAAAAATGCATGTTTATTCTTACCTAATTATTTTGTTGAAGTCTCCAACTTGATTTGATGGAAGAAAAATTGAATTCCAACTTAGCGTCATATCCACTGAAAAAAATGAAATAAATTAATATTTCAAAAACCATAAAAATCAGCTAAAACAATATAAAGAAGAATACTCATCTTTTTTCGTAGTCCTTGCCAAGCCTTTGCTTTTGACTCCTTAATGGCAAATCATTATAGCGATAAAAATCCTTTTTTCCTCCACGAGCCATCACCAGAAATGTTTAGTCCAAGAGCACCATCTTCAGTAGCGTCTCTTTCTTCTTGGACTACAGTTCGTATAGACTCCTTAGAAACACTTTCACACACTTCACTGAACTTCTGATTGATGAAATCATAAGCAGCCTGAGCTATAGGCTTAGGGCAGTTCATTATGCCACAAAATGTCGAAAGTCCAGCATGTCCAACACCAAGAGCACGAGATGCAACTACAGCCCTTCGGTTCACTTCCCATGCACGATTACTTTCATCCACTTTTTTGCTAGAATTGATGCTGGAGACTTCTCTGCATCGAACGCATGTCACTTCAATTTTAAATCCTAATCCAAACATTGTTGATTCAGAAAGCTGCACTTCACTATGACACTGTTTGCAACACAACACATTTTGGAGTTCAGGAAATAGAATATTGATGTCAATAATTCTATTCTTGACTCCGGAGAGGCCTTCTGCTGCTGGAGTTTCAAGTTTTCTTGAAGATGTCGAAGGTCTTAGCTGTGCAGTTGAGTCTACTGCATCACTGGGTCTATTTCCTGTAAATGTTCTTGGTCACCTTTTACTTCTTCCACAGGACTATTTCCTATCTAAATGAGTGTTAGGCAATCTGCCCTTGTTATCACTCATTGTTATAACTAACTAATCTAAACTAAAAGCTAAACTAACTAAAATTTCTTACAACTACTCCAACCTTTTCACTTTAAAAAATTAAAATATAAATAACTTTAGAAGAAAAAAAGGTAAATAAACACTACTGAAAAAATGGTAAATAAACAAATAACTAAATTTAACTATGTTTGCACTGTGCAAAACATCTCACATTCAAGAACTTTCAAATATTTGAAAGCTGGTAAAACAGATTTGAAAGCACACTGATTCTAACCTTTATGTACTTTACAAAACAGGACTTCAGTCAGGAAGAAACGATGTATACATGGTCGGTAAATGGGGAGTTCAAATATTTTCGTCACAGCGATCGTCATGTTTTGATTGCAGAATCGCCGCCTAGACTGTTGCGAAGAGCGCGCGTATTTGAATTTCAACTCATGACTATATAGTTTCATGAAACACAGAATGAAAAAAAATCATCATTTATTGTTATAAAATAATTTACGAAATACGTATGTATGTTTAAGAGCGTATGTGTGTATGCGAGTGATATATATATATATATATATATATATATATATACACACACACGCACACACACATACACATGCGCGCGAACATATACACATTCGCGCATAAATGCATTCATACGCAAGGAAAAAGTTAGACATTCCTGTAATACGATATGTGTATATATATATATACATATATAGTTATAAAAATACTGTTTTTTACAGTTACAATAAAAATATCTAGTTCTGACTGGATTTATTAAAAAAAAATGAAACTTTTCGATATATTGAATAAATAATTTTAATTACGCAAATTTGCGAGAAACCAGTCAAAATATTTATTTAGTATTTTGCTTATAATTTTGCGGTAAAATTTTGTTTCGAAAAACGACTTTCGAGAGTATATTCTATGGTAAATTTCCTATCAAAACAAATCATAAAAAAAAATCGACTTTTTCAAGTTTTAAAGGTGTTGAGTCCCCTTAACAAAATCATGTTTGCACGTGTATACGTGCATACATACGTACTATAAATAATAAAATGATTTTTATCGTATCTTTAGATAATAGTAAGTAAACTTTTTTACATATACTTTATGAATATAACATTTTATTTACATAATTCATATTAATTTAATTGTTTGTGAGTCTTAATTGTATAGTAATATCCACGAAAAATGTGTATGTAAAAGCATTGAATAACATACGGGAAATTTAAGAAAAGTTGAACACGTGCAAGTTTTATAACTATATATTTTAATTAATTCTGAAAAAAAATTATTCTGTTCGAAATTCCAATATATTTCTCAGAAGACAATGCAGTGTTACAGATAATACACAATTTTGTTTTTGGGTCCATTTTTAGACAGTGAAATGCCTGAACAAGATTGTAACGTGACAAATTTGCCATGTTACAAGAGGCAAAGCGTCTGAAGGTAGAGTGAATGATGATGAGAGCACGTGTTAATTAGCGTTTTTCTTTTGAATTACGCGAGAGACGGAGAAGTAGCAATGAGCTGCGAAGAATACGGCGATGAGTTTCGAGCCCCGGAGATGACGAGGAGGTGTAAGGCTCCGAGGAGAGAAGCTGATCAAAGCCGGCGGAACAACAAGCAGTCCAGTCAAGAATAGGATGCCTGTGACTGCCTAGTCCGACCGTAAGGCGAGAGTTCGCAGGTGCTAGGCTGGGCGAGGTCTGTCTACGTGAGCTCAGGTGCACTAGACCCGCGCGATGACAGCTCACTCGTGCTGGTCTTTTGATACAAAAACTACAGCGTGAACGCGTTCTCATCTAACAGGAATAATTCAAGTTAAAGGCCTGACAAGAATTATTCTGGGAGTTAGTTGAGTGTTCCGCGGCGTTCTATAGCGGCGTTAATATAGTTTTAATAATTAATTAGCGGCGATATGGTAATGTCGTATACTCTAGGCTGGCTGTCTGTTGCCTTTGGAGCATTCAAATCTCGCGGCTATCTGGCTCAACGAAGGAGCCAGCGAAATTACGTGTATGCATGCGCTGCGTGCGTCGAAGCTAGCAGTCTTGGAGAGTCGCGGCGCACGATCGCAGGGCCGTCGGCCCGCGGCGCGCAGCCAATGAGAAGGCGCGTAGCTCGGCGGCACGGGAGCGGCAGAGCGTCGAGGCGAGCGCCGAGCGAGCGAGCCGGCACTCTCCTGCCCTAGCTGCTCCGGACTGGACTCATCTTCATCTGTGCTTTCCTGAGGGACTTCGAGTTTTATTTTACCAGTGTTAACTTTAGATATCTTTGGAGGACGTGGGGTTTCCTGGTTGCCTGCCTTCATCGAGGATAAGGTCAGTGGTTTGTTCTTGTCAGTTATCTCTTGGTCTACCTCGCGAAGTGTGCAGCTCCACGTGTATTCTCGCGCGCGATTTCCCTTTGTTAGAGAATTCCTCATGTGCGTACGGTTGTCTAGCGGTTACCTTCGGCTCTCTTAGTTAAGTAATTAGTTTCGCGAGTGTTGAATCGGGATACCTGTAGAAAGTGTCGAAGGATATTTCGCGTTTAGGGAAAATCGTGTCGTGGATAGGAGGGCTTTGGACGTCGTAAGCCGTCGGACGCTGTCGTGCCAGAGACTCTGACGTAGATTAGGCGGACCGCGTCTCGGCTACGTGTGACGAGCGCGATCCTTAGTTTTACGTATGAATGTTGGTCTGTGGGACCTTGCGAGTGAGTGAATTGAGACGCGCGAGAATAAGGTTATCTTGCGGTTTGGCTATCTATTATACGCTTGCGGTATTGTGATAGGAAATCAGTTCGAGAATATGGTTTTATCTTAATGATCCGGATGTCTTTGGCTACCTTACGCGACTTGCTTAACTATTAAGGATTACCTGGTTGCCTCGATTAGAATTTTTTGTGATGCGAATAAATCTGATAGTGTTCTAATAGCGTTATTTGAATAAAGTATAAATTTGGCCAAATCCGCGAGTTGATCACTGCCCGAACCACCCTCTCTCCATATTCCCAACGTATCTGGGGCTGAATTAGTCGGCAAACCCGCCTCGCGTCCTCAGATCTTGTATAAAAGAGTCGCGAGACTCTGACGCTCGCGCGGAGCGTCTGGCGCCTACCGGGAATCTACGAGAGATTCCCGGAGCGAGGCTGGTAAGTACACGCTAAAGAATATCAAGAGAAATCTAGCGTTACAAGATATACACAAAATCATGTTAATACGTATATTGCATCATATACATAATGTTTAATTTAATGTATATTGCTTTAAAATTTCATGTTTTCTTTCATTAAGTTTATTTCATTAAGCTATCTAGTGACATGAGACTAGACTTCGCGGATATATATTTTTGTTATACTCTCTATGAAAAGTTGCTATTATTTATACCAAATTCAGTATACTGCGTAGAGTTCATAAGAAGCATAAAAAAAATATTTATCTATAAAGTTATTCTACGTTATTAAACAGCTTAGTAAAAATTTCCTAACTATTCCACGTGAATTAATATAAAAGAATAATCTTAAAATATAAAAATAAACGTAAAGACATTAAAGTATTGTTAGATTGATTTATTTATATCAAAAATTGAAAAGAAGTATAAAATCAAAATATTGTTTCGTAGTGTATATAGCAATGTAATAAACTGTTTTAAATGACACTTACTTAAAAATATGTCCGATATTTATGGTTTTGAAATTCACTGATCACAGTTACATGTACACTTTCTTAAACAACACTTCGTTATTGCAAGAAATACTGTACTTATATTCCTCAGCTCTTTCGCTTTACACCCTTTGAAAGTTTGAACTAAACTGTTTTGTCACTCCCGTCATCCTACTGCTTATATACTGGAGCCTAGCTTTATTTATAGAAATAATTTAATGATCTGACTAATATTTGTCACCGATTATCATACTTGCATTATCCAAAAATTTTAATCAAAATTTAGAATAAAAGGCAGTGCAAAAAACAGCGTCAATGAAGTTTCTTTTAATTTACGATTATACCAACATTGTATGTAGAAAACAACTCATGAAACCGTTGATTCAGCTTATGCATATTATAGACTTCATGGAATGATATATTTTTAGTTATATTACGCGCATATTGCATATTCTTTATATATCGATACGCATCCATACGCACACTGATGTGAATATACACATGTATATAGTCGTGAACATGTAGCACAGTACATACATGTATATATATATATATAAATACATACATATATTCATAGTAATGCGATCGCCTTTATACATATATACATTAAATCATAAAACTCGAAGCGATAACTTCAAATTTAAAGAAATAGAGTTTATCGAGATTAATCACTGAATTTAGTGTAATACCGATATTACAAGCAAAAATTATCCTTGTACTGAGCCTTGCAATATTGTATAAATATGTACGTAATCATAAATATATTTAATAGCGCGATATATCGAATATAAGGATAGCGCGTACAGCAAAAAAAGATTTTTTTTGAGAAAAAATGTAAATTTCAGGTGTTTGTATTGCACCTACGATAATTTCATTTACATGAGGAAAAAACTGGGAAAAGAAAACGTAAATTAAAAAAAAAGCATTATAGTCCGGGAGTCAAGGAGTTCAAAACCTTATTACCAGGAAGTTCGTGCAAGAGTTTATTTTATCGCTGAAATATGTTGGTAGCCACTTACTGAAAATAGCCCTAAAGTCTCGACTTCGGACCCGATCGGGAACATTGTTATTATTGCAAATTAAGTTACCAAAATGCATTTTTTTTCTGTTTTTCTTGATTAACTTTTTTGTTACTCAATTTACGCAAAAGCAGGTAGGGGCAAAAGTTGATCAGCATTAAATTTTCTATAAGACACATATATTCTGAAATGCAAAATTAATGTTGTTCCCGGCTAAATTGTTAAATAAAAAAAATTTTTTTTCAATTTTCACATTGCCATGGTTTTTGTGAAATAAGATCTTTATTTATCGGATTAGCCCTCAAAGATGACTTTTAGTACAGACAACGTAAAAATTGAAGCCCGATCTCGATATCTTAAAATGGCGTCTTGTTGCAAAATTATTTAGCCGAAAAGTTCAAATTGATGTCCAATTCGATCCAGGAACGATAATTGAATCAAACTATGTTTAATCGACAGCTTACGACGTAATTAACAAACGGTAAAAATAAATTTTCTTAATATTAATATTTAGCAACATTTCTAACAAAAAATTTTTTTTATTTCGGTCAATTTTGGAGTGAGAGAATCGCGGCAAAATACATCTTGAAGTACATAGAAAACCCTGAATTTTCATATAAATTTTGTTAAGATCGGACCAATAGGAGCCGAGATACAAAATCTTTTTCAACCGACGATTACGCCGAAACTACTTGATTTTTCAAGTTGAAATTTGGCACAGTGCTTGCTGAAATCATACTCTAAATGATTACATTTTACCCAATAGCTCTACATGCTTTAGTTCGTCTAAAACAACCGACGAAACATATGAATTCAGCACGCGCGGCCGCGCCGTTGCTCCGGCCGAGTGGCGCGGTGTTGGGGGGAAAGCCGCTCGGCGGCGAACAGAATTCATACACCTTAGTTGCAATTTGATTATCTCGGTAACCAAAGCTACTATTGCAATAAACTTTTTTTATTTAACGTGTTTTTTTCTCAGCTTTAACGTCATACTAATTAAGTTATCATAGGCACAACGCAAATACCGCAAATTACCAATTCTTCTAAAAAAGAATCTTTTTTGGCTACATACACAACCTTTAATGGCATATATTACGCTACCCAACCTTTATATGATAAATTTAAATATTTTTATGATTATAGCAGTACAATGCATGCGTACAAAGGTTGTGTATGTAGCCAAAAAAGATTCTTTTTCAGAAGAATTCGTAATTTGCGGTATTTGCATTGTGCCTATGATAACTTAATTAGTATGACGTTAAAGCTGAGAAAAAAACACGTTAAATGAAAAAAAATTTATTGCAATAGTAGCTTTGGTTACCGAGGTAATCAAATTGCAACTAAGGTGTATGAATTCTGTTCGCCGCCGCGTGGCTTTCCCCCCACCACCGCGCCACTCGGCCGGAGCCACGGCGTGGCCGCGCGCGCTGAATTCATATGTTTCGTCGGTTGTTTTAGACGAACTAAAGCATGTAGAGCTATTGGGTGAAATGTAATCATTTAGAGTATGATTTCAGCAAGCACTGTGCCAAATTTCAACTTGAAATATCAAGTAGTTTCGGCGTAATCGTCGGTTGAAAAAATGTTTGTATCTCGGCTCCTATTGGTCCGATCTTAACAAAATTTATATGAAAATTCATGGTTTTTTATGTACTTCAAGATGTATTTTGCCGCGATTCTCTCACTCCAAAATTGACCGAAATAAAAAAAATTTTTTATTAGAAATGTTGCTAAATATTAATATTAAGAAAATTTATTTTCACCGTTTGTTAATTTCGTCGTAAGCTATCGATTAAACATAGTTTGATTCAATTATCGTTCCTGGATCGAATTGGACATCAATTTGAACTTTTCGGCTAAATAATTTTGCAACAAGACGCCATTTTAAGATATCGAGATCGGGCTTCAATTTTTACGTTGTCTGTACTAAAAGTCATCTTTGAGGGCTAATCCGATAAATAAAGATCTTATTTCACAAAAACCATGGCAATGTGAAAATTGAAAAAAAAATTTTTTTATTTAACAATTTAGCCGGGAACAACATTAATTTTGCATTTCAGAATATATGTGTCTTATGGAAAATTTAATGCTGATCAACTTTTGCCCCTACATGTTTTTGCGTAAATTGAGTAACAAAAAAGTTAATCAAGAAAAACGGAAAAAAATGCATTTTGGTAACTTAATTTGCAATAATAACAATGTTCCCGATCGGGTCCGAAGTCGAGACTTTAGGGCTATTTTCAGTAAGTGGCTACCAACATATTTCAGCGATAAAATAAACTCTTGCACGAACTTCCTGGTAAAATCCTAGGACTCCCGGACTAATCCTCAATTATTATTTTCATTCTCTAATTGATAAAACAAGAGTCCGGAGCTTATTTGAAAATATCTTCGTCTTTTTATTAATGTTTTTTAACTTTAAAAATTAAATTTTGTGTCGACAATATAGGTTGCTATTACAATTCTGAGCTAGGCAGGGAAACGTAAGTGCGAACTCCGTAGCACGCAGTCCGTTAACTGGTGGAGATTTTTACACTGTACTACAAAGTACTATCTTGTGAATTTAAGGAACAAATATATTATCCATTAAACGCAAAACAAGTTGTAACGTTGTTGAAAACTGGTCGAAGAAACTTTTCCTCCGACTCAGTTGTCTCGACGACTACGCACTATTATTTCGATTATCCAATTTTTGCACAGCCAGGCATGTAGCTCTCGACGATGTCCCCGGCGAATACCCCGCTGTCCGACCTTTCGGCGACTTCGCTCCCTCGACGGGATCGACCCGACCCTCGGACTTCTCGTCCTCCGGGATAATTCGGTCCTCGCGAGTGGTCGACTCTCTGGCACCTCCGGCTCGGCTCCTCGTAGCTGGCTCTCGCCCGTCCTGTCTCGACTCTGGTATCCTCTCACGCCTGTCTGTTTCCTCGCACGCACGCGTCACGTCGTTTCGCAAGCACGTTGTCACAAGGAAATTCGGAAAAAGTTCCGTAACTCGTCGCACGTCTACTCACTATGAAGCTCGGCCTCGTACTCCCCTGTCTCCATCCCTCGATACTGCCGATCAGCCAATCAACGTCAATCTTTTAACGCCCCTCTCCTCCGGCCGATCGCTGTTTGTCTCAGACTTATGCGAGTATCCACTAAGTTCCCACTAATTTCTCCCCCCTCTTCCTAACTAGCTATCGATGGTCCGGCGCTAATACGCGTTTCGATAATGCTCGCTTCGCCTGTCGCAGCAGGCTTACAATTCCGCGTACCGGCTTCACGCATACTCTGTACATCGCACTCTCTCTCTCTCGCACGCGTTGTTGCCACTTCTTGTTCTCTTCGCTTCTCTCTTCTTTCTTCGTCTTGCATGCTGTCCTCCGGCTCGATCCGTCGTCACTCGAACACCCAAATAATGGGCATTAATATTTGCAAAAAGGGAAATATTAGTTGGCACTAGGGGAGCGCCTTCTGCGCGAATCAGCGACAAATTCACTTTGTCGCAGAGTGCATCATTTCAAAAGCCTATTGTTCCTTCCAAATCACAATTAAGCAAAAAGAAAAAGACGAAGACAGCGGAGACAGCAAAATAAAGACAGCAGAAGAAGAAAAGCAAAGGTAAGTCATATAAAATACTTAATAGAAATACATTACTAGGGGTAACGAGTCTATATCAGTCTAGATCTTAAAAATCTATTCATTTGAGGTTACAACCTATAAGAGAGAGAGAGGGACAGAGAGAAAAAGAGAGAGAAAGAGAGAGAGAGAGAGAGAGAGAGAGAGAGAGAGAGAGAGAATGAAATGGACATTGACCTACTACATGACCCATAACTTGATTATATTGACAATGATTACTTTTGCCGCCTCTATTCACTTTACACGTATCAATAGAATGCCCTCTATTATTATAAAATCTAAAAATTAACTCAGTTTTATTTTGAACTGCTCTACAATTATCTGAAACATGATCTCTGATTTTACAATAAACGTAAGCTGCTATATCACAAAATAATGCTTCATGATCGTAAGTCTGACAAATTTGACATACCAATGCAGCAGCAAGTATATCCCTCTGATTTATGAAATTACATAATACGCTATTTGACTTTGCAGTTATTGAATTTCTTTTGTTAAATTTTGATTCTAAATCTATAGCTTTTCTAATGGCATTTCCCAAATTTTCTAAACCTACTAATTCAATCCTAATCTCTTGTTTCAAACCGTCCTCAAAGGCTACAAAATCGTCATTATCAATTCTTTCTTCATAGGCCCTCTTCTCATTTCCTGTTAGTGATGTAACATCCGAACTTTCTTTAATTTGTAACACTAATTCTTGTAATCTATTAGCAAAACTAAGTACACTTTTTTCAGGATTTTGTAAAATTTCTGTTATCCTCCCATAAATCGAATGTATATTATCAGTTGAAGGATAAAGTTGTCTAATAGCTTTAATAAAATCTTCAACATTATTCACCGGTCAATTAATCATAGCTTTACACTTCTCCGCATAATTTTATTTTTAAAATTGGTATCAAACTATCAGCATTAGAAAACATAGTTATTGACATATTTTTTCCATCAAATTCTGGAATTAAATTGGCAACATATTTTAAAGATAAACGTAATGGATCATTTTAATGTTGATTAGGTCGTCAAACCAATTGAAATTATTTCTAACTCGTATATTATCGAAATTTCCTATACTTGGCTGCGCTGTTATTCCTTCAATATCTAATAAGATAAATTAGATTCACTTTGATTAACGCTACCCAAAAAAAACCTTTTTAAGGTAAAAGGCTGGCAAGTATAAGGTCGTTTCTTCATGTAAAACTTGAAGATTAATTTTGCAACTCTTGATATCTCAATGTCACAAAAATTCTAAGTGTTTTCTCTATCTATACAGTTATTTCATTATATTAATCAAAGTTAATTTTTAAACTCTCGATATCCCTTATGTGGTGAAAATTCAGAGTGCTTATTCTAAAAGTCTATTTTCATTATGTAAATTAAAGTCAAACTTTCAATAATAATGTAAATAATATTCTAGCAAGTTTATTGTGTACGTTTATTACTTTTCCCTTAGTAAAGGTTAATAAGAAATGTGATTATAATGCAATGATTAAAAAGGTATTTCTAATTAGTTCAACAAATAATTATGTTAATATATGTGTCTTCTTTTACCTCGTAAATGAGTGAATCACAGACACTGAAAGAACATGATGCTTATACATGAAGCTGAATAACTTGAAATTTTCATCTATCTATATCAATATGAATGCGTAAACATCTTTGCTTGAAGGATCTGTTGGACAGACTACCATTTCTTTAGTGTTTCTTCTCTATACCTTCGATTTTACATAAATTTCAATTTTAATATAGCAAAAGAAAGTTATGATATCAATAAAGAAATTGGCAAGTTTTTGTTATAAGAAGCAATTGAGTTGATATAAATAAATAATTGTTTAAATCGGAGAAGGATTATAAATATATATGTATTCATCATCATAAACACTCGACCAAATTGTGACATGTGAAAAGGTGGATAGCCTGTGAAAAGATACTGTCGGTAGAATTGTCGGAATAACTGCGATTGCCGCCACGTCCTGCGCATTTCCAGCTGACGTTTAATGACTGATCACTCTTACGCCGTATTTAGTGTGGGAGGTTAGGTCACCGTACTTCCGGTAAATAGAGCGTTCCGTAACCGGTCACAAACATGCGCAAAGCATAGCACTAATTCGATATTATTCAAAGTTCAATAGTATCCGAGTGTACATATAGGAATGATGCTCTTACATGACATTATCACATGAAAAATGTGCCCATAATATATTACAGGATTGTTTCGCATTATGAAAACTTTTTCGATTATTTATGGAAGCAACGAGCGGATGTACAATCTACTCTACTTAGTAATTCAGTAAATTGCTATCCTTATTTCATGAAAAATCTATGTCCAAGACGATCATTTGCAATTAAATATAAGATTCAATTCATACAAAAAATCGATCCCACATTTAAAAAAAGCAGTAACAAATTCTAGCATGTAGAACGCAATTTTTTTTTATGGAAAAACTTGCCGTCCCGTCCTATAATAGATACCGATGGGTACTATCTTAAAATTGTGCATGGTTATCCAAAGTAATTTGTTGTTAACAAAATACTGTTAGAAAATCTCGTATCGAATTTTTCATTCTATATGTATTTACTACTATTCTTAACCAATTTTTGAAGAATTCAAACTTCATGTCGTAATCATTGTAAACACAATTTTTGGTTATTTGTATTTGTATGTATGTTTCATAAAAGTATGTTATTATTATCGAATGGTTACAAGATGTTCAATAAAAATAATTAATATTATGTATTACAAAAATGTTATAAAATAAATTTCTATGATTAAAGTTCGGAAATCAATCAAGCTAAAAAATAATAAATTAACATTTGTGTTTATATTTTAGTTTTATATCCATACTTAATAAAAAAAATAGAACTACAATTTTTATTTGAGGCTATCGTTCTCACAGTTTAACATAATATTATATTGTAGAATAAAAAATTGATGCGTCTCTTCGAGCCAACTTGTTTATTTTAAAAAATGCCAAACGTTTCGGGATATTTTTATCCCCTCTTCAGTGGCTGTATAACGTTAAATTACAAGGTTTTATTACAATAATAATATTAAAATAAGTGAAATTGAAAATTGTACATATAGACATAGTTACCTAATTTGCAAAACAACTTCCGTGTTTTTACATTATTAGGAACGGACCAGTAAAAAGGATAAATCGCATATGGCGCTATAAATATAAATTTAAATTTTAAACCAAAGTTTACAGAAGAAATATTACAAAATTTTTTAAATAATAACTTACGGCCTAGGACTCGAGAATTTTATTTAACAGAACGATTCCCCGGTGCCAAGGTGGTAATGCGGCACCGGTCGAGGCAAGACGTCAACTAATGTCTCTACACAACATTTCTCGTATCTCCCACAGCAGTAGGATCTACTGTTGTTGCTGCTGAGAAAGACACGATTGTCAATATTGAAACTTAGCTGCTGTCCTGTGTCCCCCCCGGTCGTTGACTCCTCCTCGTGTCTGTTTTCCTTCTCGGTCAGTGCTCCCGATGGTGAAGACGGTAACGGCGAGAACGATGTATTGCTCGCCGGAGCACAAGTAGGACCCGCATGTTTTAACCTTGTCGATGATCTTGCTATTATTTTAGGCATGATTCGTGACGCAATGCCCAAATTTGTTTAATAATGACTCTATCGCTCGATGATGGAATAGTGTAGAATAAAAAATTGATGCGTCTCTTCGAGCCAAGTTGTTTATTTTAAAAAATGCCAAACGTTTCGGGATATTTTTATCCCCTCTTCAGTGGCTGTATAACGTTAAATTACAAGGTTTTATTACAATAATAATATTAAAATAAGTGAAATTGAAAATTGTACATATAGACATAGTTACCTAATTTGCAAAACAACTTCCGTGTTTTTACATTATTAGGAACGGACCAGTAAAAAGGATAAATCGCATATGGCGCTATAAATTTAAATTTAAATTTTAAACCAAAGTTTACAGAAGAAATATTACAAAATTTTTTAAATAATAACTTGCGGCCTAGGACTCGAGAATTTTATTTAACAGAACGATTCCCCGGTGCCAAGGTGCAGGACAGCAGCTAAGTTTCAATATTGACAATCCTGTCTTTCTCAGCAGCAACAACAGTAGATCCTACTGCTGTGGGAGATACGAGAAATGTTGTGTAGAGACATTAGTTGACGTCTTGCCTCGACCGGTGCCGCATTACCACCTTGGCACCGGGGAATCGTTCTGTTAAATAAAATTCTTGAGTCCTGGGCCGTAAGTTATTATTTAAAAAATTTTGTAATATTTCTTCTGTAAACTTTGGTTTAAAATTTAAATTTATATTTATAGCGCCATATGCGATTTATCCTTTTTACTGATCCGTTCCTAATAATGTAAAAACACGGAAGTTGTTTTGCAAATTAGGTAACTATGTCTATATATACAATTTTCAATTTCACTTCTTTTAATATTATTATTGTAATAAAACCTTGTAATTTAACGTTATACAGCCACTGAAGAGGGGATAAAAATATCCCGAAACGTTTGGCATTTTTTAAAATAAACAACTTGGCTCGAAGAGACGCATCAATTTTTTATTCTACACTATTCCATCATCGAGCGATAGAGTCATTATTAAACATAATATTATATTATACATAAATATTATATATAAACATATATTATAAGTATATTAAAAATTTTATGAGATTGTTGATTACACTGACATTTAGTAGTTCATCGATTATCTATGATAGGACGGGACGGCAAGTTTTTCCATAAAAAAAATTGCGTTCTACATGCTAGAATTTGTTACTGTTTTTTTTAAATGTGGGATCGATTTTTTGTATGAATTGAATCATATATTTAATTGCAAATGATCGTCTTGGACATAGATTTTTCATGAAATAAGGATAGCAATTTACTGAATTACTAAGTAGAGTAGATTGTACATCCGCTCGTTGCTTCCATAAATAATCGAAAAAGTTTCCATAATGCGAAACAATCCTGTAATATATTATGGGCACATTTTTCATGTGATAATGTCATGTAAGAGCATCATTCCTATATGTACACTCGGATACTATTGAACTTTGAATAATATCGAATTAGTGCTATGCTTTGCGCATGTTTGTGACCGGTTACGGAACGCTCTATTTACCGGAAGTACGGTGACCTAACCTCCCACACTAAATACGGCGTAAGAGTGATCAGTCATTAAACGTCAGCTGGAAATGCGCAGGACGTGGCGGCAATCGCAGTTATTCCGACAATTCTACCGACAGTATCTTTTCACAGGCTATCCACCTTTTCACATGTCACAATTTGGTCGAGTGTTTATAATGATGAATACATATATATTTATAATCCTTCTCCGATTTAAACAATTATTTATTTATATCAACTCAATTGCTTCTTATAACAAAAACTTGCCAATTTCTTTATTGATATCATAACTTTCTTTTGCTATATTAAAATTGAAATTTATGTAAAATCGAAGGTATAGAGAAGAAACACTAAAGAAATGGTAGTCTGTCCAACAGATCCTTCAAGCAAAGATGTTTACGCATTCATATTGATATAGATAGATGAAAATTTCAAGTTATTCAGCTTCATGTATAAGCATCATGTTCTTTCAGTGTCTGTGATTCACTCATTTACGAGGTAAAAGAAGACACATATATTAACATAATTATTTGTTGAACTAATTAGAAATACCTTTTTAATCATTGCATTATAATCACATTTCTTATTAACCTTTACTAAGAGAAAAGTAATAAACGTACACAATAAACTTGCTAGAATATTATTTACATTATTATTGAAAGTTTGACTTTAATTTACATAATGAAAATAGACTTTTAGAATAAGCACTCTGAATTTTCACCACATAAGGGATATCGAGAGTTTAAAAATTAACTTTGATTAATATAATGAAATAACTGTATAGATAGAGAAAACACTTAGAATTTTTGTGACATTGAGATATCAAGAGTTGCAAAATTAATCTTCAAGTTTTACATGAAGAAACGACCTTATACTTGCCAGCCTTTTACCTTGAAAAGGTTTTTTTGGGGGGGGGGGAGATTTCACTACTTTTAAAAAGTATGTAATACCTAAATTACAGAGAATAGTTAACATCAACTGAATAAGTTATAAATTTAAAAATTAATGTGTATATGCTCACTGAAGATGGCCGCGGCAGTGGTACTAGTATTTGTCACTAGCGCCCTAATTCTAAAAGTGTGCGCGCGTGCTCAGTCTGTGGCGTCGGTAAGTCGCTCTGTAGTCCTGGGGTTATCGACGTTACGTCTGCTATACCGTCAGTGTTTAACCTCTCGCGTGATTAACTTTGTCGCTGCTAAAGTATTTTAAAATTGTTGCTACGGGATCGAAACTCGTACTCAGGAGCAACTATGGATGGTCAGCTACTCCGAGGAGTGATTTCTTTTGGGACTTGTACACTGTGGTGATGGGAAACTTGTGCTTTCCCTTGGTCGATCATTGCTGTTTGGAGTCAGATAAATTATTTTTTTTTATTTAAATTATTCAGACTTTTTGTTGATTTAAAGCACCGGTGCTTTGTTAAAAGAATTTTGTCTTTTTGTTATCAGGTCACTGGGTCAATGCTGCTTCGAAATTTGTGTGCTACGTCTTAAAAAGATTTTGACGTCTCCCCTGGAATGGCATGCCGAAGCTAGTGCACAAGTTTTCGCTAAAGTTTTTTGTAGTGAGAAGTACAACAGTGTTGTAGAGTGTTTTAATAAACATATTTAATTAATTTACATGACTTGACCAGTGCTTTTGACTTTTTGTAGTTTTTAAATTATGTATATGTGTGAATAAGTGTAAATCACTATGGTGTTTTTCAATAATTATTGTGTGAATTTGTGGATCTCAAGTGTGATTTGTCGAGAACAAGCAAAAAATGGTATAGTTATTTTCACTTTTTTTCCTACACATAATAATTCAATAATAATTCACATGATAATATAATTCACATAATATATATGATAATTCACATAATAATTTAATGTATGTTAAAGTGTTTTGTGTTGTTTGGCTCTGTTTCCCTGGATTTGAATGGACTTATTGGTGTATGTTTATGTCAGACCTATCTGATCGAGTTCGTCTTTTGGAGCAAAGGCCGTCTCTTTCAGATTGCTCTTCCTGGGTTCGACTAAGTTTTGATGTGTAAATAGCCCTGTGGGAAAATTGAGGCACTTCTGTACAGAATCTGTTAAAATTTCTGTGGAGTGGGCAGGTTCTGTACCAGACCGTGCCCAGATTTAGCAGCTGTGACGAGACGGCAACCAGAACAGAATCTGTTAAAAATTCTGTTTATCTATTCATTTGAGGTTACAGCGTATAAGAGAGAGGGAGACAGAGAGAGAAAGAGAGAGAGAGAGAGCGCGAAAGCTTATGCGCATGCGCAGCGCACATCTCATGCGTATATACAGCTGCTCAGTATATATAGCTATACTCTCGAGTTTTCATACGCTGTACTCAGAGTGTAGTTTATACAGGCATAATTGCAGTGCGGAGGGGTCTGAATAAAATAATAATTAAATAACGATGACCGCGCAATGTATTATATCATGTTACATTTATATAAAAGGTCGATAACTCCTATGATTGAGTACGTGAAGTTGAGGTTATGTTATGGGATAACTCAGGACATGAAGCCTTCAACAGAATCTGGACCGAATGTGGGCACTTATCATACTAGATAGTGTTCTGCAATTCTGCGCAGACAGTGTTCTCGAGCCCATATTTTATGCTCAATTTTCCAGCAGGGAGTGGGTCTCAATAATTGTGCACATTGAATTTAGTTTGTGTGATGGCTTAATTATTTGTTTTATTGCCTATGGAATTGATAATGACTTTTGCCGACCAAGTTTTGTTGGTGCATGAATAGAGGAATACTTATGAACTCAGTGCTTCGTGCAAGTGCGTTGCTTTAATTTTTTTAAATTATAGTTTGAAAGTTTTATTTGTGGGTCCAATATGGGATATTAATAATGCTTTTGGGGTGCCTATCTATTAAGTTAACTATTTGCTTGTTTTGTTATTTGACAGACTCCTATGCTAAACTACTCTGTGGTACGTTAAACTATTTATATTGAGTTTGGGGTATGTGAAAAAGGCATTGGAAGTGCAAACTGTGAATCTTTCAACGTCTTTTATCTTGGTACACTGTGTTGAATTACGTTCAATGTTTTCTATTATTATTTACACTCTGTATTATAGCTGACAACCTAATTTACTTTCATTGTTAAATATTTATTCATCACAGCCATAAAATTTATATATACTCTGAATTTACTGCTAAACCATAATATCAAAGAAAGTATAAAATATATATATAATATCAACTTCCATTTGGTCCCATTAAAAATGGAATAAATATCTGCAAAAAATACATGTTTACAAAGACCAGAGCTTATATATAATAACTACTGTATTAAGGTACTAAAAAATGTATGTAAAATATCCATAGATTTTAATCACTACTATAATAATGACTACATATAGAAATGAGAGCGAAGAATATAATTGAAATAAGTAAGCTACATTTTGAATATTTCGGTCTTCGCCTGATTTAAAATCTGTTATAGCTATAAAAGCTTGTTTTAACATGCTAAAACAATACAATTGAGTTTATCTAAGAACTTATAGTTTTGATTTTTATAGTTATGCACCTGACAATTTAGACCCTAAAGCCATGAAATCGATGGAGTAAGTATATAATATACACATGCTGATTATTGTATAAAACATTACTGTTGCATCAAGCAAGAATATTCTCTATTATATAAACTGAATAATCTCTAAAATCCAACAAAATAAAACACTTTCACTAGCTATTCATAAGAATCCCTTTCGACGAACAGCCTGAGAGTTTACCTCCCAGGAGACGATAGGAAAAGTTATGAACTATTCATATACACTTAAACAACTTAGAAACTTTCATGCATGAGCGATGCATATTCTTGACACTTCACTAGCTTCTCACAATAGAAAATAATTTTTTCCTTATATAAACTGAATATTCTCTGAACTAAGAAAATAAAACACTTTTACTATCTATTCATAAGAATTCTTTTCGACGTACAGCCTCAGAGTCTATCTCCCAGGAGACTATAGGAAAAGTTAAGATATGCACTTCCACAATTGTAGAAACTTTCTTGCGTGGAAGATTGAATATAATCGTAACACTCAACCAACTTGTCACATCACAAGAAAATTATATAAACAGGAAATTCTGTATAAATTTTCTTTGATTCTTGGACGATGAAAATACAACACTTTCACTAGCTTCTCATCAGGATCCCTTTCGACGAATAGCCTGAGAGTCTACCTCCCAGGAAACGATAGGTAAAGTTATGAATTATTCATATATACTTAAACAACTTAGAAACTTTCATGCATGAGCGATGCATATTCTTGACACTTCACTAGCTTCGAATATAATCCTAACACTTAACCAACTTGTCACATCACAAGAAAATTATATAAACCGGAAATTCTGTATAAATTTTCTTTGATTCTTGGATAATGAAAATACAACACTTTCACTAGCTTCTCATCAGGATCCCTTTCGACGAATAGCCTGAGAGTCTACCTCCCAGGAGACAATAGAAAAAATTACACATCCACTTCAAGAATGTAGAAACTTGCTTGAAAGGTGAACTCAGGAGACGATAGAAAAAGTTACATATTCACTTCAACAACGTAAACTTTCTTGAAAGATGAATTCTTAACACTTTACTAGCTGCCACATCACAGAATAGTTATTTCTTTATATAATCTAATAGTAAAAAAACCTGAAAAATAAAAGGATATATTTTAACAAAGAATCAGTTCATGAATCTTTCATGTATTGTATATAATTTTAGACATTTACTTTTTAGCACTTTTTTCAACTTCACATAATAATTGTTTGGATAATACTTTTCATAAGTTTATTCTCGTTTAAAATAACACAATCACTTTCTGCATACATATTTTTTCAACTAAATGTCCATCTAAGTATATCGATAGCTGGGCTTCAGACCACGAGTCTCACAATTTTCCTTATTTTTTCAACTAAATGTCCGTCTAAGTATTAAGATAGCTGGGCTTCAAACCACGAGTCTGACATTTTTCCTTATTTTCACAAAGTTTACAGGTATTATTATTATAATATACAGATTAAACGGTATAACCTGTTCAAATAATTTAATACACAAATTATCACCAATACAACACTAAAAATCATTTAGTAATGGATTACATTCGAAACAATCCTCACACATAGCTTTCATTTAGAATTTATATCACTAATCACTATGCTGAGTTACGCTGTAATCTATTAAACTTGAACTATCTTTCAATTTAATCTTGTGAACATATCAACATTTTGAATATAAAAAGACACTATCACTATTCTTCGTAAGTAGCAAAAAAAGATTATGCTATTTATGAATGAAAGTTTAACAGTTTACCTTGGCAGCTGTATTTGGTTTTTCAAAAGTTTCAATATTATAATTTTAATTTTAGACATTTACTTTTTAGCACTTTTTTCAACTTCACATAATAATTGTTTGGATAATACTTTTCATAATTTTATTCTCGTTTAAAATAACACAATCACTTTCTGTATACAACTTATAATAAGTTCACTTTTTAACACTTTTTTACGGTACATTCCATCCGATCTGGATAGAGAAAAAGTCTATAATTCACAGCAAGAGGTGGATAGTCCTCCATAAGGAGACGATCCTCCATAAAAAACAATCCTTCACACTAGTAGATGAATTACTTATTATCAAAATAAAAATCTTCCGCTTGCACCAGATATTCTGCTAACTTAATAAATATTCTTACTTCACAGCATAATAAATACTGCAAATCATAAATATTTATAATTCAAACTTTTTCCAATGGCAATATAACCTCCCAAAAGTATCTGAAAAGGAAAAAAGAACATTTAAACAAAGTATCAGTTCACGAAACCTTGATTTATATTGTATATTAATAAATCACAATCATAACACTAAATACTTATCTAATCTAATTATACACTATTAATCATGTCGATCATTATGAACGAAATTGACTTATTTCTCACTGTTTTTAAATGACACTGTTTTAAAATATTAAACTTATGATATATTTCGCACTATCATAATATTTTATAATAATATGTTAAATTATTAATTAAAATATTTACGTTGATTATTATAAACATAAACAATGTTTCACCATGAAACATCGTCTGCATCTGCTCAGCATGTACAAGTAGATCTATATTGATGCATGGTGTGCTATATATTATTACGGAAATACGTAGGGCTGACGTAACCGGAAGAATTGTTCAGTTTTCATTCTTCTCTCTTGATGAGAATCGAGGGGCTCGAACTTTCACTTTACAATATCTGTTGATAGAAGCATTTTCAGAAAATGTGACCCTGATGTGATTTTGTTAGTTTCGTCTCAAGCTTTCGTTTGAGTATTTCTATGTGACAAATAATACTGTCAAAGTGAAGAAAACCGTAAGTCGAGTTTCCAACAATGCCTATGAGATGTATATAGGGTCTGGCTAGCGCCCGACGGCGGCGTACGTACTCACGTACCTTATACTTGCCATCGTGGCGCTACTGCGCCCCTTGATCATTTATTGTATTATCAAAAACTGTACTTTGGAATTTTGAAATTGTTGTAAATGGTGTTACCGGTAACTCTGGCAAACTATCTGTTTCTACGAATTCTTCATATTTTTCTGGAATACTAATAATTAATTTCTTATTGTTAATGTAACGTGCCAGGTTTAGTAATGGTTAAATTTATGAATATTTATAAGCATTGGACGGCGGCTGATTGCTGCAATATCGCGATCTATTGAACTGGAGTCAGTTTGCGTGGTTTCTCGTGATAAATGATGATTGGTTGAGGATGTCGTGTGACGTTGCTTTCTTATAATTAAGTGTGTTGCACCTGGGACTTTATAAGCCTCGGAGATGCGTTGCACGCGGCCTTTAGTCAAGTAACCACGCGAGTAGACGGTAGAGTATTCTCGCTGAGGTAGTAAATACGTGGATCATTTGCGTAACTTAGAACCTACCTTGCAATATTCGACTTAACCTTAGAAAGTTGTGTATTCCCGCTGAGTACTGAGAAGAGTAAGTCCAGACCAAGCTGATATTCCATTATTTGAAGACTCGGCTACGAGGGCTCTGTTGATTTGAAAACGGTAACTAGATAGGGACCGCCAATAGATCAGACGTTAGTGACTTATGTCACAGCTCAATTACGACCACATCATTTATTATTACTAAAACATTAATTATAGTTTGTATGATCTTTATTAATTTCCAAACACCCACTTCTCATATTCAACTTAAAATCAAGAAGGACTAAGGACGACGGCCAAGGTAAGCGTAAGAGAGACGAGACCAAGTCAGCTTTAATACCAGCCAGGTTGGACTACGCGGGACATACATTTGTCCCACCGCTAGTATCGTCTCTTAACTTCAAGAGGGACAACACAACTTGTCCCACCTCATATCAATTTGTCCCATGCCTAACTTGTCCTTAGCAAAACTCAAGTGTGACCACCAAAGTTGTCTCAGCTTGGATTAGCAGGACACGCGGGACATAATTCCGTCCCATCTTAGTTTCAATCCTCTTGACCGTTCCGAAGCTTCTGTGGAGTGCAATCAATTGCAATGCTCCTACAGTACTTTGCCGAGTTATCCTTGAACTTTGTCCTGAAATCCCAATAATAATTAAAGAACATAAGACTCTCGAGTTGAGGCTAGGTCCCAAAATAAAAACATAATTGTACCTGCGCGACCCTATTTACTAGTCAGTAAATACGGTCCTTACATTAAGATCCGCACTTCTTATTCTTTTTTATCACGCCCGTACTTCTTAAACTTTGCTCTTGTTGTGTAAAAGATTCTGCTGTTTTGGGCGGTGAATGTAAAGTTCTTCTACTTCTTGCAAATGTTTCCAAGACCTGAATTTATTCATTCACCTCCCAATGCCGGATTAGTTTTTACCGCATTCCTAGATAACCTTTGAGTATTATCATCCGATTCTCCCTCGTTCTCACTCATCTGATTGTTACCATGTTGATATCGTTTACCATTACTAAATTATTTAATTAATTTGTCTAAAAACAATTATCCCCATTAAATATCTATCGCTTCCAATAACCATTTTCTCTTATAAAAAATATATATATCTACACTCAATATAAGTTCAAAGATATTCCTTGTAAATTCATATACGTATGCGTTAAGGTGAATCCACGCAAATTTATAGTCCTATTCTGTCAGCAGATGTGGACAGAGATTCTGCTCTTACTCGCCTCGAGCGTGCGACATACTTTTAGCGTTCTTGCAACTCTGTAAATTTGATACTGTTCACGAGTTTTGCAAACTAACTGATTTAATCCTCTATACACTAATTTATTACAGACATTGACTTGCTTTTAATTTACTTTTACCCAAGTTATTTAAAAATAATTCCTTCTCAACAAACTTAAATAAATTATCAAACTTAATTCCTATTTGCAATTGAAATTCAGATTTGTCTATCTTACTTTGTTCAATTTTCTGTATTTGAAGAAATGATTCTATCTGACCGTCTACTTCTATTAGTTTCTCGATTAATAGTTTTATATTAACTAATAATTTTTCTAAAAATACTTTCCTTCCGTTTCTTTTTTTTTTACTCAAATTTACTTCCTTTTTAAAATTTTCTAAACTCATTTGACTTTTGAATGAATAAATCACCACTGGCAGGAAATAGTTACTTATTTGTAATCTATATAGTATTGGAAAAACGTAACCGCTACTAAGCAGATCAAAGGATAGACCGCTACTTAACAAACCCGAGGACTAAAAAATAGAGTGACCGCTACTAAGCAGATCTAAGGAAAACCTGAGTTTCCTGAGTAAAAAGGAAAAAGTCACTACTAAGGAGACCTTAGGAAAGGATTATTCACCATTAATCAAATGCTTTCAATATTTATCTGTATTATTTTAGCAATCTTCTCACCTTATCCACTTTCTATCTTGCCTATTCATTACTACACATTTACCTTTGTTTCACTTTAATATGACAATTAATTATTGAATTTGTTAAAAGGATAAATTGTTCCAGTCGTACCGGGACCAATGTTATGTATCGACTTGGTTAAGTATCTTTAAATTTACTTACTTGAATTTGAATACTATATATACTGATCTATTGCTGCTCTGCTCTACTGCTGCTTCCTTGGACAGACATTTGGCAGGGATTTCCAATAAGTAGCACTCGTATAATTACGTTACTTTAGCTTTATTTAATAATAAATAATGATACAAAACCAAATCGCGACCTACTGCCTGGTAGCTCTGTCGACAGCGTAGCAGAGTCCAGTTCAAGTGACCAAATTCGACTTACTACCTGGCTATTTCTCACATGCTAATTAACTCAATTGAACTATTTAAATTAACGCACTCATCACTTTACAATATTGCGACAACTGCTTACGCATTGATGTCACAAAATGAAAAAATCTAAAAACTTATAGTACTATAGATAATGCCCTTTTTTTAATTTTTAAAGCAAAAAACACGGTCATTTTTTTCGGTTTTTCACCTGTAGCTGTTTGTTGGCATAGAATTCTGACAAGGCACATAATGGTTCATTGTTTGAAATGAGCTACCAAACAAAACTAGCATGGTCTGAGAGGTGTGCCCTCAAAATAACATAGTGTAACTTTTGGACTGAGTTGTGTGCTACTTTCTGGTAAATTTTTTTAATTTTTCAATATTAATGGCATTATCGAACTACAAATAAAATATATTAACGGACATAAATTTAAAAGTATTAAAGTAAAACTATAATTTATGAAAAATAAATAATTAATGCTAATAGTTTTAAAAAAGTTAAAAAAATTCCCTTGTCTTGAATAGACTCAAAAAATTAATTTCTTCATAAAATATTTTATGAAATTAATTTTAAAATATTTAGCATGAACAATACGCAAAAATACCTGATTCAGCAAAACGAAACTCTTAGACATTAACATTTTAGTTTACAAATAGTGTGATGTGTTCTGGCCAAACACATCACACCATGGACTTTCCATCATGAAAGTTAAGCAGCATTAGGCAAGGTTCCTACTCGGATGGGTGACCACTATGAAGTAAATATTTTTTAAATTTGAAAAATTCTTTTTTTTCATTTTTGTCTCAATATTGATAACCAACTTAATACTAATCCACTGTATACAGGTAAAATCTGTGTGCAAACCCTCTTGAAAATAACCATGTGCAGTTTACGTGGTTTTACCACATGGTTTTGCCATATGGCAATCCGAGACAAAAAACTATCTGGTAATATTACAATTACCAGATGGTTTTACCATATGGTATAACCAAATGGTAATACCACCTGGTTATTTTCAACAGGGATACCTTACAAAAACGTCAATTTAACTTATACATATATATTACACACAGCTGGAAAGCAGGAAAACCAGCTGAATCGAAAAATAACAATCATGAATAAATAAATTAAATAATTAAAAACAATGCAATTAAAAATTAATGAAAAAACCATACTTTTTTGCCAGAACCGATCAACAATAAACAGTGCCGGTGTAGCCAGATGGTAGTGCGACACCGGCGGAGGACAACGATCGACTGAACAGTTTCTCGGGTCGCACAATCCCATACGAATCGAAATCGGTGCACACTCTCAAAAATTCGTACAATTACAGAGCCTCGGCGCAAAGACTGAACATACGCGGCCCTCACACATTCAAGCAAGTGGCACTAAACTCACACCATGTGGCACAGCTAAGAGCCCGCGAAGCAAGTTCAAACGCTTCTTCCATAACTGCATTGGTCTACAAAACAGTATGACATATTTGCTATATATTATACTTCGATATGAATACAGAAGATGGATATTTAACTCATGTGACGTTTCCCACACAATATTTTTACGCATGAGTATGGAACCGTATTTTTTTAAAGCCACAAGAGCTTAAAAACTATGTCAAAGCTGCGATTTTTAGGTTAAAGCAGAATAAGCCCTATAAACATGATTTAATAAAAAATCGACAAAAAGTAGTATTAGTATTTTATTAATGCAGCCATATTATAGTATTAATTCTACAAACAATTTTGAACAAATTCAGAACATTATACATGATTCTGTACAAATTTCAAGGTAGTCTACTCGTAAATAAAGTATAGGATTTTTTATAGGGAACAGCTATAGATGATGAAATGTATGCATTGTGAAGAGTATCGTTACACCGCATGCATATTTTATTGTAATACCTATGTTCTTATATATTTGCATGTGAGTTGAGTTTTCAGATGTTCCCGCGCACCAGAGCTGTTCGAGAACTGATCTATTCACGAACGCGTCGTCTGGTGAGAGCGCGCGAGAGAGAGAAGCTCGTAGCGTCACGTTAGGCTGGGCGAGAGATTCGATTCAGCTATCGAGCGCGCAGGCTGTATTTTGGGCGAAAGAGAGCGTCTATTTACCGTCACCGGTCTATTTAAATTATTTATTGTTGTATAAATTGCGTCTACGCGGGTGCGCATAAGGTGTATTGTACAATTGCGGTTGTGTGGTATTGGATAGGTGCGAGCGTACTTTGCTGATTTGTAAGTACCAGCTTTTCTCTCTCACTCTCACCAGCGCGTTTGACATCATTAGCTCTCTCCCGACCGGGATTTTTTGTGCAAAGTAAGCACCAGTGTATATATCTATTGTCTACACGATTATATCCTTTGAGTTCAATATACGCAATAGCCTTTTACCGAACGTCAAGTGTGTTTCATTTAATAGTTTTATGTATTAGCCCTGTTCTCCTTTATCTAAAACCCATGGAGAATTTAAGTAGAAGAAATCTACATTTAAAGCGGACAATCCCCGTTACAGCATTTATAAATTTTAAAATAGTACGTGTTACATAAATACTACTAACTTACCTGTCCAGATTTTTTCGCTGAAAATTTCAGATTCGTATAATCTGACCAAACAGAAAAAGCCTTTGCAATTTCATTATCTACAGCTCCTTTTTCTAATGCTCTAGGATATTTACTGATTTTATATGTTAATTTTTTTACCCTCCATCTAGAACCTGAAAAAGATAATATTTTTACCAGTACGTTGAGAATAATTGTTATATGTATAAGTAATTAAACAAACTCTACATATTATTTTAATGTTACACTGTGCAATCCACACTAAACTAGTGAATTTTTACTCTCACGTATGGAAAAAATTGGACGACTTGTATATGTGTATGTGTGTGCATGTGGGTGTGTATGTATGTATGTATGTATTATGACGGTTGCCTACCGTCCCCCAGCTCAAAGCACATGAATTAACATTTAGAAGCACGTTATAGGAGCAGCAACGAGCAGTCCAGAGGACTGCCGAAGATGTGAGTAAGTGGGGGTAGAGAGAGCACGACTGGCACGGCTTCCAGAGACTTACGTGTCGCCAAGATATCATCGTGTAACCACCCTCGAACGATACTCGTTGTGCCGGGTAACCCGAGAGAAAACGCACCATCGCATCTGCTGTTGCCGTTGCCAACGCTCGAGTGCCTATGACGAGGTCCCTGCTCGCCCTCGATGCCGTCGTCGTTCCTGTGCCTCCACGGAAGCCTTGCCTCCTTCGCTGTCGGTACCAATGCCAACGCGCCTCGCCGAAGCTTCTCGCCGTCGTCTGGGCTTCTCACGCGCACTTCCTGCCTCTGCGTGCCCGCGAGCATGCTTGTATCTTTCCTTTGTCGAATATACGTTGCTACCGTTTGCTTTTACTCGGAGTGTTGTTACTTTTTTACCCTCATGCCTACGGCTACCCTCTGGCTTCGGACCTCACACTGCTACCGCGAGCTAGTCCTCCGGATAGAAACGGGGACATTGGTTCTCAATTATAATAGCCACCCCTTTATATTGGCGCCCACCTTTAATTGGCATTTTTTCGTGATTTTCGACGTTTTTAGCAACTGTAGAGAATTACGGCGTGACGCACGTAGCGTGAATGGAAAAATCTATAAAGCCAACGTTGAAAAAATTTGGCCATAGTGCGCGCAAGTCGAACACAGCAGGACACGAATCGAGCGCTAAGCCGTGTTTACATCACGTACACGCTCGAGACCGCGCGGCGACGTAAACAGTGAAACTTTCCAGCTCCTTAAAATTTTAACATTGGATGTTTTTGCTTGAATATTTTCAGCTGAGAAATTCATACTTCTTGATTATAACGGAGCAATACGAGCGGAGACGGCTCAGTAGGCAGAGTATCGGACTCGTGATCCAGCAGTTCTGGGTTCGATCGCGGCTCTTGACTTTTCTGTCATTGGGACACCTCTTTGTTTACATACACCTGTATGTATATACTTAAGTGTCTTATAACGTCGAAGCTCCAGTGGTTCGGATCCCACTGTACGCAATCTATGGATGCATTGTGTAGCTAAACTGTAGGTCCAGTTGAGATGCATGCGGACTAGATTCCGATGTGGTGCACATTCATCCCGACTATAGGGAACCTCACTGGCCAGTACCATTGTATGGTATCGGGCAGTGGGAAGAGCCGTATAAGACTCATAAAGAGGACTTGGGTAGGCTATAATAAAAAAAAAAAATAACGGAGTAAATTTTTTTGTTACGTTGCAGAAGTACTACTAGACTTGTGAAACGCCGTACACTTAAAGGTAAATATTCCGTCGTAATTGAATTTAACCGACACCCGAAAATACGCATGTTGCACGCGAATATATTTTCCTGCACATTCTTCGCCATAGCAATTTCATCTTTTTCAGCATCAAGAAGTCTGCATTTGCAAATTATTATCCGCGTGGATATACCTTAGCGATTTTGGATTATATATCTTTGTACTTTGCGACATCTAATTTTGTAGCGTGTTGTGTATCGACAAGCTAGGGCTCAGCTATAAATAAAAACAGTGCATACAACGCGCCGCTATAGCACCGCTGCCGCGTACTCGCACATAGCCACGTACTATTTTGAGATGTGTTTTCTTCGTTTCAGTCGCCTCTTGGTACAGGAAATGGCGTTAAGCTTGAAGTTAAATTTTTCAAAACTTTTTGTAAACAAGTAAACTTTTGGTTTTATAACTGCTCAGAGTAATTAATTCGTCTACGCGTTAATTCAAAATTACCATCAGTTTTAGATCTACTCGTTTACTATTTCTTGAAATTCTGAATATTCCAAACGACGAACAGCTTCCTGACACGAATTGTGTATACGCATCTGGAGGCAGAATTAAACTAAAAGCGACCGCACTTTCTTACATAATTTTTTTATTTAACTTATTTTCGTGAAAGAAACGAGTTTAAATTTTTTTTAATTGCGGTCTGTTCTTCAACTCAATTTCGAAAATAAGTAAAATTTTGCTTCAACAAGTTACAGACATGACGGTATATTAGTGTTTTTCGATCGAACAACACCGAAACTGCACCACACAATAATTGCGCTCGAACTGCGACTAGAGACAGTAAAATCAAGAAACATAGATAGGTTAGTTAAACGACTCTGCGGCGATAATGCAGCAGCCGGATTCGTACCAACGCAAGAGCCCTCAGTAATCGCTACGTCAAGAAAAGATTCCCGCGTGCATCAGACAGTCCTCAGAGACGAACGACTGTCACTCAGAGCAAAATTAGCAGTCTGCCGATACATACGTCCAGAGGGAGCAGCGAAATATGACTCCAGCTTGGCAGGCGTAACACTATTCTCGTCAAGCTCACCGATACTGTTAAGCAAAACGATAGCATACGTGCACAATCGAAACGATTCGCCGATTACAAGTAACGAAAAAACACAACCAACGAATCAAAATGTGACAAACCTCATCGATCTCATGGAAGAATGTGTTAAATCAACTACGCCCGTGACCGTCACAACCCCAACTCAGAGCATGGTAACGACAATCATTTCGATAGCACCAACTCAAGTGACTTACACCACAGCACACCCGACACCTAGAAAATCAAGCACAGTTTTGCCAGATGCACTGGAAGATCTGAAAAGACAATTCGACCAAACCTTGACCGAGGAAAGGCGAATTTAGGAGGAGATCTGCCTACGCAGAAGAACGGAAGTCTTAACAAGACATACTAAAACGAGAACGCACAATACAAAATCATGGTGTCAGGTTCCAAAACACGTTTCAGACAATACACGTTCAGTCGATGGCCAGCAGTACACAAATGTAGCAAAATACAGCGAACTCCTTCACATCGCAACCGAACCAAGAGCCACTGGTTAGGACTGAACAGCGACCTTTCCACCCACACTCCCCATTTACGGTGGGAGGCAGACTGTCAACGTACGCTGTAAATGAACAGCCATCCAACAGTATGGCGTATCCAGGGAACGCAACAGCGAACGCTTGTACAACTCTGGCGAACTGGAACCCCAAGAACACACGTGACGTAAGAATAAGCGCCCGTGAAAGTCACGTTCGACAGAGAAGAGTCGAGTTGCATCGAAGACTTCCTTCAGGGAATAGAAGAAAATAGAAGGTCGTCCTACTTGGATGAAGTAGATTCGCTAAATGCTATGCTGCATGTAATGACAGGCTTAGCCCTTATATGGTACCGACCGATGCGCCCCAAATGGACAAAATGGAAAGATTTTGTCCTGCCTGCCAGATGAAGCTGCGGAGTCGACGAAGACATCCAGCTAAAATTACTAGCAGAAGCGCAAGCCCGCAAGCAGGGGAGGAAGGATAAGCTGACCATTTTGAATCGAATGCAAGTCCAGCCGTCAGGAACCTTGAAAATTAGAATGCTCTACACGAACTTGCTAGCCGAGATTAAAATGCTAGTACCACGGAAACACGTCCAGGACTTAGATGCCCTCCTCATTTTCCCGAAGCAAGTGGAAAAGCTAATACACGAGCTAGACCATTACACGCCTTCTCCAGCTCAAGACACGTGTTTGTTGCCGCAGACGACGACAAGGCAGTCGAGCGCCACACAGCTAGCAAGTGTCGATAGTCCGGCAGACGAAACGGCTGCCATCACTGGAGGAATGATCAAGGAGGCCTTGGCACAACTGAGCGTAAGCGAGACAGCGCCAAAACAACCGAAGGTGCAGTCACCCAAGGTGAAGAAACGCGGTATAATTTCAGCCGCAAGCCAAAGGCGACAACTCAGGAATTCGCGACTATTATAGACCCTACGCAGGCCCAGGAGCGAAACTCGCGAACGGCCAACTGGTACCCATTTACGATTACGCGAGCTTGCCGTTAACCGTCCTGGGACAGATCCGGTTTCTTAGGGTCGTGATTGTAAGTTCGCTAGATGCCAAATGCATTCTGGGAACTGACTTCATGAGAGCGTTCAATGCTGTCTTCCTTCCTCGACAGAATGTCTTACGGATAGAGAATACTGCGGAGACAGTACCGTTGGAACTCGCCGCCCTAGCCGAGGGAGAGGCAGAGGCACTAGCTATTGTCGGGCTGGCCGACGCCTCACACGCCCAGCGAAGCCGGCGAGAAGTGCTCTTGAATGAACGGCTCCCAGTTGAAAAAGCAACGCTTAATTGCACCAAGCTCATTCACCATGCTATGGATAAATGCACCACAGCATAATGTGTTGCACAATATATAAGCGCAACACAGGCGCATACGAAAGCCAGTCCCGCAGTTTTAAACATGGGAAGCAATCCTTATCTGCTACATAGCTCTCGACGTGCCGAAGCGAGAGAGAGAGACTAGAGAAAAAGTTACCAAGCTAGCCCTCCTGCAGTGGCAAGATAAGAAGTGCAGGCTGCTAGATCCGCCAACGCTAACTACGAGTCCATCTTGGAGTACGTCGGCTCGTCCAGCCAAATATTATAGTACCAGACGCCGACAAGTTGTTTATAACCTTGGAGACAAAGTTTGGAAGTAGAATCACGTTTGGTCCTCCGCTACCCAAGGCACTAATGCGAAACTAACATCAAAGTTCGCTGGACCATTTGGATTTATTGCCAAAATAGGTCAAGATGTTCATTAATCAACGATCAGGGAAAGACCGTTGATAATATCTACGTCGTAGTTTTCAAACCGTACGAAGAAGAAACTTCATTGACACCCGACAACGATGGAGAAGTAGAGGACTTCAACGGCTCGGAACTCGAAGAAGAAGAGACCCCAACGGAAGACAATGCGAGCGCAGCGACACCCGTTAACACCGCCAGAGCTGTACACGTGGAAACGCCATGCCCGCGAGGTAGGCCGCGAAAAACTAAGACTGTGGCTAGCTAAGCGAGTACGCACACAATAGTTGGCTCTTCGACTCCTAAGCCCCCGGAGAGCGAATTCGAACCTCCAATGGGTGCGAAATGCGGTAGACCGGAAGACTCTAAAAAGAAGGAGCCTCCGCGTATTGAAATATCATTCCGACGTACACGAGCAGAACCGAAGAAGCCTCGAACGTTCGAAATAACTAGAGTAGGGGTACGTTAAGTTCACAGCGTCAAGCCCACCGTTCCTGTGCACGACTTCTCCAAGGGAAATGCAAGGAAAATTTTTTTTATGTTATCTACCTTATACTTAAAAATAATTCTTACTGAATTCACTTATTTCTTTCTTTTCCTGTTTAACTTGCTTATGCCCCTGATGCTTGTTCACGAACATGCTGGTGAGAAATTGACAGCTGGTACATCTCCGGCTACCCAGCGTCTAGGAGGGAGGAATATAACGGTTGCAAACCGTCCTCCAGCTCAAAGCACATGTATTAACATTTACAAGCATGTTACAGGAGCAGCAAGGAGCAGTACAGAGGACTGCCGAATATGTGAGTAAGTGGGGGGAGGGGAGAGAAAGCACTACTGGCACGCGACCGCAAAACGCGCAATCGTGTTAGATTGAATACCGGCTTAAAGAGCCCCATCGCATCTGCTGTTGCCGTTGCCAACGCTCGAGTGCTGAGGACGAGGTCCCTGTTCGCCCTCAATGCCGTCGTCGTTCCTGTGCCTTCGCGAAAGCCTTGCCGCCGTCGCTGTCGCTTCCAACGCCAACGCGCCCCTCCGTTCTTCGAAGTTTCTCGCCGTCGCAGCGCTACGCCGCTGCTCCTGCTGTTTTGGCCGACAACATCGTCTGCATCGTTGCTAGCATCCGCAACTCAACCTGTAAGTGCCAGCTCTCTCTCTCCCCCGGCATACCCGCTCTTACCAGCCGTCATCTGCGTGCCTGTGAGCACGTTTTGTATCTTTCCTTTGTTGAATATACGTTGCTACCGTTTGATTTTACTCGGAGTGTTGTTACGTTTTTCCCCTCACACCTACGGCTACCCTCTAGCTTCGGACCTCACGTTGCTATCGCGAGCTAGTCCTCCGGGTGGAAACGGGGACATTGGTCCTCTATTATAACTGGAATAGCCACCCCGTTATTGTAAGTATGTATGTATGTATGTATATATGTATGTGTGTATGTATGTATGCATGTATATATGAATGTATGTATGTATGTGTGCGTGTATGTATGTATGTATGCATGTATATGAGGAAATCTACGGAGAGTCGGACTCTTTTTTGTTCAAAAGTAGAAACTGAGACATTTTGAGGGCACACTGATCGGACTAGGCTTTTTACACTCTTTAGGACATACGGAAAGAAATTTATGGGTGTAGTACATCGGCACCCTATGCCAATAAAAAGTTACGGGCCAAAAACTGAAAATAAATACGTCAATGTATTCTTAGATGTGTATGTCACACAATCTAAATATGACTTTATCCCTCGGTAGTTGTTTAATGTGCTTGTTGGCTTTATCGATCTCTCCGAGGCAATCGTGTAGAAAAGGGTTAGAATAAAAAGGCCCTTTTCTTATATCGTCAACGTTTCGGCGAACATTGTCGCCCTCATCAGAACACTGTCGAAAGTTTTTATTGTAAATATAAATATAAAGTTACAGAACAATTTTTTAAAAAACAATATTTTTAGAGAACTTACATATCGGAGCTGTCGTGATTTTTGTACATCTCAATGATGTTTTTCCCCCGGCTATTTAATAGCGGGGGAAGAGAGACGCCGAGCGACACAGTTATTATTTGTATTGCTCTGTCGGCTTTCTATTTCTCAATTTCTCAAAAGTGAGGAAGTAGCCAACAGCCGTCGCTTATATATAATGCGCGCGATTCCTGATCGTTAGCGCGGTTTTGTTTACAAGTGACGTCACACATCACCTCATCTGTTCGATGTACATAAACAGAATATATGTATTCACATTTAACTTTTCAGCTGGTATATGAAGTGTGTGTATACATTATTTAGTTTTTGGGTATCCTCCTTTTTATTTATACCGTTTTTCTGTAAATATATGTGCATCATTTCCGAGATCAATCTTTTATTTAGATTACTCTCCCTGTCTTTAATACGGTAATCTTCGAAATTGCAAACATGGTTGTACTTTTCTTTATGCTCGGAAATGACATTGTCTTTGGATTTCCTATGCTCGTCCACACGTGTACATACATTTCTTTTTGTTTGGCCGACGTATGTGGCAGTGCAGTCATTACATTTAAGTTCGTAAACAACATTATTTTCCAAGTGCTTTTCTTTTTTATCTTTACCCTTTACAATAATATTGCACATCTGACTATGTATCTTTGGAATAGTTGTTATGTTGTTACGTCTCAAAGAATGCTGCACACGCTCATAGAAACCGCCGATGTATGGTATGCCAACGCAATTACGATATGTATTATCCCTTGACCGTTGTTGTGGTTGTCTCGTTGTTTTGACTTGCGACAGTCGTTTTTTGACATATTTATTAATGAACTCAACAGGGTAATCATTTTCGAGCAGCAAATTCTTAACAATATTAATGTTTTTCTGATGAAAACATCTACTTGATAACCTTACTGCTCGATCAACTCAATTGTACACCATGGCAATTTTTTGGTTAATCGGATGTTGAGATTTAAAATGCAAAAATCTGCCAGAGAAAGTTAGTTTTGTGTACCAATCAGTTTTTATATTACCTGCTTCATTCACCAATAAAACGTCTAAAAAGCTTATGGATTTGTTTACTTCCATTTCATGTGTAAATTGGAGTCTATTGTTATATGAATTGAATACTCTAAATGTTTCATTTACTTTTGTTCTTGGAATACAAGTGATAATATCATCGACATATCGGAAAAAGAACACTGGTTTATACGTTAATTTCGAAATACATTCCGTTTCGAGATCATCCATGACAATGTCAGTGAACAGTCCCGAAATCGGAGAACCCATAGGTGTGCCAAAAAGTTGTTTGTAAAATTTACCATTAAACTGGAAGTACGTATTCTCCATAAGCAGATCGCAAGCATGCAAAATTTCATCAAGTGGAATTTCCAACTTCCTCGCTATTTGTGCATATCGTCTTTCAATGCTTTGCATGACTAGTGTCTTGTCGATGTTTGTATACAATGACTTTACATCTAAGCGACAATACAGTGGTCATTCGGAATATTTATATTTCTTATTTTTTCTATGAATTCGTAGCTATTTTATTCTATTCTAACCCTTTTTATTCTAACCATTTTCTACACGATTGCCTCGGAGAGATCGATAAAGCCAACAAGCACATTAAACAACTACCGAGGGATAAAGTCATATTTAGATTGTGTGACATACACATCTAAGAATACATTAAACATGGACCGTGGATCTTCACCGGTTTTAAATAACGTTTCCTTTGACGATATTGAGAGAATACATGGAGCTGACGCACGACAACACATTAAGACATGGATCACGCTTCAACGAGACCTAACGAAAGCGAGATCCCAAAGACAATTCCTACTGCGATGCCGGACACATGACATACGCCCTGCGAACGTCAACAATATCGCAAGTAATATGAACCATTTTAATTTCCATAGTGACTCGGTTAAGAACCAATTCAAGAAAATTGTTAACAATTTACAAAGTAAGATTTTAAATCTCGAGATTGAAGATATTTGTGTACACATTAATTTTCTAGAATCACAGTCCGAAAAAATACGTAGAGATTTGTATGGTTCACTTTCACAAGAGATTTTTGATTTTGTCATGTTAAACCAGGATGTATTCATAATAGAAAATTCGATAACTTAAACAGAAAAAACAACACAAATCCGAGTTTTGAAAAATGGTTTACCAATTTGACTAATGTAGACATACCGACTAATGTAAAGTACGTGACCTCGCTAGGTAGGAAATTTAATCCTACGAGTAGTCTTATGGGTTACCAAAAATCCACAAGAGAGACCATCCTCTAAGACCTATAATTTCAGCAATAGGTTCACCAACATATTTTTTATCAAAATATTTATTCAAGGTTTTAAAAAATAGCATAGATAAGCCGAACTCGTACATAAAAAATAGCTACGAATTCATAGAAAAAATAAGAAATATAAATATTCCGGATGACCACTGTATTGTCAGCTTAGATGTAAAGTCATTGTATACAAACATCGACAAGACACTAGTCATGCAAAGCATTGAAAGACGATATGCACAAATAGCGAGGAAGTTGGAAATTCCACTTGATGAAATTTTGCATGCTTGCGATCTGCTTATGGAGAATAGGTACTTCCAGTTTAATGGTAAATTTTACAAACAACTTTTTGGCACACCTATGGGTTCTCCGATTTCGGGACTGTTCGCTGACATTGTCATGGATGATCTCGAAACGGAATGTATTTCGAAATTAACGTATAAACCAGTGTTCTTTATCCGATATGTCGATGATATTATCACTTGTATTCCAAGAACAAAAGTAAATGAAACATTAAGAGTATTCAATTCATATAACAATAGACTCCAATTTACACATGAAATGGAAGTAAACAAATCCATAAGCTTTTTAGATGTTTTATTGGTGAATGAAGCAGGTAATATAAAAACTGATTGGTACACAAAACCAACTTTCTCTGGCAGATTTTTGCATTTTAAATCTCAACATCCGATTAACCAAAAAATTGCCATGGTGTGCAATTTAGTTGATCGAGCAGTAAGGTTATCAAGTAGATGTTTTCATCAGAAAAACATTAATATTGTTAAGAATTTGCTGCTCGAAAATGATTACCCTGTTGAGTTCATTAATAAATATGTCAAAAAACGACTGTCGCAAGTCAAAACAACGAGACAACCACAACAACGGTCAAGGGATAATACATATCGTAATTGCGTTGACATACCATACATCGGCGGTTTCTATGAGCGTGTGCAGCATTCTTTGAGACGTAACAACATAACAACTATTCCAAAGATACATAGTCAGATGTGCAATATTATTGTAGAGGGTAAAGATAAAAAAGAAAAGCACTTGGAAAATAATGTTGTTTACGAACTTAAATGTAATGACTGCACTGCCACATACGTCGGCCAAACAAAAAGAAATGTATGTACACGTGTGGACGAGCATAGGAAATCCAAAGACAATGTCATTTCCGAGCATAAAGAAAAGTACAACCATGTTTTCAATTTCGAAGATTACCGTATTAAAGACAGGGAGAGTAATCTAAATAAAAGATTGATCTCGGAAATGATGCACATACATTTACAGAAAAACGGTATAAATAAAAAGGAGGATACCCAAAAACTAAATAATGTATACACACACTTGATTTACCAGCTGAAAAGTTAAATGTGAATACATATATTCTGTTTATGTACATCGAACAGATGAGGTGATGTGTGACGTCACTTGTAAACAAAACCGCGCTAAAGATCAGGAATCGCGCGCATTATATACAATCGACGGCTGTTGGCTACTTCCTCACTTCTGAGAAATTAGCCGACAGAGCAATGCAAATAATAACTGTGTCGCTCGGCGTCTCTCGTCCCCCGCTATTAAATAGCCGGGGAAAAACATCATTGAGATGTACAAAAATCACGACAGCTCCGATATGTAAGTTCTCTAAAAATATTGTTTTTTAAAAAATTATATTTACAATAAAAACTTTCGACAGTGTCCTGATGAGGGCGACAATATTCGCCGAAACGTTGACGATATAAGAAAAGGACCTTTTTATTCTAACCCTTTTCTACACGATTGCCTCGGAGAGCTCGATAAAGCCAACAAGCACATAAATACGTCAATTTTCGTGTTTATTTTCATTCTCCCACAATTTTAAGAAGCACGCCCTGTGTTAAATCAATATTCCGATCAAAAAAAAATAAAACAAATGTACTTCAAAAGATTCTTCGTTTGGATATAAATTAGTCTACATCGGATGCACTGATCAAAAGTTTCTCATTCTAGAAGACGAGGCACTTGGATTCAGGCTTTTACGAAAACCCTTCTAACTTTTGATCCAAGCATCCTTTTGCAACGTTCAATGCGTCAAATTAAAGGTCTTTTCTTGTACCTTTTAATTATTCGAAGTGTTTTTCCTTTTCGCTTATGATGAGCTATGTATATGCTTTTTAAAAAGATCGTTCTTTGAAAGCGTATATATAGCACACTACGAAATAAATAAAAATTTTAGACTAAATAAGACAGAAGTAGAAGAAAATAGCTTTAATTTTAGCTATTAAACTTTGAAAGCGCAAGATTGAATAAATAGTTAGTGATAATAGCATTTGAACACAGGGAAAAATCTCCGAATTTTCGAAAATCGATTGATTTCATAGGAAAAAGCGAAATTTTCCTTTTTTCAAATCCTCGTGCCTTTCGATCCAACCGACCGTTTTCAAAGTTTAATAGTTTACATTAAAGTTCTTATCTTTGAGAAAGATTCGAAAATATGTAAAATTTTCTGTATTTTGTCAAGCATTTACATAGAAGAAAGCATTAAAATAATCGTTTTTCTTTTTTTATTTAAAACCTCATGATTTGCGAACGAACGAATCGTTTGTGAGAAGCATATATATAATGTATCGCACGGGAACTTGAACTTCAGAAAATTTTTAAAAATGTAGAAGATGAGAGCTTAAGCTTAAGCTATTAAACTTTGAAAACGGTCGGTTGGATCGAAAGGCACGAGGATTTGAAAAAAAGCTAATTTCGCTTTTTTCCATGAAATCAATCGATTCTCGAAAATTCGGAGATTTTTCCCTTTTTTCAAATGCTGTTAACTATTTATCCAACCATGCGCATGCAAAGTTTAATAGCTAAAATTTTCTTCTACTTTTGTCTTATTTAGTCTAAAATTTTTATTTATTTCGTAGTGTGCTATATATACGCTTTCAAAGAACGATCTATTTGAAAAGCATGTATATAGCTCATCAGAAGCGAAAAAAAACGCTTTAAATTATTCAAAAGTAAAAGAAAATACCTTTAATTTGACGTATTGAACGTTACAAAAGGATGCTTCAATCAAAAGTTAGAAGGATTTTAAGAAAAAAAGGTAAAATCGACTATTTTCGTAAAAGCCTGAATCCAAGTTCGTCGTTTTCTAAAATGAGAAACTTTTGACCAGTGCATCCGATTTAGACAAATTTATATTTAAGGGGTTATGACAGTGTTAAAATTTTGAAAATATTAATTTTTTTTATTCACTTTTTTCACAGTTAATAGTCCGCAGAATATGGCCCTTAAAGCCGTTTTTTGCTAAAAAAATTTGCCTTGAAAATATCGACAAGAAACTGATAAATCTGTTTCAAGTAAATTTTTGAAAAATCGTTATTTTTAAATATTTTAATTAGGCCAAACTTGTGAAAAGGATTGTTCTACCACACTTTTTACAGAGTTATTTCATGAGAAATATTACTGAAAATACGACTTAAAAACCGTTTTACAAACCGTTTTTTTCTCATGAGTTATGAATTTCCGTAAAATAAATAAAATCTGTAAAATTAATTTTTCTATGTGTGATTTTATGTTACTAAACTCAATGTGTTAAAGTAAAGGCATTCAACAAATTTGAATTTGCCACTCGAATAGGTTGTGCCTCACAGCGTCTGGTCGAGAATGAAGATTTCTGTTTGATCGGTATAGTAGAATTTTCTGTAAAGCAGCAGAAAGCAGCCAAACAGCTGTTTTTCATCCAAGACACTAGATCAGTGCAGTTAGTCTGCTAGCTGCTGTAGCAATGCTTATAACCTTAGTGATGTTGCAAAAGTGCAAGAGCTTCTGCAGAGTACAAACATTATTCAGATAAGTATTGGAAACTAATTTGTAATAACAGTGTTCATAATGAGCTTTTTCTTTGTTGGTATATTTTTTGCTTTTAGGTATACGGGTGCAAGCCAGCAAAATGGGTGCTTATATTGACTGCCTGAAGTATTATTTTGCATACCTTTTAAGAACTTGAAGTGTATTTAATAATGTTAAGTATTGTATGTAACTGTAATTGATAAACATAACTTGATTATGAATAGCTAACGATAATTTTTATTTTATTTTCAGCTTCTAAATGCTATTATCACACAGCATGACAAGCGCGTACCATCAAATATACTTTATTGTATGTATATTTGAGTACCAAAAGCAAATCAAGGTATGCCGGATATTTTCTGTAAGTATAGCTGAGTTCATTTGAATGATTTACATTATAAACTTTAAATGCCTTTTACCTAAAATTTAGTTTTTTCATGCTTTTCGTGTACTTGCCGCAGCTTTCTGAAGGAACCGTAACATCAATCCGGATGAACCAAAATGGAAAACCTTCCTTATGAGTACGGTCACAAACTGAGTGGAGAAGAATTGGCAAAAATAAGTTCAAAGTCAATGTTACGTATGTTTACATATGTAACCTTCACTATAATTATTAATATTGTCAATATATGTTTAATTAATTATATTAATTTTGTGTTTTCCGGAATCTGTTCCACTTAATCTGAGACCAGACTCATAAGGAAGATTTGGCACTTTGATTCATCAGAATTGATGGTACGGTTCCATCAGAACCATGCGGCAAGCAAATAAAAGTGATGAAAATCATGATTTTTGGTAAGCAATTCCTTTAATTGTTTTTAAATGTTACACTCACTTTTTGCATATTATTTATGCATAAAAGTGATGTATAATACTTGTATTTAAACGTAAATATATAGTTTTTAGAGCACCTATATATCTATTAATTTTTTACAACACTAATAATTTTTCGTTTTTTTCAGGTTTTAACACTGTTATAACCCCTTAAACGAAAGGTATTTTCAAGTACTTTATTTTTGTTGATCGTAATATTGATTCAACATACGGTCTGCTTCTTAAAATTGTGGGAGAAGGAAAAGAAACACGAAAATGGACGCATTTTTTCAGTTTTTGGCCCGTAACTTTTTATTGCCATAAGGTAATGATGCTCTACATCCGTGCATTTTTTTTGTATGCCCTAACAAGTGTAAAAAGCTTAGTCCGGTCAATGTGCCCTCAAAATTACTCACTTTCTACTTTTAAGCAAAAAATAGTCCGAGTCTCCGTAGATTTCCTCATATATGTTTGTATGTATGTATTTATTGTGACAAGAATCCCGTCAACTATATCCTCGCACTTATACACGGCCGTGTTTTACAAAATAAAGAAGTAGCCGAAGTGAGTCCACTGCCGAGAAGCAGCGCCACGCAGTACTACTAGGCAAGAACGGCCGAAGCGGGAGCAGCGAGCGAGAGAGAGAGAATTAGAATAAGAATTAGAATTTATTGGTGTTTCGCCAGGGCCAGGGACACGCAGGTCCGTTGTGGCCTTAGACATAGTACCTGTTACAAATGGTTAAAATAAATAATAGCGGGAGTGTTCACGGCTGCCGCTGCAGTCGGAACGTACATAGGCGTGAGAAACCACTTAAAACTAAGATATTGCACAGTGTGCTTACAAAATAATCAAAAAATAAATAATAGATAATAAACGAAAACAAAGAAAAAAAAATATCAAAATTTAAGTAGGACGCAGTGCAGTACGCCAATACGCCGAAACAGAGAAGTACAAACCGGTAATAATCGCCGGTATCGCCGGTGATTATCAACTAATAAAAAACGCAGGTACAAAATAGGCACGCTAGGTATAATAATATTATAATCCAAAATACGCTTTAACGATAAAACGATAATACAAAATAAATAACACTAAGGCTCTCAATCTCGCTAAAATAAAATAAAATAGGACAAAAGCGCACGCAGCGGCGAGGGTGGCGCCGATACAAATTGTAGCCCAGGAGATAGCGGCGCGAAGCATCTACGCAAGACGCGGGTCTGACGCGGCTATGAAGTCATGCAGGCGAGCCTTAAAGGCTAGCCTACCCAGCGACGAGCACCCTAGCCTGCGAATATCGGAGGGGACCTCGTTCCAAAGGCACGGGGCGGCGATTCTAAAAGACGCGGCGAAACAATCCGTGCAGACGATATTGATAACCATATCGAGCTCGGCGGCTCTTTTGGAGCCAGGCGCGTTCGGGGGTTGGAAGGCGAGGTGCTGCCGAAGGTAGGGTGGGGTGCCTGAGCCAAGGACAGCAGCCAGGAGCTGCAAGGTGAGCTGTTTGTGCCTGCACTTATACGAGAGTACATCAAATTTGCGGTACATCGGCGAAATATGCTGCCATTTGCGCAGTCTGCCCACGAAGCGCATAGCCGCATTTTTGCAGCAGTTAAGTTTGCCCGTGCGCTCGTCGGTAAGGCCGAAGAAAAGGGCCGGGCAGTATTCCAAATAAGGAAATACGAGAGCCGAGACCAGAAATAGCTTGACCGCTCCCGGAAGGAAAAACGCGTTGCGCCTGAGTCGAGCTAGGGCAGCGAAACACTTCGCCGCCGTCGCCGTGCATTGTTCGTTGAAGGTGAGGGTCGAGTCGACGATGATCCCCAGGAGTTTGACGGAGCCGACCGGGACGATAGTTTGTCCCTCGAGCAAGATGGGCGGCAAGGAGATGGCGGCGAGCCGATTCGCGAGGCCTCGAGAGCCGAGCCACATGGCCTGTGTTTTGCGGCTGTTTATTCGAAGGCCGTTTTTAGCAGCCCAAACCGAGATGTTGGCGAAAGCACGATTGACGTTCTCGATGATGGCTGGGGCGTCACAGGCGAAGCCGTGCGCGTAGAGGCAGAAGTCGTCTGCATAGAGGTGGTAGCGGCAGTCTCCACACACATCCGGCAAGTCGTTGACGTATAGTGCGAAGAGCAGTGGGCCCGGCAGCGAACCCTGCGGAACACCGGAAGATCGAGGGAGAAAAGCAGAAGTCTCGCCAGCCGCCGACACGACGAATTGCGAGCGGTCCGAGAGGAAGGAGCGAGTCCACGCGCAGGCTATGTTGGAGAAGCCTAAAGAGCGGAGCTTCTCCGCAAGGAGCTGCACGTTGACGAGGTCAAATGCCTTGGACTGGTCGATCGAGATGAGGAGGGTGATTTTGCCCTCGTCCACGGCATGTCTAGCATCATCAACGATGGAAAGGAGTGCGGTATGAGTGCTGTGCCCCTTGCGGAAGCCTGATTGCGCGCAATTGAGCAGGCCCCTCTCCTCAACGAAGCGGCCAATCTGTCCCAGAGCAACGGCCTCAAGCGTCTTAGATGCAGGCAAGAGTATTCTGATCGGCCTAAGGTCGTCGGTGCATGAAGGGCTAGCGACTTTCGGGATGGGTATAACTGAAGCAACCTTCCATGAGTCAGGGAAGACTCCCGACTGCAAGGACGCGTCGAAGATATTAACGGGCAGGATCGCGTGGGCACAGTCCTTGAGGATTCGGAGCTGAAGGCCGTCAGGGCCGACAGCGTTCGATCGCGCGCGGCTGAGGGCATGCAGCACCTCCGTCTCCGTAACGTGTCGGAAAAAGAAGTGATCATCAGGGCTGATCCTGGCCGTAGGCCGCTCGTCGTGCAGAGGCAGCGGCGAACCCGAGCTAACGAAGGCTCTGTTGAGTTCGCCGACGGAGGCGGGGAGTTGGAAGTCGTGTCGGTCTTTGTTGCTCGCGCCCATGGCGCCAATGATTTCCCAGAGCTCGCCGCTGTCGCGGCACTTGTTAATTTTGTCGCTGTAATAGGCGATTGCGGCGGCGGCGAACTCCGCGTCGACGCGCTTGCGAAGGAGGACGAATTTGGCCTTGTTTTCGATCAAATTGTTTCGCTTGCGGATACGGCGAGCGCGATTGCGCGCCTTCCTAAGTTCGCGAAGCTCAGACACATTCTGGCCACATAAGAACGCAAGGGGGCATGTTGCTCATATGATGCGAGGAGGATCTCGGTAAGAGTGCGCACCTTCTCGTTCATGTCGGGCTGTGACGTGACGACGGACCAGTTAACCGCACGCAAGTCGGGCCAAAGCACGTAGATGTCGGAAGTTCTTGAAGGAGCGGCGAACGCGCGTCTTCGGGCGGGCGCCCATGCTACCTGCGAGGGGGAGAGCGACAAAGATAGCGCCGTTCAACAGGCAGATGTAGTCGATCGAGGAGTTGGAATGCTCGAGGTGATGCGTCTCGCCAAAGGGAACAGGGGTGAGCCCCAGCACGCCGAGCGATTGGAATAAAATTCCGCTCCGGAGCCGTGCCGGTCGATGTTTAAATCGTCCATGAGCACCAGGTGATTGTAAGCCGCATTGCAGTTAAGGATGGCCTCCTGCACAAGCCGCCAGGAACCCGATTTCGGCGGATTGTACACGAGTGCGCACAAGAATTTGCGCCGCCCGTACGTATTTAGGGCGAGGAAGAGAGCGACGCCGCCGCACCTGCGCGAGAGCCGGTCGTGCCTGAAGAGGTGGTAGCCAGGAGCCATCTCAGGCCCAGAGGGGTCGCGGGGCTTGAGGAATGTCTCGCCAATGCCGAAGACGAGCGGTTGCTGGCTGAGGATGAGCTCGCGAATATCGTGACGATGGGCCGAGAGCGAGTGCGCGTTGATATGCTCAAAGATAATTTTGCGGAGACTGTTGGGGGTGGCGTTAGCCATGAATGTTAACCCTGCTCGCTAATTTTTCAAGATTAGTGCGTAGGGTGGGGCATTTAATCTTGTCGAAGGGCGAGTGGTTGTCCGCGAGATTCGCGAGCTTACAGTTGGCACAACAAGTCGCACTGGCGTGAGTGCATTTGTCCCTCTCGTGTGCTCCAGCGCACTTAGCGCAAGTCGCATCGCCGTCGCAAGAGGCCGCTTTATGGCCGAATTGCAGGCATTTAAAGCACTGCAAGATTGACAGATGGTCAGCGAATCTGCACGAATGCCATCCGAGCACGACTTTCCCTCTGTCGAAGAGGGTTTTGCGAAGCCCCGGGTCGAGCTCGACCACGCAGGAGCGGTTTTTCTTGTCGCGAGCCGGGTAAAGGTAGATCGCCTTGAGCTTCACGGAGGGCTGGGCAGCGAGGTATTGGCGAAGCATGGTCTCGATTTCATCGCCGGTGATTTCGACTGGGATGTCGTGTATAATGGTACGCGGGTCGAGCTTAGCGTCGCGCTTAACCTCAAGGTCCGCGTCGGCGAGCGCCCGCACGCTGAGAAGCGGATCCAGGGAGCATCCGGCTATAACGACCGCTGAGAAGGTGAGCGAGGGGATGACGCGATTTAACTTAATATTGAGAGCTACCGGGTCGACAAGCTTAATCAGCGCCTGGCGCGTGGCTGCGGAGTCCGGGAACTTCTTCTTCGCCTCTTCCTTCGGAACCACGATCACCCGCTCGTCCGTCTCCACAAGAATGGGCTTGGCGCGGTCGAGAATAATATTGGAAGCCGCCCTGCGAGAAGTTTTGCGTAGGAGCCGCTCAGAGGCGGGTAGTGCACCTACTCCGAGGAAACGCGTGCTTCGAGCGAGGAACAAGCGCCTGTCACGCTCGCGCACGCGGTCTGCAGAGACGCGATATAGCGATCCGCGGTGGAATCCATGCCCAGCCGGTAAGCGTAGGCACTCGCAAGTTTATGATATGCATTGCAAACCGTGGAGAGAGCGGCGATCATTAAAGAACGTCGAGTTGCATCCTTTTCCGTGCTGAGAAGCTCGACGAATTTGTCACTGTGGGTTGCGACGTCTTTGTTCATCCTCTCGATGTCGTTGGCCATTAGCAGCAGGGGCAAGGCGCTGCAGTCTACCTCCATGGCTGAGTCGAGTTCCGAGCAAGTGTTGTCCAGCGCGCGGCTGCTGTCGAAGCGCGAAGACTTCCTTAGCGACATAGCGCAATCAACGGGCTGCTGGTTAGAGGTGGGGGCAGAGCCCCACAGGTGCCGCTGGCCTCGATCCCGCGGAATGATTGGCAGGGACCGAGGCACGTGCAAAATGTAGGTTAGAAAATTCGCAAAGATTTGCACTCAAAAATCACTGATAACCTGCATGAGCGGACTGCACATTATTATCACAGCCTGGAGATTGCGAAAAGCACAAGCCGCACCCACAGGCGGGAGGCCGCGAGGCCCGAGCAGAAAAATAATACAGACTAACAAGCCCAGAGCAACACTAGGTACGCGCGTACGCTCTCACACACAGAGAGAGAGAGAGAGAGAGAGAGAGAGAGAGAGAGACTCACTCCAGCATTATGCCGAAGAGCACGTCGTGAACACGCACGCGCGCACGCAGTTGGCGTTAACGAATATTGGCGTTAACGAATAGATGGCGCACAGTTGGCGTTAACGAATATATGGAGAACGTTTTAAAGGATTTACACATTTGGTTTCAAAAACATGCCAGTTCAGCCTCTCCTGGCAAAAAACATAGCAACTCATCGATCCCGGCGAAAAACATGAGGATCCAGGTTCTTCTCATTAAAAGCATGACAATTTCGCGCCTACAAATTTGGGAAAAAAATTATACAAACATTGGGGAGGTGATTACGAATGACAATAAATCTATAAATCTTAGATTGAACAAAAATAAAGAAAAATGAATTTGTTCATCTTCTCGAGCCAATGATGTAGATTCTTTATTTTGCAACCGACGTTTCAAACCTAGTTTGATTCAACCTCGGGGCTGCACAATTAAAATTACAACAATTATTAATATAAATTGTGACGGTCTACCGTCAGCAGAAGCTCGCCTGGACTTCACCGGAGCCGGGTAGATAAAGAAAGCGAACTTATACCCGGTGGTGTTTACAGGTACGAGCTAAATCTACATAACAGCCAGCGAGAGTGAGAAAGAGAGTGAGAACCACGAGCAGCGCCGCGCGAGCAAGCGAGCGAGATGGAGAACATCGAGCAGCGCCGCGCGAGAGCCAAAGAGAGAGAGAGAGATAGGAGCGGCGACAGCAGAGGGAGAGAGACACCGCACGGCAACTCAGCACACATCGACCACGAGGCGTACGCGCGCGAGCGGCAGCCGCCATGTTGCAGAGCACATGCACGGTAACGAGTGCGAGAGAGAGAGAGAGAGAGAGAGAGAGAGAGAGAATGAAAAAGAGAAAGCATGCGCGCGGAGTATGCAGGAGTGGAGGCACCGTAGCTTGCCTCGAACGTTATTGGCGTCGAGTGGAGGACTTAGGCTTACTCCACAGCGAGAGTATGCGGCGTGCGAAAGACATGAAATGTAAGCAATGTGAGAAAACGGAGCTAGACAGCTGATGATGCGCCGGCGAGCATAGCAGAGCAGGAATTAGGAACTTTGAATTTCGCGGGAGCGAGCGTTAATTAATGAGAGGGCGCGACTAGACGAGGTGTGATATATCGAGTTATCACGTGTTAGCCTTTGATTGGGTAATTAATGTGATCTAGCGAAAAGCCTGTATGTAAGAGCGAGATAGCAAGAGACGCGATCGCCGACACGAGGCGCAAAGCAACAGGTAGAAGTCAGTGCCACTTGGACATCCGAAGCAGCAGAAGCAATAGCATTCCCTCCGCAACGAATTTCCGATAGCGTCTCCACGAGCCTTGGCAAAGTGTTGAGACTTAGAGTACTCGAGAGTTTTTGCGTCGCGCGACTTTCAGAGAACGAGACAGCTCAGTACAAGAGGACGAGCCGAATCGAAGAAACAGCCTGATAGCCCATTGAGTCATTTATGCAGTGCGTGTTCGCGACGCTACTGCCGGTCGACCAGTCACGTGTGCATTCACCACGACGCAAGTTTTGTTATTAATAAACGCCAGGCAAATTTTTAAACAAATAACAAGTGTTGTTATTTGCGTGCGTTCTATCCTTCCCTCTAGTTTTTCACGATTCCACAGCTTGAGTGCCGTTTCATGCAACTGAGCAGCCGGCACAGTAGACTACGGATCGGGCATCTAACAATTAATTCTTAATCTAATAAAATACGGTCCGTGGTTCGATAGCCCGATAACAGGGTGTAATTACGTTGTTTAGCCCGGGAAAGCCCCAGAAAGTACAACGTCACATTGACGCCCAACGTGCGGCGAAAAAGAATAGGGAAAAAGGAAATACAGAAGCACGTGCGACTTGGCCATTTTCTGCCACGTGGTCGAGCTTGGCGGCCATCTTGAAACACGTCACGCGCGGAAGGAAACACGACGGAGATTCGACACGGGCCGGAGGGAATAAAGATTATATTTTGGCGTAAAGAAACAAGTGCGGTGAAGGCTTCGAAAAATTTCTTTTTTTGAGCGCTTAGCAGAAACGGTCGGTACGCATACTATACGCGGCTTTCCATAAAAAATTTTTTTTCCTTCATTCTCCCAGCATACAGTCTGACACGATTGGCATACAGCCGGATAATCTACACGTTTTCTAACAAACAACGTAATTCTATCGCAACGATTGCCGGGGAATTTACAATGAAAAATGTTAAGAGTCAGCTACCGCGCACTATGCGACCATTTCCATAGAAAATTTCAATTTTTCTCGATAAAGTTTCCACACGGACGACGCCTCTTCTGCAAAATTAAAATTCGTTCGTCCTAATATTTTGCATGCCAAAAATAATTGAAATTATATCATTGATATCTCTCTTAAATTTTATTTCTCTGATTATCTATTTGGTACATACCCTATTTACTAACAGTGTCCCATTATATTTCTTTAGACGGTTTACAGTTTGTACGTCGAAAATTATGTAATAAATTTCACTTTCTTACGGACAGACTAGAAAATTTTCAGGAAGATTATACAGTCAGACTCTAGATTTCATTTTACAGCCGGTCAGAAATATTTTTTAGTAGAACTACAGCAACAGCACAAACAAAATTTTTTTTGCAGAGCCAGTAATTAGAGGTCAAGTTAAGTCAACATTGTACAATTACCAGAAAACCCAGGATGTTTAACGCCGACCATCAAGAGATTATGAAAGCACTTCGAAAAAACAGGGAGGTCAGAGCATATTAACAAGAGAAATAGTCAAAATGGATCGAAGAGAACTACAGAAACAATTAGAAGAACTAAATGCAGACACAAATGGAAGTAAAGGAGCACTGCAGGATAGATTACTCCGAGCGAGATTATTGACAGAAACAGAGTTGGCAGCACCATGGTATGAATGGGACGGACAGATGTTAATCCCACGACTAATGGAATCCAATAATGCCAGAACAGATAGAAAAGACGTCATACAACCGATTGCACATTTACAACCAGTAATACTGCAAGAGTATATACAGCCTAGTAGATCAACAAGCATACAATATTCGGAACATGTAAAGCATTTATTGACGGAAGCAGCAAACAAATCATTACCGAGTAGTAAATGCTTCATGAGCTAGCATACTTCGACTTTGCTGCAATCCTCACCCGTAAAAGTAGCACATACCAGTGGACGAATTCATTCGGTAACAATTTACCAGAAATAGAAAAGATCACCTATGACACTGGAACGAAGAAGAGAACAAAAACCACTGAGGATAAATTACGCGTAAGCCCAAACTCAAACGAGGAGTCAGAGCACGACAATTCAATCGAGGCACAACGAAGACAACTGGAAAAAATGATCTACGAAATGCAGATAACTACAACAGAAGTAGACACTGACAGCACAATCAAAACTAGACTAAAGCATAAAAACCGACGAGACTCTCGACTAGTCACACCATCGAAAGAAAACCAATCGAAAACAAGACGAAGTCAGATACACAGACAATCAAGAGCACCGTCTACAAGTGATAGCTCCACTGAAGAATCAGAAAACAGCTGGTCGGATAGCACCTCAGCTAAAAGTGATACTTCATACAAACATAGACATACACACGTAGACATACAGAAGAGAGGATAATAGAAATCGAGACCGCATTTCTGCTAAAGATCATGTTAGTCATTTGCAGTTAATCAGAAATCTAAAACTAGAATATTCAGGCTCACCAAAAGATGATCCAGAAGATTACAGCAGGAAATTATCAGGAATCAAAGACAGTCTAGAAATACCTAGGAAAGCCATGCTGAAGCTACCATATACATTGACGGGGAAAGAGCAAATGTGGTACCAAACAGAGAAATCAGACACTCACGGAAAGATTTCTTGTCAGCTTTTGAAGAGCAATTTTATACATCAGCCAATACAAATGATGTCATGGACGAACTGCTTAGAAGAACATAAGGCAATGGAGAAAGAATATCAACGTATATCATGAATTTTCGGCACATAGCCGATCATTTGAAAAAACCAATGCCAGTTAAAAAACAAATAAATCTACTCATCGACAGACTGCGGCCAATATATAGGAAAGCTCTGAAACACAACAAAATATGAACCTTCCACGATATAAAAAAATACTGCAAGGAATCGGAAGACGAACTCGAGCACGATGCCAGATATGCACCACCGCCGCCAGCAGAAAAGTCAAAGTTCCCAGCAGCAGCATGGTCATCAATACCAAAACCGAAAGTTGCAGCAGATGAAATAGCAGAAACTTCAGAGGAACCAACTAAGAAAAAGAAAAATAAGAAGAAGAAGTCAACAAAAAGAGAAGAAGTTCAGACGGAAAGTTAAACCGCAAAAAGTCTGTGCAGCAGCTCAGCAAAACCAAACGCCACAGACAAAGCAAACACAACCGCAGCAGAAACCGCAATACGCTTTCACATCAGCATTAAGCCAGCAAGTCAACCAACCGCAACAAAAAAACCCAATACTATGGGCCTTGTCATATTTGCAAGACGGTAGGGCACAAAGCAGCCGAATGTCCGAAAACACAATGTTACCATTGCAAACAATACGGACATAGGAAAAACGCGTGCAAGTACCCGAATAAACCGACAGGCAGATGCCAGGTGTGCGGACAAAAAGGAGCACCTTTTAGAAACTGCACCAACTGCGTCAAGGTGAGAGAACTTTTGCAGGTACAACACTACGTGACTGCACTAACTGCGAACACGTCCGGAAACTTCTGGGAAATGGTCAGTCGGAGGCGGCAAAGGGGCAGCTGACCTTCATATTTACACTGTGGCCCCTACGATAGATAAAAAAATTGACTCCCATACCCTTGTTGCTTCCAGGAGTATGTCAATTTTGGAAGGGGAAGCAGGTGGTAGCAAGCCACTGAAGACAGAGCTGAATCAGACAGTAGCAGCCAGAGCCACCAGTAACGGCCAGGTTAGCAACAGCCAGGCAGAAGCTCGACAGAAGAAGAAATTACAAACCAAAGAGATAACAGTGAGAAGAGGAGATGCCATTGCCAGACAACGGTCAGACTCTATTACGAAGAAGGTAGAAACACAAAAAGACAAAAGAGGAAATTACGTTCAATTAAGCATCGTCAAAGACGCGGAATCTAAGCCAGACGGGACGCCGGCTGCACCAATGGAGAGTAGCGACGAAGATACAAAGCTAGAGCGAGATATTCAGTTGTGTAAAAAGCGAGGCTTCAGAGTTGAGAAGGATATAATATAAGGTCGCGGACTGGAAGATATTGTAAAATTCTCGAAAAGTAGCCTAGAGAAGATAAAAGAATTGGCGGAATTTAGGAAAGCCGAAAAGCTTATGAGAAAAGAAACGAAACTAGTTTTTGGACAGAAACCTACTACAACGACAACCTTACTCAAGGAGGCAGGAGTTAACAAGGAAAGAGCCCAGAAGTTAGTACAAGCTTTGGACTTCGACAAGACCGGAGTTACCACTAGAGAAAGTGATCTCGAGATAGATGAAGCTGCGAATTTTGAGACAGAATGAAGACAGTAGCTCCAGCGACGAAGAGAAACAACTCATCGAAGCAAGGGAATTACTGGAGAAGAATGACGAGAGCATAATTAAGAAAAAGATTACCGATCTGATTGAAGACGAAACAGAATATTGGAGACTAAAGAAGATTGAGGCTGCGGTAGAGGCTCTCATCAATGATACACTGCCAGACACCCGAGCTTCTGCGCCGATGGTGGAAACTGGAGTTGACAAGGAATCACAAGAGTCTGAGATACCTATAGCTGGAGTCACAAGAGACAATCGAGAGTATATAAAGGTTGATCTAGGAGGAAGAGAATACAGAGCACTGTTCGATCCAGGGGCTACGATTTCCTTAGTAGGCTCGGAAATAACCGAGAAATACAAAAAGAGATTGCAACCCTGCACAACGACAATCCAGACAGTCACTGGTGGACTAAAGCTAGTCCTACGATTTTTACCTATTCATTTAGAGTTAGATGGAATAAGTGAAACCCTAAATACCAGAGCAGTGAAGGATGTCAGACATGAAATGATTTTGGGTAAAGATTTTTGTGATATATTTAAAATAGACTCGAGTCACAGAGTATGGTGGCGAGCCAACGAAGGTATATGGAGAGCGTTCAACAGACCAACAGCCAGATCACCGTCAGTCATCATCGCAGAGAGCGCCGGAATATCCGAACTTAGCGATGAGAAAAGACAGGAGATTGAAGAGTTGGTCGCCGAAATCTTGCCAGACAATCCTGTGGGAGAGTTAGGTTATACAGACCCAACTCCAATACGATGCAAAGCTAGGCGCAGATCGCCTCGGAAAATAGAAGAAATTCAGAGAGCAGCAATCGAACTGAGACGTCTGGGAATCATTGAAAGGTCTGCGAGTGATTATTGCCACTATTGGTACCAAAACCAGACGGAACAGAGAGGTTTTGCGTGAATTACATCGAGCTGAATAAAGCAACGAAGAAAGACAGTTACCCGTTGCCACAGATGGATATGATTTTAGACAGACTGAGAGCTGCCAGATACTTATGTAAAATCGACCTGAAGCAGGCATACTTCCAAGTAAAAATGGAAGAAAGTAGCAAGAAGCACACAGTTTTTGCCGTGCCAGGTTACGGGTGGGGTTGGGTTGGATTGTGGCAATTCAAAAGTTTTATTCGGTCTTGAAGACTCCCCTAACGTGTTTGGATGTCTCGACGACATCGTCATTGCGACAAACATGTTAGAAGAACACAAACATCGAGTAAAATACGTACTAACTAAACTAACTTCAGCCGGACTAACGATCAACCCGAAGAAATGCGAGTTTGGCGTGAAAGAAATACGATATTTGGAATTTATACTTGACAGAGATGAATTGAGGATGGATTTAACGAGGGTAGAACCAATTTTACGATGTCAGGCACCATTTAAAGAAATTACGCAGAATCTTACGGCTGTTTGGATGGTACTCAAGATTTCTAGAAAACGAATCAGAAATCAAAGTACCCCTCACGTGTCTCTTACGTGACCAAAAGAACTGGAAATGGGGAGAACAACTCTTTGGGGACTTCTCTCTCCTTCTCTCTCTTTCTTCTACGGCAGGGCGCGGTGCCGGCGCCTGGCTACGGCTCGGTATTCTTCCCTGAAAACACCCGTGCGTTAGAGCATGTTCGTTCTGCTCGGTCTCGAGTGTCTGCAGGGAGCTACCCGGCTTTTACGACGGAATCTCCGTCGCAACTGTCACTACGGCTTGCCACAGAAGACTAGCCGTCTATCTGGAGGTATTATGGAAGAGTATGCACAAGATCGTAAGAGGGTGTCAAGGTACTACCTGTACACTATTGGAGGGCCTAGAAATCTACTGAACTCTGCAAGCAAGCTGGTATATTTTCTTAATTTATGTTTTCGTTTAAAGGTATATTTCAACTGTAGTACACTGTGATGAATCTGGCGTGAGTGGGTCAAGCCGCAGCTTAGATAAGTACGTGTTATAAACGTAAGTCAGATTATAACACTATTTTAAGAACTAGCGTAGGACTTCATAAAAACGAACAAATTTAGACTAGAACGGTACGATTAAATGAATGAACAACCCTTTGAAATACGTGGAATCTTTGTCTGCAAGCTCAATAAAATATAACAAAGAATAAAATAAACTTAGATGCCCTTATTCTACTAACCAAAACCCTTCAACATAGGAATTTAAAACTAGTAATTAGTAAAGAGACGATAGACCGTTTGCATCCGTCATCGTCCACATCTGTATGGCCACCAGTAGCGTGTCCGCACTTTCCAGCAACGTGTCCGCACTTTTGCAGAGAGTCCGCATTTTTTAACGTACCCATTTTCATGCAGCGTGTCCGTACATACAAGGAGACTCACCTATTCGGTGGTCCTACGGGCTGCTCGGTGCTACTTTTGTAACATGCTTACAATTGCGAGTACATGAGCTTTAAACTGGAGGACATGCTGGGCATGACGGTTGCAAACCGTCATATTCCTCAATCCCAGACGCTGTGTAGCGGGAGGTAAACCAGCTCTCAATCTCTCACCAGCATGTTCGCGAACAAGTATCGGGTGTAAGCAAGTTAAGGGGTTATGATAGTGTTAAAATTTTGAAAATATTAATTTTTTTTTATTCACTTTTTTCACAGTTAATAGTCCGTCGAATATGGTCCTGAAAGCCGTTTTTGCTAAAAAAATGTACCTTGAAGATATCGACAAAAAACTGATAAATCTGTTTCAAATAAATTTTTGAAAAATCGTGATTTTTAAATATTTTAATTAGGCCAAACTTGTGAAAAGGATTGTTCTACCACACTTTTTACAGAGTTATTTCATGAGAAATCTTACTGAAAATACAACTTAAAAACCGTTTTACAAGCCGTTTTTTTCTCAAGAGTTATGAATTTATTTCCGTAAAATAAATAAAATCCGTAAAATTAATTTTTCTATGTGTGATTTTATGTTAATAAACTCAATGTGATAAAGTAAAGGCATTCAACAAATTTGAATATGCCACTCGAACAGATTGTACCTCACAGCGTCCGGTCGAGAATGAAGATTACTGTTTGATCGGTATAGTAGAATTTTCTGTAAAGCAGCAGAAAGCAGCCAAACAGCTGTTTTTCATCAAAGACACAAGATTAGTGCAGTTAGTCTGCTAGCTGCTGTAACAATGCTTATAACCTCAGTGGTGTTGTAAAAGTGCAAGAGCTTCTGCAGAATACAAAAATTATTCAGATAAGTATTGGAAACTAATTAGTCATAATTGTGTTCATAATGAGCTTTTTCTTTGTTGGTTTATTTTTTGCTTTTAGGTATACGGGTGCAATCCAGCAAGATGGGAGTTTATATTGACTGTCTGGAGTATTATTTTGCATACTTTTTAACAACTTGAAGTGTATTTAATAATGGTAAGTATTGCATGTAACTGTAATTCATAAGCTTAACTTGATTATGAATAGCTAACGATAATTTTTATTTTATTTACAGCTTCTCAATGCTATTATCACACAGCATGATATGCGCATACCACTAAATATACTTTATTGTATGTATATTTGAGTATCAAAAGCAAATCAAGGTATACCACATAGTTTCTGTAAGTATAGCTGAGTTCATTTGTATGATTTACATTATAAACTTTAAATGCCTTTTACTCAAATTTAGTTTTTTCATGCTTTTCGTGTACTTGCCGCAGGATTCTGAAGGAACCGTAACATCAATCCGGATGAACCAAAGTGGAAAACCTTTCTTATGAGTACGGTCACAAACTGAGTGGAGCAGAATTGGCAAAAATAAGTTCAAAGTAAATGTTACCTATGTTTACATATGTAACATTCACTATTATTATTAATATTGTCAATATATATTTAATTAATTATATTCATTTTGTGTTTTTCAGGAATCTGTTCCACTTAGTCTGAGACCAGACTCATAAGGAAGATTTGGCACTTTGATTTATCAGAATTGATGGTACGGTTCTATCAGAACCATGCGGTAAGCTAACAAAAGTGATGAAAATGATGTTTTTTGGTAAGTAAATACCTTTAATTGTTTTTAAATGTTACACTCACTTTTTGCATATTATTTATGCATAAAAGTGATGTATAATACTTGTATTTAAAAGCAAAAATATAGTTTTTAGAGCACCTATATATCTATTAATTTTTTACAACACTAACAATTTTTCATTTTTTTCAGGTTTTAACACTGTCATAACTCCTTAACCAGAAGAAAGAATAAGTGAATTTTCTGAAGGAAAATGAAAATATGCATCTCTTCGAGCCAAATATTAAATTTTAATTTGTAGCCAACGTTTCCACACCGTTTCGGGTCCTCATCAGGGCTAGATACAAAATTTATGGAAAATTATACAAAAATACAAAAAGAATTAAGTTTTCAACTGAATTACACACTACCTATATTGATTGACAAAATTAAATCTAGCCGCTACATCTTCGCCGCATGCGCCGACAATCGTAAAGCGGTATAATCACTAAATAAAAATAAAAATAAATTACAATTTTGATTTTCGAATAAAATAAAACAATAATTCAAAAATAAATTAAATCTTTACGCAGGACAATGTTCGACGTGACCACAGCTCCCGGTGCCACTAAATGTTAATGCGACACGGTTGGAGATTTATTATCAACTACTTTTCCCGCACGCATGCCGCTCTTTATAAGCAGAATCTACCAACACAGTCGCAAACAATTATATAAAACTAAGTAAACATGAAACCCAAACGGAGCTCCGTACGCAAATATACAATACACGAAGATGTGGCACGAATCAAAACCAAGCGGCAGGACCCAGAGCCCGTGCAGCCAGTTCTTCAAGACTTCTATAGCCTGTTTAAAACTAAAATGAGTACAAAAAATAAATTTTTCCCCCATCTACATTACATTGGAAACGCATACCGGAAGAGAGACATCAGATAAACTGTCTTGAGCATACCGGAAGAGAGACATCAGATTAAGTGTCTTGAGAGTGTCTATGTGTGTAGTCGAGGGGTGGACGGTAGATTAAGAGACGGAGTCTTGTCGATTCTTAGTTCCCAAATTAAAAATAGGTTACATCTATCGTATCGAGAGAGGGTTATGAACAATGATATAAAATGCACTAGGAAATTTTTGAAAAATAACACGGAGCTATTTTTTATGAGGGCAGATAGGGGTAATGCTATGGTGTCTATTGAACGCGCGACATACGTTGATAAAGTTGAAGAATATCTCACCGATGAGAAGTTTTATAGGACGGTGAAAGTAAACCCGACTGCGGGTGTAAAAAGACGTATAAAGCAATTAAATGATTTATGGAGTGTATGGGACGTTCTAGACTGTGATCCGGTCTTTAAATGGCTATCCTCCAAGGGTATCGAGCACACGTCGCTTTCGAAAGCAAATGGCTTAGTTAAGATTCACAAGCCGGGAAATCCAATCCGTATTATTGTTTCTGCGGTCAATAGCCCCACGTACGCTCTCGACAAATGTATTTCTGCCTTGTTATCGAAACACTTTCCGTTGCCAAAGTCGAACGTTTGGAACAGCCTCCAGCTGAAGAATATATTGAAGGACTAAGTATGTGTGAATATGTGTATAACACAATATTCAAAGACTTTATCCCTCGGTGTTTTTTAATATTATATAAAAGAGTCTATCGATCTCTCCGAGGCAAGTGTTGGGAAAAAGGTAAAAATTAATTTATACCATTTTTCCTTTTGTTTCGACATTTCGGTGAACACTGTCACCCTCTTCAGGAAACTGTCAATTTATTTCAATAAATGAATAAGCACAATACAATTATAATGTGTGACAAATTATGACTTACATATAGAGGAGCACAACAGCCTATAGATCGAAATGTGTTTCTTCCCCGGCCAATCTCAGGCGGGGGAAGGAGAAGCGAGAAGCAAGGAGACGGACTATTATTGTTCCGGCTTCCTCGACTACTGTTTCAATAATAAGGAAACAATAGGTGTAGCCAAACGCTTTTATATCAGCGAGGAGTCTCGCTAATTTTCGGGCGGTCTGTTTACAAGTGACGTCAATGCTCGCCGCTCTCATGCATGTTTACAAATTTTTAAATTCGTCTATAATCCGTTTTGTTTTTCAATCGGTGTAATAAGTGTGTGTACACGTTATTGAGTTTCTGTGTATCTTCCATTTTATTGATACCATTATCCTGCATTTTTATGTGTAACATTTCTGAAACAAGTCTTTTATTTAAATTACTTTCTTTATCTTTAATATTTATTTTTTCAAAATTGAAACTGTGATTGAATTTACTATTATGTTCGTGTATGACGTTTTTTTAGATTTTTTATGTTCCTCAATACGTGTACATACACTTCTCTTGGTTTGGCCCACATATGTAGCCGTACAATCATTACATTGCAACTTGTATACAACATTCTTTTCTAATTGTTTTTCTCTTTTGTCTTTGCCTTTAACTATAATATTACACATATGATTGTGTATTTTCGGCACTGTCGTAATAAATTTTTCTTTTAAAGAATGCTGCATTTGTTCGTAAAACCCTTTTACATAGGGTAAACTAACAATGTTTTTAAATTTTGTGTCGTTATTGCAACGTTGGTATTGTGCATTTGAATTTATTTTGTCAATACGTTTTTTTATATATTTGTTGGTAAAGTTAACAGGATAATTATTTTCAGCTAGTAATTTTTTTACAATATTGATGTTTTTCTTATGAAAACATTTGTCCGATAATTATATGTAAGTCATAATTTGCCACACATTATAATTGTATTGTGCTTATTCAATTATTGAAATAAATTGACAGTTTCCTGAAGAGGGTGACAGTGTTCACCGAAACGTCGAAACAAAAGGAAAAATGGTATAAATTAATTTTTACCTTTTTCCCAACACTTGCCTCGGTGAGATCGATAGACTCTTTTATATAATATATTGAAGGACGTTCAATTGCCGAATAATCACTGTCTTGTATCATTCGACGTGGTTTCCTTGTTTACAAGTTTGCCTAAGGAGCTGATTATCGCGGCAATCGAGAAGAGATGAAGAATTTTTAGATGATATAAAAACGCTTCTCGATTGCACGTATTTAGTTTTTAATGGTAAATATTACAAGCAGGTCTCGGGCGCTCCCATGGGATTTTGCTCGAGCCCGGTTTTTGCGATTATGGTTTTGGAGGATCTCGAGACACATTGTTTAAGCATTATTAAAGCGAGCGTACCATTATATTATAGATATGTGGATGATTGTCTTCTTGTGATTGAAAGAGAGAGGTTAGACTGTGCTTTGGCGACTATTAATAATTATAATAGTAATCTTCAGTTTGCTTATGAAACGTTATATTAATTATCTGGATATTACAATAGCTTGCGATAGTAATGGTAACATTTTTACAAACTGGTTTCAAAAAAGCACTGCTTCAGCAAGATATATCAATTTTTATTCACACCACCCTCGCAATCAAAAGGTAGCAATCGTTTACAATCTTATTGATAGAGCAATGCTGCTATCAGATCAGCGGTTTCACTCTCGGAACATTCAACATGCGAAGAAAATATTATTAGCGAACGATTATCCTTGTGAATTTATTGATAAGTTTTGTAAAAGGAGAATCATCCGTAATCATGGTCTATTGCGAAATAATTATGAGGAAATAGATTCGAATGTCTCTGATTCGCAAAAAAATAACAAGAGAAATAAATTTAGTAAGGATATTTTTGATAGAGAGACAGAAAAGAAAAATAAAGTTGCGGTGTCCCCGTATTATGATAAGTTTAATTCTAAATTGAAGACGGTCCTTCATAAGCACAATAGGCAGTTAGTTAATAGAATTGACGACAAATTTGATACATTTATTAAATTAGGAAAAGACCCTACTGCGGCGAGAGACACGAGGAATGTTGTTTATAAGATTGACTGTGGCGATTGCGATTCTACATATATCGGTGAAACGTACCGTCCGCTTAAGAAGAGAGAGTCGGAACACAGACGTTATATAGAAAAAGGTGATCTTTCTTCTCCGATTGCGGTCCATGCATTGGAGACGGGGCATTCGTTTAAGTTTGATGATATAAATATCATCCATCAAGAATCGTCCACCTTCCGTAGGCGATTTTCGGAGATGCTTCATATCCATTATTATGATGGCAAGCTTAATAAAGCTGAGGATACGTGCCACCTCAAATCCAGTTACAAAAACATTATTTCTAAGTTTAAATCTAGTCCGAATAATTAATTTCTTTTATTATTATCCTTTGTATCGAGAGGGAGACTGTGCGGCGAGTGCGTGATGCGCGGGTGACGGCATGCGAGAAGAGGTGGCACACCGCTTCGCGCTCTCTGGAATAGCCAACGAGTCTTTCAGTGTTTGGCTGGCGGGACGAAGCGGCACATCCCGGTGGGAGGACGGAGAGTCCGAGTTGCTAGGCGACGCTTTGGCCATACTACATTATATATGTAGCGATGGAACTGGCTGCGCGGGCTCTGGGTTCTGCTGCTTGGTTTTGATTCGTGCCACTTCTTCGATAGCATGCTTGCCGTGTATTGTATATTAGCGTACGGAGCTCCGTTTGGGTTTCATGTTTACTTAGTTTTATATAATTGTTTGCGACTGTGTTGATAGATTCTGCTTATAAAGAGCGGCATGCGTGCGCGAAAAGTAGTTGATAATAAATCTCCAACGGTGTCGCATTAACATCTAGCGGCACCGGGAGCTGTCGTTACGTCGAACATTGACCTGCGTGAGGATTTAATTTATTTTTGAATTATTGTTTTATTTTATTCGAAATTGTAATTTATTTTTATTTTTATTTAGTGATTATACCGCTTTGCGATTGTCGGCGCATGCGGCGAAGATGTAGCGGCTAGATTTAATTTCGTCAATTTATATAAGGTAGTGTGTAATTCAGTTGAAAACTTAATGCTTTTTGTATTTTTGTATAATTTTCCATAAATTTTGTATCTAGCCCTGATGAGGACCCGAAACGGTGTCGAAACGTTGGCTACAAATTAAAATTCAATATTTGGCTCGAAGAGATGCATATTTTCATTTTCCTTCATCCATTACAAGCATCGAGCGATAAATTCATTTATTAATAAGTGAATTTTATGCCATCTGGCAGAAATTATTTTAAAGCATAAGCTAAACAGAGCAAAAAGAATAAACGGATAGAAAAATAAAATTTCTCTGGCATTCTCCTTGGGGACGCCATGCACAGGAGCGGTAGGTTTAACGCAGGAAAATTAACGAAATCATCGTCTTCTTTCCAAAGATAGATCTTTAGTTTAGAGTTTCTTTCCAATTACAGTTTCTTTCCAAAGATAGGTCTTTATTTACGCCTATTGGCGATACGCAGGTTTCGGACAGGGTCATACGTAGCGCTTTATACATCGGGCGTCGCTAGCGCGGGTGTTTGTGAGACCATCGCATGGATTCATGGCCCCGCACTATGCCCACCAGACCGCACATATAGCAGCGCTGCGTCGCAGCCCGTTTACGCGCGCACTGGCGAGGTTCGCCTGGCGCAACTCCTCCATGACCACGATCGTCGCCTCGTCGTCCACACGACGGTGGTCGCGGTATCGCTTACAAACTTGTCAAGCTCTTTCGTCTGCCTGGCGTCGTTGACAGCGTTGCTAGCACAGATCTTGTAAGTGCGCGTCGCGTAGCGTACGGATTCTCCATATTCTCTCCAGTTGCCGGAAGGTGGCCTGCTTTGTGACGTGCACCTCTCTCCGTTGTTGCCGGGCCTCGTCGAGATGGGCCCTGTCACTCCTCGCGTTAGAATGCTGGAAGAACCTAGAAACCTCGAAAGGGTAGTCTTCCACATAGTATCGAAATTTTTCGTAAATCACCCAAACCATGGCTTCGCAAGACATTCACGTTCTGTGACCGAATAATTGCACTCCGCACGTGTCAGTACGCAATTTGCATACTGTATAACATACTCCTTTCCGTCGATGGTTTGTGTTAGTATTACCCCGATGCCAGTATCGCTATCATCTGTTTGGATGACGAATAGGAGACTAAAATTCGGTCGGTGTAGCACCGGATTAGAGGCTAACAGCGCCTTAATAGAGTCGAACGCCGCTTGTTGCGGTATCATCCAATCGACCAGGGCGGTGAGCTCTAAAGTTACTGTCTTCGCAACGCCCTCTATTTGCAGGACATTCTGTCGAGGAAGGAGGGCAGTGTCGAACGCTCATGAGAAGTCGGTCCCCAGGACGCACTCTGCATCTAGAGAACAATTATGACCTTGAGAGTCCGGGTCTGTTCGAGGACGATGAACGTCAAGATCGCGTAACCATGAATGGGTACCAATTGGCCGTTCGCAAATTTCGCCCCTGGACCTACAGACGGAGTAATGATGGCTCCTACGGAGATGACTAGTTGGATGCTTCCAGAGCCAATGGCTGTGCAGGCAGCCCCGGAGTCGCAAAGTGTTCTCAAATGGCAATAGCCTACTTCGATTCGCACCCACCAGCGCCAGCGGCTGCAGTCAATGTCGGCCGGCGAAGTGGCATGCAATGGCATTACGGTTGACAGTTCCGCGGATTGAGCTGCGAGGGAGGCCTCATCATATTCAGGGGCTGTATTGGCCTGCTTTACTTACCCCCGGATGCGTTTCCCTGTCCCTGTTTAAAGCATTGAGGACAGGTATTGGTGACATGCTGGGGCCAGCTACAGACGTAGCAACTCATGGCAGGAGGATGCTTTCCCGTTTCTTTCTATAATGCAAGCTTACAGCTGACGCGGTATGGACTCGACCGGTGACGCTTTAGTCACGGATTCCTCAGTTTTCGCCTTTGGCTTACGGCTGGAATTACCGCGTTTCTTCGCCTTGGGTGACTTCGTCTCCGGTTGTTTTGGTGCGGTTGCGCAAAACTTCTTGTGCATTGCTATGTGGCGCTCGACTTCCTGGTTGTCGTCTACTTTTCACGGTACGCTAACTGCGGCAACAAATACGTGTCTGGAACTGGAGGAGACGTGTAATGGTCTCGTTCGTGTATGAGCTTTTCCGCTTGCTTGGTAAGTCTAAGGAGGGCATCTAAGTCCTGGACTTGTTCCCGTGGTATGACCATTTTAATTTTGGCCAGCAGGTTCTCATAGAGCATTTTCAGCATCTCTAACGGCTGGACTTACAGTCGCTTCAAAATGGTTAACACGGCCATAATGTAATCCCGGGCCTTTTCTTTTCTCCCTTGCTTGTGAGCTTGCGCGTCTGCTAGTAATATAAGCTGGATGTCGTCATCGACTCCGTAGATTCTTCTGGCAGCCAGGACGAAGTCTTCCCATTTTGTCCATTTGGGGCGCATCAGTCGGCACCATATCAGGTCTGAGCCTATCATTACGTATAGCAGAGCGTTTAACAAGTCTACTTCAAATGGTTTGAAATGGCCATCTGTTTTCTTCTATTTTCTAAAGGAAGTCTTCAATATACCTGGATTCCTCTCCGTCGAACTTCCATTCACGAGCGATTTTCTCCGTGTGTTCCTGAGGTTTCAGTTCGGTAGGGTTGTACCAGCGTTCGCCATGGCGTTCCTCGAATACGCTGTACTGTCGGCTGGCTGTTGATTGACAGCATATGTCGCCAGTTCGCCTTCCACCGTAAATGGGAAGTGTGGGTGGAAAAATTGCTGTTCCGTTATGAAGAGGGGCACTTAATTTGGCTGCGATGTGAAGGGATTCGCTTTATTTTGCTGCATCTGTGTACTGCTGACCGTAGGCTGAGTGTTGATTACCTGAAACGTGTCCTTGAATCTTACTCCAAGATTTTGTATGGTAGTTGCTAGCGGACTTAGATTTGTGTGTGCGCATTCTCACTGGAGACGATCAAGTTTGGCTTTTAGTTTATCTGCATAGGCCACCTAGATTTACCATACCTCGGCCAAAGTGTGGTCGAACTGTCTCCTCAGATCCTCCAGTGCATTTCGCAAAGCTATTATTGGTTACTCCACTGTCCGGGGTACTGTCGTCGTATAGGTTACTTGAGTTGGTGCTATCGAATCGACTGTTTTTACGATATTTTGTGTGGTGGTTGTAAGGGTCACCTACTTAGCTGTTGTAACGCATTCTTCCATCAGGTCAATTAGGTTCGCTAACTCGTGAGTCGTTGGTCGTGTTTGTATGATTGGGGAGTCGTCTTGATTATATTCTTGTGTTGTCGTTGTGCTCGGATGTATCGATGAACTTGATGACAGTAATGTTACGCCTGCCAAGCTAACAATGCCATGCAATGTAAATATCTGCACATTGCCAATTTTGCTTTGTGCGACAATCTCTCGTCTCTGAGGACTGTTTGCTGCAGACGGGAATCTCTTCTGGATGTAGCGATTATTGAGAGCTCTTGAGCTGTTACGAAATTGGTTGCTGTGTAATCACCGCAGAGTCTTTTAATTAACCCATCTATGTATCTCGTTTTCATTGCTTCTAGTCGTAATTCCGGCGCGTTTGTTGTGTGGTACAGCTCTGGTGAAGGCATATTCCATGCTTATTCTGCAATTTCGTTTTCGATTTCCGATTTGCCTAATTCTAAATTGAGAACCATGCTTACTTGACTACGTTGGTCGACCAAAATAATACTAATATGCGCGGGTAGCTATATAGTTAGTTGAAGACAAATTTTGTTTATTTTTAATATTGAGTTGAAAAAAATCCATAATAATAATAAAAAAAATTAATTCGTTCGTTTCTTTGATGAGAATAACAAAGTTAGGGCGTGACGGTTGTAAACTGTTATAAATGTAATAATATAATATAGTATAATATAATATATGTAAGATGTGTTGTCCCAAATCAGTCCCACGAATTTTATAACGAAATAATAAAATCGTAAATATAATATTATTTTTGTTTAAATTAAAAAAGAGTTTTTGAAATTGGTAAACACTCCTTCCAGATACCTCCGCAATGTTTACACACATTCTTTCCCGAATTTTTAGGCAACAAATCGTCATATTGTTAATCGGAAGAATCTGTAACGTTAGGTATTTTGCCTGGAGAATCCGGATTGTCAAACTATCTTAAATCTCTTCTACTCGGAGAAATACAACTGCTCAAATTTTTTTAGATTTTTTCCATTAAGGCCTTCCGAAGTGCAGATGGTAAAAATTGATGGAATCAGTCCAAAAAATAGTGAAGATAACTATTTTCACTGCAAAAGTATCTACGCTACTGCCAAAATAGCACTCAACCTTTTTCTAACCTCAAAAAATCAATTAGATCATTGAAATTTTAAAATATAGTGTAAATAACTTCGAAAAAAATTACAGGTAAATTGTAAAAAAATTCTAAGTAGAATAGTCCGAGAGTGTTGTATTTTTGTTGGCTTCTCTCTTGCATGTTTAATTTTATTGCTGAAATATATTAGTAGTAACCTACTGAAAGAAATCCTAAATTTTTTACTTCGGGCCTGATCGGAAACATTGTTATTATTGCAAAATAAACTTCATAAAGCACTTTTTTCAATTTTTCGCAAATAACACTTTGTAACACATTTAATGCAAAATAGGTAAAGATGAAAATTGTTCAGAACTCAATTTCCAACAAAACGTATTTATTCCTGAAAGCAAAATTAACTTTCTTCATCGCTAAATTGTTGAACAAATCAATTTTTTTTCAATTTTTCATATTACCATAGTTTTTACAAAAAAAGATTACAAATATCGCGTAAGCTCTCAAATATGATATTTTTTATAACAATGTATAAATCTTTGTCTGATCTCGATATTTTAAAATGGCCTCTTCTTGCAAAATTATTTACTCTAAAATTTCAAATTCATTTCCAAATTTCCCATGGAACGATGAATGAATTCAACCAGGAATTTTCTTAAAATTAATATTCCACAATATTTTTATCAGCAAATATTTTTTATTTTCGACAATATTAAACTTAGAGAAACGCGGAGAAAAATTTAGAGAAAAATTTGGAGTGTGCATTGCGCCAAGACAATTTAATTAGTATAGCATTAAAGCTGACAAAAAAACATGTTAAATGAAAACAAAAATTAATTACAATAGGGGCTATGGTTACTGAAATAATCATATTACAACTAATCGTGTAATATGATAGTGTTCGAATCCTCTCTGACAGTGCGCGGCCACCCCCCCCCCCCCCCACCGCCGCTTCCCGACCGGAGAACCACGCGGGCGCACGCATGGATTCCAATTATTCAGCGTATTTCAGACGACCTGAACCATTTGCTGCTATCGGGGAAACTGTTATATAGTTTAGAGTATTATTAAACAAGCACTGTACGAATTCTCTACTAAAAATGTTAAATAGTTTTGCCGTAATCGGCAAAAACCGTTTCTCTAAGTTTAAAATTGTAAAAGCGTAAATAATTTTGTAATAAGACGTCATTTTAAAATATCGAGATCGGACATGGATTTTTACATTGTTCATACAAATTATCGTACGTGAGAACTTATCTGATGTTAGTAATTTTTTTCTGTAAAACTATGGCAATGTGAAAAATTGAAGAAAAAACAATTTTTTTGATGAACAATTTAGCAATGAAGAAAATTACTTTTACATTTGACAATACATGTATCTTTTTGGAAATCCAATAGTGAAAAACTTTCATCCCTAACGTCTTTTGCATTAAAATAAGTGACAAAAGTATAAGTAAGTACTTCAAAAAAGTGGTTTTTTGAAGTTTATTTTGCAATAATAACATTGTTCAGGCCCGAACTCGAAAACTTATAGCTAATATGGCTAATATATTTCGAGAATTAATTAAACCTGAAAGAAAGTTTCTGACATTCCACGATTGAACTCGCTGACTCCCGGAATAGAAAAGTATTTTTGATATTTTCAATTTCGCACATTGTGAGATCTGTATACAACGATGCTTTACAAAAATTTGTCGGCGTTTCGTCCGACAAATTAGTAAAAAATAATTTTTTGGCTCGATTAGAACGATAGAGTCATTTCAACATCTAAATCATTTCATTACGCTTAATAACGTTATGATGCTGCTTCAAATTGGGACGATTTATGACGTTATTTTGAAACATCATTTTTTATCATATTATATTTTTATTTATTTAAATATTAATAATTATAATTGTTTGAATATTGTTATTGTAACATTTGAGCTTGTGGCTATAGTAGCAATAGTAAATTAAAGAAAAAAACTTAAAAAAAAACCCTTGAACAAGGATCAAACTCGAAACCTTTGGATTCGTAATCTCAGACTGTACCACTAAGCCATGAACATTTGTTATTGCTGCTACTTAAATCTATACTCTTATATCTCATATGGCTATATTTTAAACGTTATATAGAAATTTTGAAGGATTATTTCAATGATTGATGCATACAGCATAAATACAGGCATTATTTTTAGTACAATTTTAAATGATTGATTTCTTATTATCTATAAAAGGACGTCATTTTTGTATAATACTTATTTACAAGAGTCCAGTATGTTAGAGTAAAATAGGAATAAATAATCGTGCGCCGGGAAGTGAAAGTGACTGTCAAGTCCCAAATAAGAACTGGCTGGGATAATAACCCAGTTTACCCCTATTTCACAGTAACAAATTTGGCAATAGTACAGGATAAATGTAACCTAAGTGGCCCATTATTTCGTGATGTAAATATCAGTCTTGGTTCATCCCGATTCCATTACATAGGGTCATATCCGCAATATAAAAAATGTACTAATGATCGTACAAAATAATGACGTTATTTACTAATGCAATAATTATTCATTTGCCAGAGTCCAGTTTGTTAAAGTAACAAATAACGTCATTCTTTTGTCCAGAACTCCGATAAATAAGTGTTATACGAAAATGACGTCATTTTACGGATTAGTAATATATTTCAAATGATTGGTTTTTTATAATCTGTAAAATAACGTTACATTGAAAATGAAATTCCTCTTGGCTTTGTTTTTCAAAACCATTCTGCGTAGATCACTTGCAAAATTTCCTGGAATACAATTATCTGAATCACTGATGAAGGAAACACCTGACAAAATCATAGTACAGAAATTATTGCTTACCAATATTTCAGTAGATGCCATACTACTGTAACTATCTGAAGATACATATACTGATTCTATCTGTTTCCGTTGCCAAACTTGATTTGCCACTTTATACAAAATATCAGGTATTTTCTGAACAAAAACCATTCTGGCAAAAACTTGTAATTGATTTATGTATAAATATGAACTTTTGTACCTATTTGTATTAATCAAGGGGCGCGCTAGCGCCACGATGGCAAGTATAAAGTACTTTTAGTACGTACGCCGCCGTCGGGCGCTAGCCAGACCCTATATACTTCTCATAGGCATTGCTGGAATCTAGGCGTACGGTACTCTTCGTATTGACAGCTTTGTTCCTTACATACGAGAACTTAGATGAAAGATTCCGACGAAAGTTATAAAATCACATTAGGGTAATATTTTGTGAAATTGCTTCGATCGAATGATATTGTAAAGTGAAGGTTTGGACTCCTCAATTCTTCTCGCGGGAGAACAATTGTTCGAAGGATATGCGGTGACGTAGCATCTACGTAATTCCGGGCAATATAGGTATACTTAAGAGGTTATCACAGGATTAAACCCTAGAAAAAAAAAGAAAAATTATTAGTGCTGTAAAAAATAAACATATGTAGGTGCTCTAAAAACTACATTTTTCATTTGAAATCTAAGTATTATACATCACTTTTATGCATAAATAATATGCATAAAGTGAGTATAACATTTAAAAACAATTAAAGATATTTGCTTACCAAAAATCATGATTTTCATCACTTTTATTTGCTTGCCGCATGTTTCTGATGGAACCGTACCATCAATCCTGATGAATCAAAGTGCCAAATCTTCCTTTTGAGTCTGGTCTCAGACCAAGCGGAACAGATTCCTGAAAAACACAAAATTAATTCAACATGTATTAACAATATTAGTAATTATAGTGAATGAATTCACTTTGAAATTATCTTTGCCAATTCTGCTCCGCTCAGTTTCTGACCATATTCATAAGGAAGGTTTTCCAATTTGGTTCATCAGGATTGATGGTAGGGTTTCTTCAGAAAGCTGCGGCAAGTACACAAAAAGCATGAAAAAACTAAATTTGAGTAAAAGGCATTTAAAGTTTATAATATAAATCATACAAATGAACTCAGCTATACTTAAAGAAACTATCTGGCATACCTTGATTTGCTTTTGGTACTCAAATATATATAAACTAAAGTATACTTGGTGGTACGCGCATATCATACTGTGTGATAATAGTATTTAGAAGCTGAAAATAAAATAAAATTTTTCGTTACCTATGCATAATCAAGTTAAGCTTATGAATTACAGTTACATGCAATACTTACCATTATTAAATACACTTCAAGTTGTTGAAAACCATGCAAAACAATAATCAAGATAGATAATATAAACTTCCATCTTGCTGGCGTGTACCCGTATATCTAAAAGCGAGAAATAAACCAACAAAGAAAATGCTCATTATGGACACAATTATTACTAATTAATGTCCAATGCTTATCTGAATAATTTTTGTACTCTGCAGAAGCTCTTGCACTTTTCCAACACCTTAGACCACTGAGGTTATAAGCATTGTTACAGTAGCTAGCAGGCTAACTGCACTGAGCTAGTGTCTTGGATGAAAAACAGCTGTTTGGCTGCTTTCTGCTGCTTTACAGAAAATTCTACTATACCGATCAAACAGTAATCTTCATTCTCGACCGGACGCTGTGAGGCACATCTTGTTCGAGTGGCAAATTCAAATTTGTTGAATGCCTTTACTTTAAGAAATTGAGTTTAGTAACATAAAATCACACATAGAAAAATTAATTTTACGGATTTTATTATGGTTTGTAAAACGGTTTTTAAGTCGAATTTTCAGAAAGATTTCTCATGAAATTACTTTTTAAAAAGTGTGGTAGAACAATCTTTTCAACAAGTTGGCCTAATTAAAATATTTAAAAATCACGATTTTTCAAAAATTTACTTGAAACAGATTTATCAGTTTTTTGTCTATATCTTCGAAGCAAATGTTTTTAGCAAAAAACGGCTTTCAGGACCACAATCTACGGACTATTAACTGTGAAAAAAGTGAATAAAAAAACATTGATATTTTCGTAATTCTAATCCTGTCATAACCCCTTAAGTGTACGTTATTTTTCTGAAGACAATATAGATATACTTTAGTGTATGTTTTTTTTGCGCAGACAACATACGATGTTTTCATACACAGTGTTATATTTTTTAAATGAACGTAAATTTTCTTTGGCTTTTTTGTATAAATATAAATATGTGTATATATATAAATATACTGCTAAATAGTGTTAAATAATAATAACATAAATACAGATTTTGAAACAGTGCCAAATATAATTAATACTTTTGTCTTTATAATGTTATGAATTACGAGACATTAATAAACTAGGAAATAGCTGACGAATCTATTAAGTTTAATCCAGCAATTGGAATCCAGCAATTGGAAGCAAGCTTAAGTTTTTATATTGATTTTGTATAATTTCTGATTATAATAATCAGAGTCATTAAGGTAATGTGTAAAAGGCGAATATGTATAACTTTGCATATTTTTGCTTATATAACTTTACATATAATTAGCAATTAAATAGTATCAAAATTTTTCTTTAAAGGTCTTTTTATTCATGAGTTGAAGAAGTAACAAAATAATCGAATACTCGGATTTATTACCCTTTATACATTTGATTTACAATGAAAAGCCAACTTTTTATACTACATTTCAGATGTATTTGAGCACTTCCTTTGCTATTAATCAGAAGACACGTATCTTTATTATTTGGCACAACAAATCCTTGTGAATTACTGTTTAATTTTAGATCCTTTATTAATTATTTAAAATTCTATAATATTTTAATCTAATTTATTACCTACATCCTTGTTAGAAGAATTGTTTATAAGAAATGACGGAAGAAATCATTTAACATGGATTAGGAGGTTATACGCTATACATCATTCGTGAATATTGAAAAAGAAAACAAAAAGGTTCTTCTATTTAAATTTTAAAAAACAAAAAATATAATATTATCCATCTGTCTCACTGTAGTTTTCATAAATATTTATAATAAACTAGACATAGCTGGGACATTTATCAAGTTTAAACCAGTAAAAAGAAGGTTCCAGTGACGAAGTGAAATTAGTGAAGTGGAAAAATATGTTAAGACATCTCATGAACATGACTAATAGGCTAGAACTAGATAAGTATTTAGTTTTACTTTTTTATAAATCGTACATAATATAATGAAAGATTTTGTGAACTGATTCTCTGTTAAAATGTTCTTGTATTTTTCAGGTTTTATTGGAGGGCATACAACTATCAGGTTATACAAGGAAAGAATTTTCTGATGATGTGACAAGCTGTATTTTTTAATATGTTCGGAGATAACACTGTCCTTAGACTTCCTATGTTCCTCAATACGTGTATACATATTTCTTTTTGTTTGGCCTACATATGTAGCCGTGCAATCATTACATCCAAGTTTATAAACAACATTTTTCTCTAAGTGTTTCTCTTTTTTATCCTTTCCTTTCACAATAATATTGCCCATATTACTGTGTATTTTTGGAATGGTTGTAATGTTGTTTTTCTATTTATTACTAGACTACTAAATAGCTGGCATATCTATGAATTAAGTTTAGACCAGCAATTGGAATAGAGCAGGAGTAAGTTTTTTATTTTAATTTTGTATATTTCTTATCATAATAATTAAAGTTTAATGTCACATGCAAAACATGAATACGTATATCTTTGCATGTTTTTCTTTATGCATTATATAAATTTAATTCATTAAGTTACTCTTATTTTATAACTTTACGTATAATTAGAAATTCAATAGTATTAAAATTTTTGTTTAAAAATCTCAGAATTTATTTGTTGAAGAGGTAAAAAAATAATCAAAGACTTGGGTTTAGTACGTTTTACATATTTTCTTATTAATTTTCATTATGATTTTCATGATTTGCTACCTCAGCCTTTTCTTCAACTTGGTGCGTTGCCACCCTATTTAGCCATTAAGACCTGCGGGTTATTTGCTTTAGTTTTACTTATTTATAAATCGTACATAATATAATGAAAAATTTTGTGAACTGATTCTTTGTTAAAAGGTTCTTTTTTATTTTTCAGGTTTTATTGGAAGGCATACAACTATCAGGTTATAAAGAATTTTCTTGTAATGTGACAAGCTAGTGAAAGTGTTGTATTTTCATCATTTAAGTATCGAAGAAAGTTTTTACAGAATTTGCAGTCGATGTTTTCCTATTTCTATTGAGAGGTTACGCAACTATCACGTTATAAAGGGAAGCAATTTCTGTAAGAAGCTAGTGAGGTGAAAAATGTTTTTTCAAGATTTATAATTATTAATGTATTTAGATGAGTGTGTATACACTATCTAGTATGATTTTATCCCTCGGTAGTTTGTTATAATTCTTTTGTTGTTATTATCGATCTCTCCGAGGCAATGGTTTTGAAAGGGTTTAAAAACCATTGCCTCGGAGAGAACGATAATAACAACAAAAGAATTATTTATAATTATTATATAAATTCAGAAGACAAGTGGTTTAGTAGTTTTTCCTAATTTTGAGAGAACAAGTACAGACAGTTTCCAGACGTAACGAGACTTTTCCCAAGGGAAAAGTATGTTTTGTTTTGTATAAGGTAATGAGAACTGGTAAGTTGTCGAGTCAGTCAATCAGAGGGATAGTATATGAATTTTCAAGTTGATACGGCCGAGTAAAAATTTAATTTTTTAATTTTGAAATTTCTAATCTCTGATTATCTCAATACTACTCAACTGTACCATCTTAAAAGTTCTTACTACCCCTCTAAGCTTTGGACTTAACAACTACTTGTATGGTCTTTTTACTTTGTTGAAAGCAGAACATGTATTTACCTTGGGAAAAGAGACGCTCAACCCATATTCTGGAAACGGACTATATTTTGGGCTCTCTGAAAATTGAAAAGAACTAAGTTTTCATTAAACATACCAATCAGAGGGATATCATGAGAAATTTGAAGTTTATCATATAGACCAATTTCAAAACAATTATCATATAAGGCACTCAAAATTGAACAGCTCAAAATTGGTCTAGACGATTAACTTTAAATTTCATATGCTATCCCTCTGATTGATTTGCTTAATTAACAAATACTTATTTTTAATTTTCAGAATGCCCAAAGTACAGGCAGTTTCCAGAATGTCGGTTGTGCATCTCTTTTCCCAATGGAAATGTACGTTCTTCTTTCTAAAAGGTAAAATGATCATACAAGTTTTCAAGCCCACTGCTTAGAGAGATAGTATAAGAATTTTGGAGATGGTATAGTTGAGTATTCAGATAATTAGATATAATATTCCGCATCTTCAAGAGTCTCATCTAATTTCATGAGAAACTCCTGAAAATTTTCATCTTTATGCCTTTTCATCTGATCTAAAATTTCTGCAAATTGACCAAAAGATTCACTATACAAAAATCCTTCTGAAAGATACTGGTATAATGCACACTAGTTTGTAAAAAATAATTGTCTTGTCGTATAATCATCATGTCCATCGGATTCATTCAAAATCCTATGTAAAATTTTATGTTTACCATAATCTGATAGTTATGCCACTGAATGTCTGACTTCATAAACAAACTGTCTTGCCAGAATTAAACCTCTATTATAGTTTTCTAACGATGCTGAAACTAACATATAGTAATAATATTCTGAATTCATTCTAAAGAAAATTGTTCATTTCAAACTTCATTCAACTTCTAAAATTAACTAACAATTGACAAAACATTGGCTAGGTCACCTACCAGAGATGCCAAATGTAAGGACCGTATTTACAGACAGGTAAATAGGGATTACTGTATATTTCGATTTGAATCCTAGCCTTGACTCATGAGTCTTATGTTTATCTAATGTCATCCATGACTTAAGTTAAAGTTCGAGGACAATAGACACAAGTACTGCAAGAGCGTTGTACTAGACTGCTCTCCGCAGAACCTTCGATGGGGACACGAGAAATGGGATTAAGGATGTATATGTTAATGTCCCACGGGGCAATTCCTGAGGTGGGACAAGCTCGGATGTCCTGCCAGTTCATCAAGCAGGGGCACTCGAGGTGGGACAATACCAGTGTCCCGCGTACCCTACCTGTAGCGTTTGTAGCGTTGGAATATTTCTTGTCCCCTATTCTTATTGTAGAATAAAAAATTGATGCATCTCTTCGAGCCAAGTTGTTTATTTAAAAAAATGCCAAACGTTTCGGGATATTTTTATCCCATCTTCAGTGGCTAATTTGCAAAACAACTTTCGTGTTTTTACATTATTAGGAACGGACCAGAAAAAGGATAATCGTGTAAGGACCGTATTTACGGTTGGTAAATACGGACGCGCGGGTTATTCTATATTTCGTTTAGGAACCTAGCCTCGACTCGAAAGTCTTATGTTCCGTAATTCTTATTTATTTGGTACTATATTTTCCCGAACACTAGTGCGGACACTCTGTCTAAAATGCGGACACGCTAACACGCTGTGCAGACTCTCTTAAGTATAGCGCGGACACGTTGTAGTATAGCGTGGACACGATTTCTGAGAAGCGCGGACTCGGCACACAGAAGTGTGGACTCGGCACACAGCAGTGTGGACTCGGCACACGGCAGCGCGGACACGATGTATGATAGTGCGGACACGCTGAGCTGTAGTGCGGACACGATGTACTGTGATGCGGACACACTGAGCTGTAGTGCGGACACGCCGAGCTGTAGTGCGGACACGCCGAGCTGTAATGCGGACGCGGTGTATAGTAGTGCGGACACGCTGTACCGTAGTGCGGACACGCTAAGCTGAAATGCGGACACGATATATGGTAGTGCGGACACGCTGTACTGTAGTGCGGACACGCTAAGCTGTGGCGCGGACACTATATGCAGTAGTGCGGACTCGCTGGACTGTGTGGACTCCGGTATTGGGATAAACCCTTTCTCGTCTTCTTCCTCGTTTGCGTACTTACTTTATGTCTATTAGGAATTCTGTAAATAAATACTCTATAGGATGTTGTATTGATTGTTACTTGTTTTGTTTATTTGGAATCCCAATTGTACAGTCTGGTTCTTACAAATGCTGTTCGTGAATATAATGTTGTCTCGTTTGGTTTTAGTTAATTCTAATCAATCTTTATTTGTAGTCTTATTTTTACTTAATCTGGAGTTATCGTCTAAGAATTGTTATTATAGAAGTTCTCTAGGCTTCCATAATAACAATAATTAATCTATCTTAGACTACACGACTACTCGTGGCAAATACTTTGGTCCTATCTAAGCTGTGAGTTTAAGTCACTCTCGCCAGATTTATTGGCGGTCCTTCCCTAGCTATCTACTTTGGTCGGCAGGCCCTCGTAGCCGAGTCTTCAAATAATGGAGACTTAACTTGTCTATACTCACTCTTTTCAATACCCAGCGAGACTACTCAACTTTCTAGGGTTGAGCCCTCGTAGCCGAATATGGAAAGATGATGTATAAGTCAGTCAAATGCTTCCACGCATTTACTAACCCAGCGAGACTACCCAACCGACTACTCGCGTGTTCACTCTGCAAAAGGCCCGGTGCGGCGCATCTCCGGGGCTTATAAAGCCTCAGGCGGAGCACACATAATTTCGACAGAACACACGTCGTACGACACCCTCGACCAATCATAATTTGCCACCAGAAATCATATTACCCGACTCCAGATCAGTAGGTCGCAAAGAGTGCTGACGCGCAAGTCAGCAACTCACCTGCCGCGCGCTACATATGTCTCAATCGGTTTCGCGCATTGCAGCAATCAGCCACCGCCCAATGTATGTGCAACACAAGACCGGCCGAATACTCCAATACGCCACCGACATATAATTAATACAACTCACTAGCCTAGTCAATAGACCTGGCACGTTACAATCGCATATGGCGGGCCTAGGACTCGAGAATTTTATTAAACAGAACGATTCACCGGTGCCATAAGGTGGTAATGCGGCACCGGTCGAGGCAGGACATCAACTGATATTCCTATTCTTATTCTTTGACCCTATTCTTATTCTTTCTACTGGGATAGGACAACTTTGTCTGTGTTCCACTTTTACTTTCTTTGTCCTACTCGAAGTCCTCAGTCCCCTAGATGTTCTTATTTATTGTTGAGAATTGGTTTTTTTTTATGAATAAATAACTATTGAACCAAGTGCTTTGAGTTTATTTATCATCGATTTTGTTTTGTTTGCTTTGGCTACTTGTTGTCTCACTCGTACAGTACTTGTTTTCATCCATTAGTTTTACAAAGAATGATCGTCACAAAGTTGTTGCCTTGTAGTCCTGAAATTAAATCTAGTCTTAGTCTACTCAATCCGATACTCGTCTAATATTATATACAAAGACGGGTTCTAAGCTCCTCCGTACACAATCTTAATCTAATTTAGAATACACGACTTCTCGTGGCAAATATTTGTCCTACCAAAGCTGTGAGTTCTAGTCACTCTCGCCAGATTTATTGGGGGTCCTTTCCAGAGTAATGACTTTTGTTGGCTGGGCCCTCGTAGCCGAATCTTCAAATAATGGAGATTTAACCTATCTATACTCACTCTTGTCGATACCCAGCGTGTCTACTTAACTTTCTAGGCTTGAGCCCTCATAGCCGAATATGAGAAGATGATATATAAGTCAGTCGAATGCTTCCACGAATTTACTAACCCAGCGAGACTACCGAAACGACTACTCACGAGTTTACACCGCAAATGGAAAATGGATCAAGAATATATGCGATCAATGAATACTTACCACCTGAAGTAACGTTTCCTCACTCTTCGAATCAGCAACTCGCCCACCGCATACTATCGATGTCGCGATCGACTAAGCATACTACATCAATCAGCCACCGGCAAATGCTCGCATGTACATTGCAAAGCTGCAGCTGAATGCTCAATATGACACTAGATCTAAATATCTTTCTTAAATCTTCATTCTCTATTTAATAATTAATAGACATGGTACGATACATCAGTATGAAATTTTTCAAAGCAAAAAAAAAAATATATAAAAGTTGAGATTTGAATGGTCAATCTTTATATAATTATTTGTGTTCAAATATTTCAAAGTTGAAAATGATCATTGCCCTCCGGAGATAGTTTGGGATTTAGTTTATTTGTGTATGGTTGTTTGGGACTTAGTTTGATTTTTGTTTATTGTTAATTTGTTTAATTCTGTGGTGTTAAAAAGGGTTCAGAGAAAAAAGTATAGGTTTTCTGCAGCTCCCTCTCCTTTACCACGTGACGGTGCGTGCAACAATCCGGCTCAGTTAGAGAGAGAGAGAGAGAGAGAGAGAGAGAGAGAGAGAAAGAGAATGCAGGTACCGAGGTAGAGTCTGTTTCTCTCTTCGGTTGGTCACACGTTGGGTCACGAAATTATGTTTGATGCGTGCGCTTGGATGCTTATCTATAGGGTGAGACATCGAATGGAGATCTAAATTGATAAAGGAGGCGCTCATTTACATATTGATTAGAGAGTATAGAGGGCAATAATTAATTGTTCAACCAATGAGAAAATTAAGAATAAAATAGAGAGCGTTGAATAAACTCATGGATATATAATTAAATTGTTGGTGGTCTATTTTTAGAACAATAGAGGGTTTTCAAGGAATGAGAACCAAGTAGGAAATTTGGCAGACTGACGTTTCCATAAAGAAGGAAACCGGCTGTGAAAACGTGGCATGCTTCCTTGAGCGTATCATCGGCGTCGGTTACTCTGTTCCTTGACGCCTTGGTTTGGATCTTTGATCCAGAATCTGGTCGACATAAGATTTTGTTAATAATTTGACTTTAAAAGCGTATCTTGTGGCCATTTTGATATTTTTGGACTTATTGGAGTTTGCTTTTAAAGACTTTGAGCTTTTAAGAAATTGGATTTTGCGTGAGAAGAATATTATTTGGATAGTTGTAAGAATTTATATTGTTGATTTCTTTCAAGGAATAGAATTGGAGTTTTGATAAGCAGCTTCTGTATACTAGGATTTATTATATTATCCATAATGGGAATTTCGCGTTAACGGGAGGAGAGGCCAAAGAGCATTCCTTTGTTTGTTTTCCATTGATTATTTCTTTCAATTAGAATGGAACTGTAGAGAAATTTTCGCGGCCCATTCTTCTCTTAAACGGATCTCAATTACCATACACGGAGTCAGTTATTTAACCGCTGCCCTATACTATTAATTAAATTCCCATGTCTTTTGTTTGATTTGATTGATTACTGTATTTTTCTCTGTGGGTTTCTCAATATAAAATTGGAGTTTTTATGTTACTCGAATTTTTGTGATGTTATTTGAGAGTTATTCTATCGTTACCACATTTCCGCTTTCTTCATTGCAGGTGCTCACCACCCTGAGGAAGGAGTCAGCCAAGTTAAGGGGATCCGATAGCCACTGACGACTTGTCACTAACCGTACGATAGAAAAGTGCTTAGATCCAACAAATATCATGAAGAACGCAAATTCGAGATATAGCTGTACTGCGTCTCCGGATCATGTATCAATGTGCAAAGTTTGAAATCAAAATATTCAGGTATCGAAAAGAACGATTGGAACAATCAGTAGATGTATCCTCACTATCCATCATCTGCTAATGGGCTAGTGATTTTCGTCCCAATAGATCTTTTCCATATCTGAATATTTTAATTTCAAACTTGGCACATTAATAGATGATGCCGAGACGCAGGTCAACTATCTTTTGAATTTCCGTATTTCATTATATTCATTGAGATTACTTTTAAGAAGTACTTTTCTATCATGCGGTTAGTGATGGGTCATTAGTGGCTATCGAACCACCTTAAATAAATTAATCGTACACTAACTGGTGCTTCTCGGTGCGGGCGAGAATATCACGTTACCATACTTAATTTAATTAGTGGTAGTCTACTAACAGACTAACTGTGATTTTCCTAGAAACTGAGGACCAAACAGGAAATTTGGCCGCCAGCTTGACATTTCCATGAAGGAAGATCCCTGGTATCTGGTATACGGCATCTTTTCTTGAGCAGAGGGTCGACCTCGGTCACTTTGTTCCTAGACTCAGCCACAGCTCTCAACCAAGGTTGAATCCTCTGTGTACCATTGGAAATCTGGTGTTTCGAGATTTCTTTTTCCTTGGAGATCAGAGATCTGTTGTTGGTTTTGAAGTTTTTGATTTTGGAAGAGTGATCTTGTGGATCTGGGTTTTAATTATTTCATCATTATTATTATTAATATATTTTATTATTATTAAGGAATCAATTTTAGTGAAAAGGTAAGAGTTTAGTACAAATCATTATCGAATTATTTTTAAGGGAATAGATAGTGAAATTTATGTTGTTGAGAATTCTCAGTCGAATACTCGTGGAAATTTGTGACGGAAAATTATTATTATTTGATAAGATTTTGTTAGTAAAGAGAGAGAGTGAGGAAGAGAGAGAGAGGAGAAAGGAAGAGAGAGAGAGGAGAAAGGAAGAGAGAGAGAGATTGAAAGAGAGAGAGAGAGAGAGAGAGGGAGGGGAGGGGGGAGAAAGTGCGAGAGAAAGGGATAACGTGCTCTCCATTCAGCACGTGGTTTAGACAGAGAGCAAATGGGACTGTCGTTCGGCCACGAAAGTGAGGAAGACGAAGAGATATCGTGTAAGAGCGAGATAGAATGAACGAGCTCTCTGCTCAGTACATGGGAGTAAGAGGAAGAGAGAGTAGATTGAGGGTATGTGAGGAATAGAGAAAGAGCAAGCGTGTGAGTACGAGAGAGAGCAAAAGAGAGAGAAAGACCGAGAGAGTGCGAGAGAGAGACTCGGATGCATACTGCACAGGTGGATTGTACAGTACAATATATAGTGGATTTTTCTTATAGGTATAAAGGAATGGCGGCGAATATAACTAAGGGATTCTAATAGCTCGTTCGAGGTTTGTCCAATTTCTTTATAAAGGAACTGGTATATCTATAAGTGGAGCTACCGAATGGGGTTTAAAACTGATTGATTTGCATATCAATTATAGAATATAGGGGGCGAAAATTAATTTCTCAACCGATGAGAAAATTAGAATGGGAAAAGAGGGCGCTAAGAAAAATCACAAATAGAGGATTTAATTCGTAATGGTCTGTCAATAGACTAATACAGGATTCTTCCAGGAAAAGGACTAACTGGGGAATTCGATGGCCGGATCGACGCTTCCGTGAAGACGAAGGCCGGGTGGAAAAACGCGGGATTCTGTTCCTGGTTCCTGAAGCAACAGCAGCTTTCTAAGTTTTGATTTGATTTTCTTGTATCTCGTGCCATTATTGAATTTCGAATTTCGTTCTATGCATATTGGATTTTTGGAGGAAATATTGGAGTTTTGCTGGAGGATAGTTTCATTTGATTTCATTCGTAAATTCAACTAATTGTATGGTGAGACTTTAATATAAATTACAATAATAATTATTTTTGTAAATTTGGTTGGAATACTAGTAAGTCCATATAAAGGTTGTTTTTGTGGATCTATTTCGTAGTCGAATTTTCAGGAATTTTCAGTGGAGTCGTCAGTATTCTCCGTTGTAATTTAGAACTTCACCGTCGAGGGTTTGCGCAGTCTCGATTTTTAGCGAAGTCCAATTTCTATCCAAGGACGTAGTTATATGACCGTGGGCCCATGCGATTATTTAATATCATTAATTGTTGTTTGGGTGTTTCAGAATATACTTTTGAGAAATTGTGTTATTTTTAATTATTAATTTATTCTGAAGGAACATTCAAGCAATCACATTCTCGCCTTACACCCTTCTCAGGCACTCGTGACTTGGGTCAAGGAGTCAGCCGCGAAATACATAACTTTGTATATTAACTGATTTTCTTGACGTGGGCAAGCAAATACTGCACTACAAATTTTGTATGCTTCCCTAATTTTGCATCATATTATGGAACTATCGCATGCGACATCTACCTATGATTGTTTCATCACAATGTGGTTACAAATTCAAACATTTTATCAGGCAGTCCAACTTTTGTAATCATCATTTGATTCCATGTGTCGTTTTTACAGAATTTTAATATCACATCTAAATATTATACACACTACACATATTTGATATTACACGCAGTGGTTGCAACATACACGGACACTATCTCCAAGTTTTAAATCTCATTTTATGTATTTTTCAATTAAATAAAGCTATGTGTAGGAACTTAGCATGCATATAGTCATGTGTATAACATTATTTCATAATTTATTAATTTATTTATATTTGTTATTCGCGTGGCATGATGCGCGTTCGTATTAGACATATGAGTAAAAGCTCCAACTTGCAACATTCATATCAACTATTTATAAAATAATAATTTTATAAAAATAAATGCTCGTATGAGATTCTTTCATTAATAAACTATGTAAAACGCAAAAAATCCGGTTGCGATTCATTAATTTTAATTCCAAAAACATCGTTGCAAGATTAAAGAAAAACACAGCGCGCGCGTGAGAATCGAGCCGACAGCCACGGCTAAGTTTACCCCCGGAGACGAGATTATATGTTTCACTTTATATATAAACTTCTCAAATATGTACGAAATAGACATTTCACATGCCGAATATTTCTTTTTGAGGCACTTTTGCCATATAAATTTGTGACGTACATATAAATTTGTGACGTTCATCAGCTTTCGATTCGTATATAGCTTTTAGAATGAATCATTAATTAACATTGTAAAAATAGCAACTAAAGCGTTCAAGTCGCGCGACCGGCATATTTGTATGCGAGTTATTTTGTTTGCCGGGGCTTGTCATTAGCAACAAACCATTATCTATTGTTAATTAAGCATCGATAAACATTCGTATGTCATTAGTTTTGCGAAAATTAATTGTTTATGGTGACAAAACATGTAAATTAAGTTTTTACGTACATTAGTATATCTATAGTGATACTGGCGCTCGGACGAGTGGTTCAGGGGGTAACTCGCGGCTTCAGCATTGGAGCAGTTCCGCTCACCTGCATAAAAGGGCGCGTCATTCCAGGAAGAGCATTCATTCTTCCTCTGAAGCTGGAGCTAGAAGGAGCAATAAGTCTCCTAGTTAGCGGAAGCATTGAATCTCCTACATGGGAATTCGAACAAATGCGACATAACGGCGACTCGTCTACGGCCATGTATGAGGCTATAGTTTCAATAAAAAACAAAGTCCTCTAAGGAAAGAATTTTTTTTTCTAAGTCCCTTCACATGGTGAGATGCAAAAGTCCTGCACTAAGTCAGACCGAGCGCTTGCATATCCCTTATTATGCGCTGAACTACCCTTAGACTCAATACGTGGTCTAAGAGGGAAAAGGCGATTTTTAAAATAAGAATAATAATAAAGAAATTAAAAAAATCCTAGTGAGTCGCAAACACACAGCATTGCGTCTATGTTAAGCGCTCACGCCTTTTTTGCTTCCTGAATACCTCAAGATCCAGTGTGTGATCTTGGGTGGAAAGGGATTTAAAATGAAAATTAAATTTTGTTTTTTCAGCTCGATTGTTCTTTACCAAGCATTGCGTCTTGCTAAAAGAACAATCTTCAGTACGTGAGGATCAAGTGGCCGTCCAAAGCTAAAGTCTTCATCTACTCAAAAACGTATTGCGTCGTTCTATGAGTAGAGAAGCAACATGCATTACGTCACGTATATATTTTATCGTTTGTTGCTGAATGTGTACAATGCAATATGTCATTGTACATATAAGTAACTAATTAATGTGATTCAATTTTAGTTTATCCGCGACCTACGTTGAATTATTCGCCCGGTATCACGGACTATGTAGATTATAAATAAGTTTTAATAATTCTCTTTTCTATTTCCCGCCTCTTTTTATTTTCCGTTGCGTAGAGGCGGGGGGGGGGGATTTCAAGGTATATTGAAAATTCAAAGATAATTCCACAGAGCTTACTAGTATGTATTGAATCAATTTTGAATGTATAAAGGTTGTTGCATTTCGATGTGTATATGTTTTTAAGCATGCAAACATTGTGTTAAGGTAGTAATTTATATAATAATTCAATTACCTTGAAGAGCGTATCTTTTTGATCTGCCGTCTGAACTTGCACCAACTCTATCCTTTACTCCGCATCTAGGTGTTGACATTAGGGTAGCAGTCTCATTGTCTAACGCACCTGGAAATTTCATTGCTTTATTGAATGAAAAACATATATTTTATGAAAAGAAAGAGATATAGTCCATATATGCCCTAATTACCAAAAAACATACATAAAATCTCGAAAATACTACTACTATGCCGTACTACATAAGATCTCATATATAAGAAAATGATGAATTTAAATATGAAATTTACTATTAAATATTGGCAGTTTCTTTGATTTTTTGCTAGAAAACGAAGCAAAATTATGAAAAATGTCCAGAATGCTTCTATGTTGGAGGTCATTGTTGGAGATAATAGGTGTAAGCTCAAGGCCATACGTGAAGATGATACATAGAGAGCTACAAAGGAGTTATAATATAGGTGAAGGTAATAGTTGGAAGTGAAGAGTCTGAATTGAAGGCTATAACTGGAAGATGAAGGCATCGTGATCGGAGGCGACAGGCGGAGGATGTAGGCGATAGGAAAAGATTGGAATCGATAGTTGAAGGGTGAAAACGAAATATGGAGTTTGCAAGAAATGATTGGATGTCAAGACTGCAGGTCATAGGTGGATCATGATTTAAGTAGCTCAAAGTCATAGGTGAAGGTAATAGGAAGAGGTAGGGATGGGCGATATTCATCGATAGTAAGAAATATCGGTATTTTTTTATGATATATCGTCAATTTATATCGATATTTATGTCATCGATAACATCGTAGTATCGATATATTTTTCAAGATATCGGATTTCGATATTTGGATATTAGTTTTTTTAATTTGGCGGCTGCGCGACAACGACTGCAGTGTCTGCGCGTGCGCGTACTTTCTCGCTTGGCGCTCACCGCACTACCGCAGCGCCGAACGCTCGCTCAGTCCGCTCCCTCAGAGAACGAGACTCGAGAGAACAAAACAAAGAAGTTGAACATTCGAAATTCGAAATTCGACACTTCGACAGTCGCTGTCTCGCCGAATCGCCGTTGAGTCGTGAGTGTGAGTGTCATTGGACGATTGGACCGGTTGGCGCCTTGGTAGTACAGCAAGAGAGAGAAGAGAGAGTCCTTGATTAACAGTAACTACCAATAAGTAAATAAGTGACAAGAATCAGTTGCCGCATTGCCCGTATTTGCAATATTTGATGCTTTGCCGGCAAATTCCGGACGTTCGGGAGAGCTCATTTTTCGCGAGTCGCGTTCAAGTCTAATCGAAATATTCGGGGAGAGCAGGGGGGGGGGTGCAAAGAGAGAAATCGCAAGCGAATAGGTCTATAGGTATACTTATACGCGAGATGACTCGATGGTCGGACTGGCGTCTACCGGCCCGATTTAAAATTCATTAGCTGGGACATAACGCATTGTTCTGTGTGTATGTGTCGTGCGACAGGTGAACTCGAGCTCGTGCCGGACAGCTTCAGAAACGGCAGGCTGCGCATCACCGGGCCAACGGCAAGGTCGGCAAGGACTGAAGGAGGTCATCATCGTTCTCGACGGAGAGCGCCCGCGACTGGTCTCCGTCCTCAGCACGCGGGAATCTTCCCACAGCCGTAATTACTCCGTGTGTCTCTCTCGAGCGCGCGCTTAATACCGGGAAAAATCCGGCCTGAAATTTTATGTCGCTGCGAGCAAGCACTCGCCCCACGATATCCCGTGCTCTTGCCTCTTGGAAAGGTCAAGCCTTACACATCAAGGAGGTCATAGTCGAGGTTCGAGGGTCAAGGTCGTCACAGCCGAGAAGATGAGAGATCCAATATTAAATTTAGAAGGTAAGGAAGAAATTGTACATATGCATGGTTAGATTAGGTTCTACTAATTGTGTATATCATTATAAAATTGTTTGCTATTGCAGAAATTGCAGATGTCTAGTAAAGAGGTAGATTTGTTTAACTGTTTAATAAAACAGGAACGTTTATTTAAATATATAGATTGTAAACTTACTGAATTAATAAACAATGACTATGACTTATATGAAGATGAGGATGAGCCCAAGTACAAAATAAATAATTTAAATGATTGTAAATTCATTTTGACATCAAGTATAAAAGATTTAGAAAATATTTTAACGGAATGTAAAATCCATAGTACAATTCTAAAGAAAGCTGAGGAGAATCTATTACTTATAAAAAATATTATGAAACGTCTATTCGATTGCTATTATCGGATACAACAGATTGTGTACGACAGTGACATTATAGCTTACCAGACACAGTTATATTTAATAGCGATCATTCTTCCTCAGATTCTGATATTAACGCTTGGTAGACTGGATAACTGGTAGTATTTTAAGCAAGAAATTAAGAAATATGTAAGTTTAAAATGAAATAGTAGGCACTAGGCAGGACCGTTTTATTATTTTTATGGATTGTTAAAAATCATTTAATTGTGTGATATTGTTTTCTGTTGTTTTCAGCACGTGGGTCGTATGTCGTATGTTGTATGAATCATAAAAATTTAAGATATAATTATTGAATGAGTACTGCGAGATTAAGAAGTGAAAGTGAAAACTCCAATCGTCCAATCCAGACCTCCTTTTTCCTAATTTTAGAAATACTAACAAAACAGTACAAATAGTAGGCTACATATAATTTTCCTTTTATTGTGACGTAAGAAAAACTCTATATAAAAATAATAAACTTACGTTGTCTATAAAATAATTCTATTTAGATAAACATTTATATGGAATTTTGTTGTGTCTTGAAACTATTCAAATAATTTATTTCGTTTAAATATTCGTCTATTTTACAGAATCATTTCGTGTTTGGTTTGTTATATATTCATTTTTATATAGAAGTTATCTGGCGTCTCTTTTATTTCAATATTAAACATACCTTGCGATAGATAATTCTTCAGAAAAATTAATAGTTGATTATAATTTCTAATTATTTGCAATAATTTTAGTGGCTCCTAAACAAAGCGAAGTCTGAAAGTACATGAAAAAATTAAATGATGGTTCCGGTACAGTGGCAGGCAAATTATGCAACGCCAGCCTGAAAACGTCTGGAAACACCACAAATCTTCGTACTCATCTACAATCTCGTCATCCTGACATAATAATTTTGAATGGTTCTTCAGCAACAAGATCAGGACAAAAGCGTAAGCGGGTAAGTTCTAAGTTAAGAACAGATTTTTACTTTCTCTGCTTTCTCGAAGAGAAAAGTTTGTAAGAGTACAAACTACAAATTTTCGAATATAATTTTTTGTATTTTTTACATTTTTAATTTTTCCTGTATTTTATATCTTTTTAATTGAAACTGAGTTTAATAAGAAAACTCAAGAAGACGAAAAATCTGAAATTGCTGAAATTCAAAAGAACAGTGACGCTAAAGCAAAACTTCTACAGCCAGTGCAACTGCAGAATAAGCAATTAAAAGTCAACACCATATTTGATAATCAGAAATCTTTCAAAGGTTTATAAATATATATTTTATTATTTCTTTTAAGAATTCAAACCGAGTCTTTCGATAAGAAAAATTATAATAATGTATATATATGTATTTCAGATGGAGATAAAGCGAATGGGATGTTAAATCGTCTTTTATTCATGATTGCCAAAGATCAGATGCCCTACCACTGCGTAGAAAAAGTTGGATTACGTACGTTGCTAAATTATGCAGTGCCGCTGTACTCGATACCATCTAGAAAAACCATTACGCAGAAAATGTCTGAAAAAAATGAATGTCTCTCAAATATTGTGAAGGATAACTTGTCAAAAGCAAAATATATTACGTTAACGGCAGATGCATGGTCCGACACTTTAAATAATGTTGGCTACTTGGGTGTAACTTGACACTATATACAGAACTGTGGTCTACAGTCTATTAACATTGGCGTTACCGAACTCGATGATCAGCACACTTCTGAAAATTTGAAAAAATGGTTATTGGAAATCGTACAAAACTGGGGCATTCGTGTTGAATCAATTGTATCAGTTACAGGCGACAATGCGGCTAACATAAAAAAGGCGATCAAGGATGCGTTTGGTGAATATAAATATCTGAATTGCTTAGCACATACCATGAGTCTTGTCCCGAAGGCGATTTTTGATGATGAAAGTATTAAACCTATTCTAACTAAAGTCAAAGAAACGGTAAGATACTTTAAACATTCCAATAATGCCTCCGATAAATTGCGAGAAGTAACCGAACAGCGCTTAATACAAAGCGTTGACACTCGGTGGAATTCCGAGTACGAGATGTTAGACAGATTTATACCATTATCTGACAAAATAGTTTCTATTTTATTGTTAATGCCAAAATCGCCTCAAATGGTCACAGCGGAGGAGATACAAATTTTAAAGGAGGTAATGGTTTTATTAAAACCCTTCTATGCTGCTACTAAAATCGTCTCCGGTGAGCAGTATATAACCGGTAGTCAAGCCATACCCATCATCAAAATTTTAGAAAATGAAATACAAAGGACTGAAGTTACGACGAAGATAGGTATCAACTTTAAACTGAAGCTAAATGAACAGTTCAAAAAAAGATTTGAAAACATCGAAGCATAGTGGCCATGTAATATAGCAACTATTCTAGATCCTCGATTCAAGAAATTATACTTCAACAATAAAATAGCTTGTTCAACTATAATAAGTAAAATTGCTAAAACTATTCATCAGGCAAACACAAGAGATATCACTTCTGAAAATGAACTAGTAAAGACAAATGAGAAAGTCAACGCTCAAACAGATGATTTTTGGGGCTATCACGAAGTCTTGTATCACGATAATCGAGTACAAACTCAACAAAATCAAAATAAGGATGAGATGCCGGACGAATTAAAATTTTATTTACATGAACCAGTAATTGCTAAAGATTGCGATCCACTACAGTATTGGAAACAACGTGCTTATTCAAGTCCCAATCTTACACAATTAGCTATTCAATATTTAACAGTTTTGTCAACGTCTGTCCCCTCCGAGAGGCTATTTTCTACGGCAGGGTTAATTCTGCGTCCAAATAGAAGCAAATTGACACCAGAGCATTTTCAAGAATTACTGTTCTTAAATCTACTACCTGTTAAATATTGGGAATTATAAAATGTTATAATTAATGGAAGATTATAGTTAAATAAAATTTACTTACCATTAATCTCTATTAATAATAACATTATTTTATAATTGTCAATATTTACCATTACTTTATAATTAGAAAGATAAAAGTTTGTACTTATTCAGTAGCAAAGATCGTCATTAAAAATGTAATTTTATTTAAACATAAATAAATAATAAATATATGACTATCGATGGTTCGATATTTTTAATATCGAAATTATTACCCGCGATATATCAAATGTATCGTTATTTTCTGTTACGATAATATCGATAAGCGATCATCCATATTTTTTTGAATATCGCCCATCCCTAGGAAGAGGGTTACAAAATAGGTAGAGGGGAAGGTCGTGTTTGCAAAAGTAGGAGGAAGGTGAAGTCGTTATGATTCGAAATCGTAAGTTAATGGTATTTAGATAATGGGACAAAACCCCTATTACCTCAAAACTAAAATAATTTATAAAATTATAATAATTGTTATAAGACAATAGTTAACTTTTATGTTAAAAGAAGATAACAGTACCTTTTATTTTCTGTCTTGGAATTGAAATTTGCATGATCCCAACCGTAGCTGGATTTCGTTAACTTCGACATGGATCTTATCAGTTACCATAAGATTTCTAACCAATGAATAGGTTTCAGGAACTAGGACAGATTGGAAAATGTTTTAAAAATGTGTCGTTATGTTAGTGTCGGGATTTTCAATTAAACGCTTAGAAAATTTGTTTGAGAACAAAATGTATGAAATAGTATGCGACTATTTCACACGAAAGTATAGTATATAGAATAAAATGAATATATCTCTCTACTCAAGTCAAAATTGATTTTTGAATATAGGCTCTACACTGCATATTTCCACAATAGAGATCTGTATGCAGGCAAGCCTCAAAAAAATATAAAAGAGAGAAATATAAATTTCTCTCTGTTGGTGCTTTGTCCCAGCTGTCAGAGTGGACTCCTCAGTAAGGCTCTGACAGCTTCCTTAGACGCCCGCCACTTCGAAGAGAAGCGGCATTTATGTGGTCTCGGTCTGCGTTTTTCTCTTGCGAGAGAGAACTCTAGCATAGAGAAAAAGGCAGGTCGCTACCTAGCGGACACTTATAAGAGCCAGTGTCAAAGTTATAGACTTTGACATTGGCGAGTGTTAAAGTCATTTTAATCTGTATAAAATATATGAAAATTAACCCGTATAATTTAAAAAATTCAGTTTTCTTGGGTGAAAACTCTTCTAGGCCTTGAATTCAAAATCCCTACACTTACATGAGAATGACAGCTTCTTAAAACATTTTCCATTTTGTACCAGGTACCTAAATCCATTTGTTCGTCTGAAATCTTACGGTAACTGAAAATATCCATGTCGAACTCAACGGAATCTAGCTACAGGATGGTCCAAATTTAAATTCTAAAAGAGTAAATAAAAGTTAATATTATCTTATTTTAACATAAAAATCTTATATTATATTAAACGACGACAGTGTCCCATGTTCGGTCTCCTGTGTCTCGCGTGACTTCTTCTTTAGCAATTACTTAATACTCGGAGCCTCAGGAAACTGTATAGGATCATTTTTGGAAATTCATGCCACTTACAGTTTTATTATTGGAAATGCTACGAGTTAGTGTATTCATAACTACCATTATATTTCTAGAATGTATCTACCCCGGAACATTGTTATTATTGCAAAATAAAGTTCAAAAATGCATTCTTTTGTTTATCCTCTGTAGCTTTTTGATTATTAAATTTATGTTTAAAAATTGAGTACGAAAATTGTTCAGACTTGAATTTCCTATAAGGTACATGTGTTCCTAATTGCAAAATTGACTTTCTTCATCGCTAAATTATTTAAAACAAGAAAAATTTTGTAAATTTTCATATTGCAATAGTTTATATAAATAATTACGTTTTTTGGTCAGACTTCCGATCAAACATATCTTTGTAGTTCATAAAATATAAAATTTCCAGTCCAACCTCGCTATCTCAAAATGACGACTTATTGCAAAATTATTATTCTGTATTTTCATATTCATTTCAAGTTGGCGCAGATCACGACAAATCGATGCGATCACTTGAAATCGAAAGCTCATGTTCTATGTAACAAATGCTAAAACGAACTTTTCTTCAAAGTTATTTTTAACAACATTTTTATCAACAAATGTCCGTTGCTAGGGACGCATTTTAGCCAATTTTGAAGTTAGAGAATCGAGATAAAATCCGTCTCAAAGTAAGTAAAAAACCATGAATTTTCATATAAATTTCGTTAAGATCGGATAAGTAGGAACCGAGATAATTTTTTTTTCAATCGATGATTACGCCGAAGCTTCTTGATATTTTTAATTTGAATTTGACATACTGCTGTTCAAATATAACTTTAAATGATAGCAGTTTTTCCCGACAGCTGCAGATGACCTCGTTCATCTAGAACAACCGGTGAACCAAGCGAAATAAGCGCGCGCGGTTGCGCAACTACTCCGGCCGGGCGGCGCGGTGGTGGAGGAAGTGCCGCTGTTGCGCCGCACAGGTTTTTCGGAACCTTAATTGTAAATTGATTTACTCTGCAATCAAAGCAGCTATTTTATTCATTTTTTTTTCATTTCACATGTTTTTTTCTCAACTTTTATGCTATATTTACGAAATTACTGTAAAGTTAATGCAAATACTAAAAATTGTCATTCTTTTGACAAATTTTTCAATTTTTCATACGCAACGCATGATATACATGAATATTGATCTGAAAATATTATTGTCACGCCCGCGCACCATATGGATGTGAATAATATATAAAAGAAACATAATAGCGTACTTAACTCAATATACATATTTATCATTGTCATTATAGAGAGATAGATGTGTATATACATGGAAACAGTATATGTATATTAAGACGGCAGTGCAGGGAGCAGCAGTCGGTAAACCGGTGATAGTCGGTAAATAATGGACCAGATGGCACTGAGGACAACGCAAGTACAAGGAATGACACCAGGCGGCACCAAGTCGAGACCAACAGGCCGAGAAGAGTATAAAAGGGCAAGCACAGCACAGGGAAAGTCACTTCTGGCTGGTGAGTGCTAGGAGACCAGGGTTTCAAAGAATTAATTCCTTCACGGATTTAATTCCATGTATAATTCACAATTCCTTTGAGGAATTATGAATTATTTGTCGTATAATTCATAATTCCTCAAAGGAATTGTGAATTATTTGTGGCATAATTCATAATTCCTCAATGGAATTGTGAATTATTTGTGGCATAATTCATGATTCCTCAAAGGAATTGTGAATTATTTGTTGCATAATTCATAATTCCTCAAAGGAATTGTGAATTATTTGTCGCATAATTCATAATTCCTCAAAGGAATTGTGAATTATTTGCGGCATAATTCATAATTCCTCAAAGGAATTGTGAATTATTTGTCGCATAATTCATAATTCCTCAAAGGAATTGTGAATTATTTGTCGCATAATTCCTGAAAGGAATTGTTCGCACAATTCATAATTCCTCAAAGAAGTTCGGAGTTATGAATTATTTGATCATTTTTTTGATTTGTATAATATATTCTCCTATATGAGGCAATCTACGCAGAGTCGGACACTTCCCTTCTCAAAAATGGAAACTGGGCAATTTTGAGGGCACACTCAAAATACATTTTTAAGAAGGGAAGTGTCCGACTCTGCGTAGATTGCCTCATATAGGAGAAAATATTATACAAATCAAAAAAATCATCAAATAATTCATAACTCCCAACTCCTTTGAGGAATTATGAATTGTGCGACTTATAATTCACAATTCCTTTGAGGAATTATGCCACAAATAATTTACAATTCCTTTGAGGAATTATGAATTATACGACAAATAATTCACAATTCGTTTGAGGAATTATGAATTATGCGACAAATAATTCACAATTCCTTTGAGGAATTATGAATTATGCGACAAATAATTCACAATTCGTTTGAGAAATTGTGAATTATGCGACAAATAATTCACAATTCCTTTGAGGAATTATGAATTATGCCACAAATAATTCACAATTCCTTTGAGGAATTATGAATTATGCGACAAATAATTCACAATTCCTTTGAGGAATTATGAATTATGAATTGCGTAATTCAAATTTTTGGAACCCTGTAGGAGACCCCCTCATCCAGCATGGGCTCTGACTTTCTCATATCTCGGGGATTAGCTATAGGGAGTTTCAAGCAGTTGCTCAGACGACCTCCGCAAGTCTTTCACACCCCTTAACCTATGTGGCCGCCAGTACTTTGAAACGCTTTATTAATAAATAAAATCTTATCTTTTTCTCATAAATTCGGATAATATTATTTGAAACCACCTCCTCACTCATAGTGGGTAACCTTCATGATCCGCGATGATTGAAGAATTATTCCACGAATGGAGCTTCTTCCAGGGGTGATTGGTGGAGTCCCCTTTCTTACGCTTGGGCTCTCGACTTAATAATTCTGCTCTACCAGATATTTACGAGCAAGTAAATAGTCTGGAGGTTGCATGAGTCTAAGACTGCGTGCTCGTGCAGGAGAGACACTTCGAGCTGCACTCAGTCGAGCAACCACCCCTATGCAACATCTGCCTTAGATCTTGCATAGGCGCAGGGATTTCTGATAGAGAATAACCCCGTGCACCTTCCCTCCTTAACACTCTCCCCCTCTTAGCCGACTACCCTTTGCACAAGTGATGGGGGGCTCTCCCTATCTCGAACGCCGGCAAGTCGTGCAGGTGTGATCAGCTGCGTCATATCCCGCGCTCCGCACGAGCTCGAGCAGAGACACTTCTCGCGAGCTCCGCCGGCGCTGGCTCTGCTACAGGAGCTGTCAACTAGCCTACGGAGCTCGTCAGCTGTATAATATTTATTACTACGTCGCGACGTATGTGTATATAATAGTACAGAGATTTAGGTACCAATTTTCAAATTTTCGTACGCAACGCATGATGTTCATAAAGATCGAGTAAATTGATTTATTCCGAAACCAAAGCAGCTATTTCAATAATTTTTTTTTTCATTTAACATGTCTTTTTCCCAGCTTTTATGTTATGAAAAATTTGTCAAATTTTCGGTGTTTGCATTCAATTTATAGTAATTTTATGAACATAGATTTTCAACATATTTTCACACAGCATTCTATATATAAATACACATTTAGTACTATCTTTATATTGTATATTCATATAATGTTTCCATGTATACTGTCACGTACGAGCCATAGGCTCAGGTGACTGCCGTGTCCAGAGACCGGAGCTGGCGATGCACCAAGTGCAGCGTCAGCAGGGAACGCGCCGACTGAGAGCTTATCACGGCTAAGAAGTGCAAGCTTGCACTTTGACCGTGAGACGGCGAGCCTACGAGCTATGTTTCGTGGACTGTGCCGGCAGATACCCCGCGACCCTCGAACTGGGCAGAGCTCCTCCTCGAAAGAGCAATAAATAGAGAACTACACTCAACATTGTCTCGTGTCCTTCGGTTCACCCCCACGATCCGTAACAGCTTTCTGGCATTCCTTAAGGGTGCCGAAACGCGACGCGACGGCTGTGTGTCCCACGCGTTTTTTTGAATAACAATCGATGGCGCTAAGTGCAACAGTGCTCGACAGTGTAGTGCAGTTACTCCATTAGTGAGAGGAATTCCACCTTCCTCAAGTGAGAACCAGTGACAGCTGCGCAGCGAAGGAACAACAAATGATCCATTCGAGACTCGAACATTCAGCAGTAGAGTAGTAACAATTATCCAGCATACGCCAGAGCACAGCTTGGGACTACTTCTACAGAGTGACACGCAGCGCCGAGAGTCAGCAGTATTTAAGCAAGAGTAACATCATTCGATGCCAGCCAAATTTGCAAGCCACCCTGGTCGCCGAGGCTCGAGGCTCCGCCAGAGCTCCAATTTAAATTTCACACCTCCCACAGGAATGCGTGCGCCAGCCGACCTCGTACCCCAGAACGGCAATTTCGAGGCTCCATCCCGCGACCGCCGGCGTGCGTCGCGTCGAAGTTAACTCAAGGAGCCCCCAGTCGTCTCTCAGAGACGTCCGACGATCGGAACATCACCAACTGCTAGAATCGCCAGCAGCCTTCAGTAGCCCGCCACCACCAACAGATCGACATCCACCCTTCACTAGCTACCAGCCATCAAGCAAAGTGCCAACATGCGAGCGTCAGCAGTTCTACTTCTAACCTTCATCGAACTGTAAGTCCGCCATTATTTATACATATACGGTTTGGCTGATTGTGCGGTAACGCGGCATAGTGTTCCCCTCGGCGCACAAAAGCCACCATTGCTCCCCGTGAGTGTAGGAGGCGGAGCGAGATGACGCGCAAGAAATTGTCAAAGGTTATCTCGGTCTTAAATTTGAAACCGCGTACGGAGCGCGAAGATAGAGAACATAGCCGCGAGAGACGAGGCCGGTTTAGCGATCCGGAGACGAGAAAGCGCATTAAGCAGGCGAAGGAGGTATATCGCTCGTACTACTGCCTGTCGCCGACGTCGCAGAGACTGTGACGAGAATCTCTGGATTCGCGAACCAATTCGCCGCGGTCGCGACCACGTAGATGTCCAGGTACGGATAACCCCATCACTATCCTCCGTTGGCTCGGCACCACGGTACCCGAAGTAACCTGCGTCATCCGACGGAGATGCCAAGGATAGAACGTTTATCGTGCCTCTGGCGTCCCCCATCCTTGAGAGTGCAGGGACAATAAAAAGGACAGCCCCCAAGTCGGAGCCAGCGGAGCTGATTCAGTTGCGCAAAAGGCTAGACAGATTGACCATGGAGCCGCGCAAGCGAAGCAAGCCGTCGGACTTTGGGGACACCTAAATACACCCCTGGTAAAGCTTGCGCGAGTCGAGATCGGGGACAAATACACGGCTGGTGTGTCGAACCTCCTAGAAATAAAGAAGATAACCATATTCGATTACCCAAATAACGTGTTCGAATCGGGAAGCGAGAAAAATGCGCGCTCTGCATCAGCGGGAAGCTCCCGCCGCGGTACGGTTCCTGGTACCCCAATAATTCCCTCCGTGCACTGACGAGCTTTTATCAGAGGAGTGCCCCGGGGGATGAGGAAAGCATCCATGACCAAATCCGCGAGGCAATAAAAATACTAAAGTCACGACAAAAATCGACCGCGAAGCAGCAGTTCCAAGACACGCCGGCACCGATGAAGGCGTCATATAGCAACGCGGCGACGGGGAAAATTGACCGGGCGCTTCCTGCACGTTCAGGCAACGCCGTCGCCACCGCGAACACGCGAACGGGAAACCCCTCCGTCGGCAACAAGCCCGGCCCCAGTACAAAAGGTAAATTCGGGGTGAACACCGCCGCACCCCACCGGCGGACGATCCGAGTTCCGGCCCGTCTAGCGAGCCCGACGGCTCGGAAAAGCCAAAAGAAGCGTTGCATGATCGTCACCGCAAGAGCAGGAAAGCTCGAACCGACGAGTCGTCCGACGGCGGGCGGAGCGGCATGAGTGTTGCGAGTTACTATTGAACTGGGCGGAACAATCGGTCAGACCAGCCTGGCGCCAGGCAAACGGGCGCGCATGCAGGCCGTGATGCCTTCTCGAGCGGCGGCCGAGGATCGGAACCAGCCGCGCCCCTAAGCCACCGTAAAAGCCGACAAGACGATACGGACGCGAGGAAGCTTCCCATATCGCGTTGCGCAATGTAGAGGATACTACCCCAAGTCCACATTGGTCAGAGGATGCCGCGCTATCCGGCGGACGCCGCGCCTTGCGTAACAGGACATCCGACGGAGCAGAGAGAGCGGCCCCCGATACCCAACGGCGCAACTCTTACGAGAGTTCGGACGGTGGTCGATGACACCGGGGAGAGCCCGTACGCCATCCATGCGGTTACGGTGGTAACGCTGTAGACCGTCGCCGCGGAGACCCGGGCAACTCGGACGGAAGCCACAGCTCGGCGAGTAACTATCGCAGCTGTGCCGGTGATTCGGACGGTAGCCGATGCGGCTACTACAGCGCGAGCGAACGTAACAGGCACTCCTATACCCTCGCCAGCGCCTCTACCATACCCCAACACCCCATCAAGGACATCCACCCCCACAGCCTCCACATGGCCCCGGATCCCCATACGGGGCCCCGCCGCTGGCAGCAGCGATGCCGTCGGTGGCAACAATCAACCCGAGGTGATACGCGCACTTAACGCAAGCCCTCTCGATGATCCCCAGGTTCGATGGAGATGTAGACACGTTGTCAATCTTCACGACGACGGTCAGAGAAGTGCTCAACTCATTCGGTCCGGAATTCGAACGCTTCCTCCTCCGGCAAATCGCGAACAAGCTGACGGGAAAGGCGACACAGGGATTCTGCGCGCGGGTGGTAAGGTACGGGTCGGTAGAGGCACTGTTGCGCGAGCTCACGCTGCACTTCGCAAACATCGGCATTGCGCACCAGTTGAGCGCGCAAATCCGAGCAATCGCTCAGGGAATCGGCGAGGGTGTCGGCGACTACGGCTTCAGAGTCGAGAAGCTGTACTACCGCGTAACAACGATAGTCGACTCGGCCCCGGGCCTGTCCGAATTCGACAGAGCAGCACGAAGGCGACAGACAGACTTTGATGTGCTGTAGCAGTTAATGTATGGCCTCCGAGCGCCTCTGGACCACCTCGTTCGGGCAACGCGTCCTGCGTTGGCCAGAACGTTTACGGCGGCCATCGAGCACGAGGCCAAGCTGGGAGATCGCCTGCTGACTTCACACGCAACGGACGAGCAAAAGCCAACAGCGCAAATAAGATGGGCGGCAGCCAGCGCCGAAAGCACAGATAAAGTAGAACAGCCATCGAAGATGCGAGACCAAAGTCCTTCTGTTCGTACTGCGACGTTCCTAGTCACGCACTAGACGAATACAGGAATCTTTTGCGAGACGCGGCGCAGAAAAGAATCGAAAATCCGCGCGGCAAGCGCAACAAGCAAGAGCCGGGCCAGGGCGGCAACGGCAGAAGATATGACAATCGCAGAGGAGGCAGATTTCGCGGGAATGGCCAGCCAAGAAGGTGGCAACAGCGCAAACAATCAGCGAGACGCCAAGCAGAATGATCAGGCAGCAAAGACTTTAAACAAATAAGATAGTCAGGAAGGTGACAAAAACTCAGAAGAGCGATTCTAAGGAGATTTCAGCCAACGGCGACGTCCCTAGCGCCATCGAAATCTCGAGAGCATCTGACTCTCACGCCTTCGGCAAGTATGTAACGGATAAAGTGACAAATGTGACCACTGCGAAATCGACACTGCGAAATCGACTGCGAGGTCACCCGGTGTACCCAAAAGTCAATAGCAGGAAGCCCCCGGAGCCTCACAGCTGGATCAGTCTTCATGCGAGGAGTAGCCCATGCCGCCCCCAGCTGTAGCTGATGAGGTGTCGCCCGTCCCAGGTCGCGCCAATCGTGATACTCCACCTGAGTATACGACGATTGAAAGACTGCAAGAGTCAAACAAGTGGACCGACGGCAACATCGCCTTTATCGATACACGCTTAGCCACCCAGGGCTAGCGCGGTGCACGAGCAGTTCACGAGTATGGCTACAACTTCGACTTACACGTTGAGGAGGCCAATCTAATTGACGACAGGATTCTACCGCAGCGAGTTCCCAGCACACCCCTACCACGGAGGCTCAGAGCGGCTCGCTGGGCGAACAATGACCTGGGGTCACCGGATGACCCGGACGCATGCTCATGCTGCGCCGACATACGGTTTCTCATGGCTGGGAGACGTCCTTCGGTGATTCATTTAAAATCCGAGCAATTGCTGAGCCGGAAAGCCAGCTTGTATGTCGATTCGGGCGCAGATGTTTCGGTCATTAAAATCGATAAATTGGCGAGAGGGGTCCCAATCAACTTTCGCTATAGGATCACTATCCGTGGGGTCACCGACGGCCTTTCACAAACACTCGGAGTCGCGACCGTGGATTTCCACCATATGCTGTGCGACGAAATGTCTCCGACTAGGGGGTAATTAACCTTCCCGTTCGTGGAAGAGGAGTAGATCACAATACCACCGCGGGTGAGAATGGCGATCAGCTCGATCGTATCCAACGCGGATGCCGAAGTCGGTTGGATACCTCTACAGTACATCCATCCGGATTTATTGTTCGGCAATTGTGTCACCGAGAACAGGTGCTGTAGAGCTTTTGCCGAATGCATCAACACAAGCGAGCAGGAAATAACGATTCCAACGCCGATCATTGAGCTCGCCGCTTGCCGCACAATCACACAGAATCCTTCATGCCACACCGATGGGGACGGCCAGGCGGAAGGACAATCGCAAACATTAGACGCAAACATTAGACACATGACCGCCGATGAAAATAATCGAACAGATTATAGGGAGATTGAGCTCCTGAATAAAGAGCTACTAGCGGACGATGCAACTAAGAGCAAGAGGGTTGACAAGATCCTGGAGCTTGCCGACCTCGAGAGCTGCAACGAGGAAGAAACCACATGGGTCCGAAAAATTGTCGATGAATTCGCCGGCATATTCGGTCTTGACCGCGAGCCACTACCGGCGATGCACACGCTCCGGCACGAGATAAACTTAAAGTCGGTAAAAACAGGACGCTACAGATTCCCACCCGCCATGAAAGAGCACATGATTAAAGAGCTAGCGAAGCTCCGCGAACAAGGAATAGTCGAGCCGTCCAACTCGAACTATTCATCATCACTCTGGATAGTTGCAAAAAAACCAGACGCGGAAGGCAACAAAAGCTTCCGGCTGGTCACGGATTTTCGCGCACTCAATGAAGAAACGGAGGGCAGTTGCCATCCCCTGCCATTCACGAGGGATATTCTCGAGTACTTAGCTGTAGCGCCGTACATCACGGTGATGGACTTCAAGCAGGGCTATCACCAGATCGAAATGGACTCGAAATCGAAACACTTGAGGGCCTTTTACGCCCGGACGGAAAATCCGGCAATCAATTGCTCCAATTCAAGCGCCTGGCCATGCGGCTCAAGGAAGCCACGATAACCTTCACCCGTGCCATGAGCTTGGCGATGAAGGGCTTACAGGGAGAAAAGGTCGAAGTTTTCTTGGACGACTTAATGGTTTTCAGTGAAACGTTCGAGCAGCACGGCGACCGGCTAAGGCGCGTATTGCAGAGGTTAATCGACGCCAACATGACCGTCGAACCAAAAAAGTGTCAGTTCTTGAAGCGCAAGTGCTCGGTCACATAGTCGGTGGAGGTTTCATCAAGGCGGATCCAGCCAAAACTCACTCGATGGTCAACTATCCGGTCCCCACGAACGCGTACAAGCAAGTCAAGCAAGCCCTCGATTTATTCAATTACTATTGCCGGTTCATAAAGGATTTCGCTAAGATTGCCAGGCCTCTTTACAAAGTAGCACAGCCCGAAGTCAACAGTACGCATTCGAAACGCTGCGAGCATTGCTAGCAAACCCGCCGGTGCCGAAGACACCAGATTTAGACCAACTATTATTAGTTTCGGTCGACAGCTCCGATTTCACTCTCGGTTGTATCCTCTCGCAAGGACCGCTAGGCGCCGATCATCCATGCGCGTTCGCTTCCCGCTGCCTGAAGAGCAGCGAGCTAAAGTACCCGACCTACGACAAAGAACTGCTCACGATGGTCTATGTGAAGGAGCAGTTTCGTTGTTACCTAATCGGCAAGAAGTTCAAATTCGTAGCAGACCGCGAGGCTTTAAAACACTTTCATAACACAAAGAAGCCCGACTTACATTTTAATCGCCTCAAGGACACGTCGATAGGCTGTGATATAATTTACCCGCCAGCAGCAAAAACGCCAACGCCGATGCTCTTTCCCGAAATCTAGTGTTAGAGCCAGGGCAGATGAATCCGGAGCTGCCGCGCGAGCAGCTGTACCAATTGGCCAAGAAGCAGATCGACGAGAGCCCGGACGAGGAGGCGAGAGCACCGCGGGGATCTATTTTTCGTTTTCGTGCTATCAAGCAACCAGGTGTCAAAGACGAGAAGGTGCAGGCGATCACCGAATCGAACGCGTCGACAGCGAATAAGCAGCAATCAAAAAAACACATCGAACAAATAACGATCTATGAGAAGGGCGAATTTTTGGCAGTAAGAAACGTCGATAACGGTTTCTACCTCTGCCGGGCATCACCAGATATACTCTGTACCACCGAGCCAATACGCATCCGATGGTTGACAGAGCAAGCAATCGAAACTAACGTCTACGTGCTCGACTATGCCGACATTATAAGATTCCAATGCATCCTAACAAACGTAACGTTTGAAACATTGGGCAGAGCAAAGTATAGACTCAGCCAAAGCGAGCGTTTCCAGTTTGCCAGAATCCTCCAGCAAACGATCGAGAAGTTCCACGAACGACAGAGGACCGCAGTAAACCCGGAGGCAAGCAAGGCGAGGTTCGTGATAACATTTACCGAGTCAGCAACAGTGCCGAAGGGCATGCCGTTAGGGACATGGCGCTATATACGGGACGTAGCTCCCCTGGGGCAAAGCGCGTCGCATGCCAATGTGTCATTCAGCCGCAAAGCCCCGAGGTTTTACACACCTATGTCGATAAGCAACTCATCGATAAGCGAAGCTAACTCATCCAGCGTTAGCGCGCGCGGGTCTGCCGCAATCCAGATATTCCTGGTGCCTCAGGGGGAGCACGAAATGAGCAACGAACCGGCAAACGCAGGTCAGGAGCGTCGCAGCAAAGGCCAGGGGCCTAGCCCCCCGTACCCCTTAAAACCAAGCGAAAACGTCGCGCCAAACGTCTCTAGCAATCAGCCGACCTTCGTGCTTCCTTGGTCGTGGCGGTGCGGCACAGCTAAGAAGAAGCTGGCAATCAAAGTAGCGAAGCACGTAATCAAAGGTAAACACGTCATACGCATTGACATCAACGAGAACGGTGCATCCACAGTCCCAGCGATCTTGACCGAGTCAACACTGGCCTCGGCCGCGGCAAGTCGCGATAAGTGCCAGCTGCGAGAGAGCGCGCACGATGCGCAAGCCGACGCTCAGCGAAACTGGTGTAGTCCCGATACCTAGAGGACAACGCACTCGCACGCTCCGAACGCGACAGTTGATAATAACGTCGCCGCCCAAGACACACCCGACACGATGGAAATCAGCCATACAGCTGACGACGAGATACCCGCCCTATTGCTAATAATGACGTTATAAAATAACGTTATGGAATAACGTTATGAAATAACGTCATTGCCGACGTTACAATATGGAACATTTTATAACGTTATTTTTTAACGTTATATAACGCAAAATAACATTATTTTCAATAGGTTTCAAACAATAACGTCATTTTCTTATTAAGAACGGGGTGTGCAAAATAACGTCATTTTTCTATTGCGGAAATTCGTAATGAGCAATAATGTAATTTTCTTATTCAGAACGGTGTGTGCAAAATAACGTCATTTTTCTATTGGGGAAATCCGTAATGAGCAATAACGTAATTTTCTTATTAAAAAGTGGTATACTAAATAACGTGTATTTTCTATCGTGGAAATTCGGAATAAGCAATAACGTCATTATCTAATTAAGATGGGAGTATGTAAAATAACGTTATTTTCATATTAACCCTATTGAAAATAATAACGTCATTTCATAACGTTAAATAAAGTTATGGGTGATGCTACAATTTCGAACCTTTTATGACGTTAGTTTGTGACGTCATTTAACGTAAATTAACGTTATTTACATCCAAGGAAATGATTGTTAACTTAAAATAATATCGTTTTCGATTACATTTAAATTATAAAATAACGTTATTTTATGCGTTTCTAATATCCGGCTTGGGTAATGACGTTATTTTTAAACATTTCCCTATTAAAAATAATAACGTCATTTTTTATCATTTCATTTTTTATTTATTTAAATAATAGTATTTACAATCGTTAGCATATTGTTATTGTAATATTTACGCTTGTGGCTGTAAGTAATAATTAGGAAATTAAAGAAAAAAAAAGATTAATAAAAGTCCAGCGAAAGAGGATCGAACTTGACATCTTTTGATTCATAGTCCTAGACTGTATCACTGAGTCACGAACACTTGTTATTCCTGATACCTAAATTTTTACTCTTATATCTCATTTGCCTATATTTTAGAACTTATATAGGAATTTCAAAGGATTTTTTCGATGATTCAGGCATACACGTAAATACGTACATTATTTTTAGTAATACATTTCAAATGATTGCTTTTTTATAATCTGTAAAATGACGTCATTTTCGTATACCACTTATTTGTCAGAGTCCAGTTTGTTAGAGTAAAATAGGAATAAACAATCGTGCGCTCTGAAGCGAAAGTGACTATGTAAGTGAGTATGAAAGTGACAAGTAAAAAATTTCTTGGATATCAAAAAAGGAAAAGTGCAATCTTTTGCAGTCATTTACAATTATTTATCCCTGTTTTACAATAACAATTTTAACTTTGACAATAATACATTATGAATATCACTCTTGCTTCGCTCCGACGCTATTGCATAGGATCATAGGTAATATGTATAATTAACTTATGATCCGACAAAAAAATAACGTTATTTATTACTCTAATAAACTGGACTCTGAGAAATAAGTGGTATACAAAAATGACGTCATTTTGCAGATTATAAAAAGTCAATCATTTAAAGTATATTCTTAAAAATAATTTACGTATTCGCACGTGCGTGTCAATCATCGACAAAAAAATTCTTTTTGAAAAAATGACATTATTTATTATTCTAACAAACTGGACTCTGACAAATAAATATTATACGAAAATGACATCATTTTACAGATTATAAAAAAGCAATCATTTGAAATGTATTATTAAAAATAATTACGTGTGTGCGTGAATCATCGAAAAAATCCTTTGAAATTACTATATAAGTTCTAAAATAAAGGCAAATGAGATATAAGAGCAAAAAGTAATCAGTTAAGTATCAGTTAAGTATCAGGAATAACAAGTGTTCGTGGCTCAGTGGTACAGTCGAGGACTATGAATCAAAAGGTGTCAAGTTCGATCCTCATTCGGGGGACTTTTTTTTATCTTTATTTTTCTTTAATTTCCTAATTATTACTTATAGCAACAAGCGCAATATTACACTAACAATATTCTAACGATTGCAATTACTATTATTTAAATAAACAAGAAATGAAATGACAAAAAATGACGTTATTATTTTTAATAGGGAAATGTTTAAAAATAACGTGATTACCCAAGCCGGATATTGGAAACGCATAAAACAACGTTATTTTATGATTTAAATGTAATCAAAAACGATCATTTCCTCGGATGTAAATAACGTTAATTTACGTTAAATGACGTCACAAAATAACGTCATAAAAGGTTCGAAATTGTAGCATCACCCATAACGTTATTTAACTGTCAGTTCATAAATTTAAAATTTATGAACTGACGTTATTATTTTCAATAGGGTTAATACGAAAAAAAAGTTATTTTGCACACCACCATCTTAACTAAATAATGACGTTATTGCTTATTCCGAATTTCCACGATAGAAAATTCACGTTATTTTTTATTCCCCTTTCTTAATAAGAAAATTACGTTATTGCTCATTACGAATTTCCGCGATAGAAAAATGACGCTATTTTGCACACCCCGTGCTTAATAAGAAAATGACGTTATTGTTTGAAACCTATTGACAATAACATTATTTTGCGTTAAATAACGTTAAAAAATAACGTTAAAAAGTGTTCCAAATTGTAACGTCGTTAATAACGTTATTTCATAACGTTATTCCATAACGTTATTTTATAACGTCATTATTGGCAATAGGGCGAAGATCCGGTAAATTTCGTCCCACTAGAGACCATCGAAGGCATCCCGCGCAATTACAATCGAGCACTTGCTTCCTCGGAAGTACACTCCTCAGCGTCCTCCGCAAACGTGCTCGTGCAGACATATATCAGAAAGAGCCCTTGCGCTGAGCCATACATAGCGCTAAAAAGATGCTCGGACATCCCCAGCAACCTGCCAGACAACTGCTTGTTTTTCTCCCTCGTTCGAGAGGCAAGAATAAACATGTCGGCAGTGGACCTGCGTCGTCATTTACTAGCGTCTGAGAAGTTCGGCAACCAAGGCCATACTGCAGTCAGATAGCGAGTGGGAAAACGTCGATTATGCGTTTTTATTCGCTCACGAATTTAAAGCAAACGTGCGCATTCACGTCAGAAGTCCGAAAATGAGCACAACCTTTTGCCATATCTTGAAGAGCAACGCGAGCAAGACTATCCACCTCCAACTTGAGGGCCAACACTTCACGCCCTACATGCGAGCTGATATACCTGGGGAGCGAGCAAGGAGCAGTCAATTCAATCGGAACGGATCTCCATCGCCCGATGGCGAACGTAGCCCTTCGCTATCCCCGATCCTGAGCCGAGCCGAGTGAAAAAAACAAAAGCCTGATGTTGCACCAAACCAAACCCCAAACTATGAAAGCCCGGGGCCAAGTCAGAGCGAGGCAGAGACAGAGATCACCCCGCTGGTAAGCGAGTCACCGCCCTGCAGCCGAGCATGCCCGCCATTAACTGGCAAAAGGCAGCGATGACGGCTCTGCCCAGCAACCAGTCGTCATCGTCCGATGGTAGCAACGAAGACGCGACTACACTGGATGAATAGACGGACACCAGCGTTATGAGACATGAGCAATCGCCGGCGGAGACCGAACAAACTCGCCCTATGGGCAGCGGCTCGGCAGCCGACGACAATTCGCCAGCGATCGCATATGACGCCCGGAAAGAGGACGCGCTCAAACGGTACGTGGTAGCGCGTGCAAGGCCACCTAGAGAAAAGCCGCCATGGGCCATCCCCGACGGCGAAGCGGTGCCTCCATTTGTACACCTCAGGCAGGTGAAGAAGCACCCGTTTGCCTACAAAGAGAACCTGGTGTTCCTCATGGCCGCGGACATGGCACTGTCTACAGAGGTGCTCCAGGCACTCGTCGAATGGGGCTATATAAGCCCTGAGGCCCTGCCCAGCATGGCGTAGCTCAACGAGCGGGGATCATAGTATTCGGCCTGTGCGTGAAAAATTACGTAACAGAGAGACCAATGCGCAAGGACCTGCGAAATGGCCTAAAGACCCTTAAGTGCCAACTTTCATCGACATTTTTGCCGACGTATTTACCGGCGAGCCTGTGGTAGCAGTGCTGTACTTAAACAACCTGCCGGTGCCAGCAACCACAGACAGATACAGACTCATCCAGCAGTATCACGTAGCAGCCCTAGGAGGGCACCGAGGAACTACGAAGACATACGCCAAAATCGCCAGAGACTTTTACTGGCAGAACATGCGAAACGAAATAAGACAGTTCGGCGCCCGCTGCAGCGCTTCAAGTGGCCCGATCGAATTTTCTCTACTCGAAAATCTGTATCCCCACCACCGCGGCCGACAGCGGTGGCGGCACGGGCCGCTGCTTCGCTTGCTTCCTCCCTTCGTTCGCGCAAACTTTTTGTAAACTAAAACGGCCTTTTCTACATGAAGAATACATTTCCGGCAAATCTCCTTTTACACCGTCATAACTGAATAGTTATTTTGTACAGATGCGCAAAAAAGGGATATTTTAAATTAACTTTTTAATTTAGCAAAATCTATTTAACTTATAGGATTCCGATTAAGCATAAATATAAATAATAAAGTAAATTTGCTTTTTCTAAATTATGATTGAGATTAATTAATATTAAACACAGTAAATTATTGATTGAAAAAACTTGACATTTCACATGCCGAATATTATTTTCTGAGGCACTTTTGCCACATAATGTCTCGCGACCCGCGTACTTGTATGCGAGTTATTTTGTTTTCCGGAGCTTGTCATTAGCAATAAACTATTGTTTATTGTTAATTATACATCAATAAACATTCATACCTCTTATTTTTGCGAAAATTAATTATTTATAGCGATAAAATATGTAAATTAAGATTCTACATATATCAGTATATCTATAGCGATACTGGCGCTCGGACGACTGGTGGCAGTTGCGCTCACCTGTATAAAAGGGCGCGCGATTCTGGGAAGAGCATTCATTCCTTCACCGGAGCTGGAGCTAGAAGGAGCAATATGTCTCCTGGCTAACTGAAGCACTCGGAGAAGCGCTGGCGCTCCGGAAAGCCCTGAACGCGGAGCATTGAGTCTCGCATAGGGAATCCGACTAAGCGCGGAACTACAGCGAGAAGTCTTTTGCCATGTATACGGCTATCATTTTATGTTTTTTAATAAAAGTAAAGTTAATTTAAAAAACTCAAACTTTTTCCTAAATCCCTTCGTACCGCGGGATGCAAACGTTCTGCACTAAGTCAGACTAAGCGCTCGCACATTTTGTCTTATACGCTGGACTACCCTTAGACTCAATATGTGGTATAAGAAGGAAATGCGATTTTTAAAATAATAATAATAAATAAAATAACAGATAGTGAGTCGCAAACACATAGCATTGCGTCTATGTTAAGCGCCCACATAATTTTTAGCTCAGTTGTTCTTTATCAGGCATTGCGTCGTGATCAAAAACGATTTCCAGAACGAGAGGATCAAGAAGCCGTCCAAAATTAAAGTCTTCTCTTACCCGAAGGCGCATTGTGTCGTCTTACGAGATAGAGAAGCATCGTGAATTGCGTCACGATTATTTTCATTTTTTGTTGCTGAATATATATACAAGGCATTACGTCTTTGTATATAGAAGTAACTATTAGAATCACTTGACTTTAATTTATTCACGACACACTTTATTTATTTGCCTGGTATCCCAGACCACATAAGATCAAGATAATTTCTCGAATAATTTTTATTAAAATCTTTCGCCTCTTTTCATTCTCCGTTGCGCGGAGGCGAGGAGCGTTTCAGTGTGTCTTACAATAACTGATTATTGAATTTAGTAAATAACTTATTCCACTGCCTCCAGGTCCATCAATAAAAAAACATTTATTGTTAAAGTCGTTGGTATTAATACTTTTTATAATGACATAAAAAATAAAACGTTGTTTATATGTTAAAAATTCCAAATTAAACAAATCTTTTGCCATTACATCGCTCGATGCGATAAATTCTTCGAATGTATAATTATGAAAAGTATATTCTTCATTAATGTTTGGTGAATTGAAGTCATTTAATGAGCTATCATTTGTTAATAACACAGAATCAATCGTTTTTAAGGCTATTATTTCACCTTCTTCTTTTGAATATTTGAGCTATAAAAGTATTCTTTAAATTTATCATACAAAACTCTAGCATTTAGTCGATTGTGAAAAATACAAATGTAAGCAATTGAATTACAGAATACTTTAGGAAATTGAATTTCAATTGCTTCTTGCAAGGTAGGAATGAGCTTCTTGTAGGTTTTTTTTCAAATGTTGTCAAATCTTCAAACGATTAAGCTCCTTTAACATGTAATAATAACAGTGGTAAGTAATATTTTTCTTTATCTTTCGGAGTTACAAAAGACATTCTACTTAAAATAGGTATACATCGTTTTCTTCTCTCTGAGTCCATTCTTTCCGTTGCTCATTAAAAACGTAGTAATATGGAATTTCAAAACACAAATATTTTCTAGCATTTGAATCATTTTTATTAAGTTCAAACCATGCCGTTTATGTTGTATTTAAATTTTTGTTTAATAATTTATATTCACAACCTTCTACAAAATAAAAAAAATTGTTGATTTTCTAAATGAACTGCTAATCTGTATATTACGTGAGATCAAGGGGCGCGGTTGCGCCACGATGGCAAGTATAAGGTACTTTTAGTACGTATTTGGGAGTTGTCGGCCTTATGACGAATGAGGGAAACTAGCCACAAAAAAGGCTCAAGACCAGTTATAATCAAGTTGATTTTTATTGAAGTACAAAACTGAAATCCAGAGTATCAGAAGCCCCCCAGAGTCGACCAGGCTCTCCAGAGTCCCAGCTCGTTCTGACCATCCAAGCGCGCCGCCGGAACCGCCACGCAACATGGCGGTGCACGCTTGCCGCGGCTCACGGAGTGAGGGGCGACTACGCTACCACTCGGCGCGGGGACGAAGCTCCTGCTTGCGGCGTCGCCTCGCTGGTGCGACCGTGTGAGCCCCCACAGCTACTCCCCCACCAGTGACGAGAGCAGGTTGCAGGAGGAACGAGACTGATTTGCGCCCTCGTTGCCTGTTGAGGGAAGGGATCTCTCCTGGCGTGGCTGATGATGTAGCCGATTGGTCCTCTGGCAAGGGTGTTGTAGGACTCGGAGGCTGCAACGACGTTGGACTGCGTGCTGATGGAGGCGCATCCTACGGTGTTGATGTCGAGGGCGGCCTAAGCAGGGCTGACTCCAGAGACGGTTGCGGAGAAGCTTGGATATGTGTTGGCTGGTTGCTTAAGTCTGAAAATAATGGAGGAGTCTGGGAAGGAGTAAGAGATCTCTCAGCTCTGGCATCAGCTGTCTCCAAGAACGCTGGCTTGAGAGACGATGTTGACACGTTTTTCGGAATTCCGTTGACGTCAATCTTGAACATCTGATCGGAGATGCGTTCGATTACCTTGTGCGGACCTGTATAAGGCGGCTGCAGAGACTTCCGGACCGTGTCGACTTTCCTGAAGATGTATGGACAGGACCGGAGGTTAAGCTGAACGAACGGCTTCGGCGAGGTGTGCCTCGATCCCGGGACGGCTCGGAGACTGGTCATCAAATTCCGTAGCTATGAAATTAACGCAGGAGCGTTGGCTAGCGGATTGCTGGTAGGGACGAAAAAGTCTCCTGGGATGCGAAGGGCTGTGCCGAAGAGCATCTCAGCTGGAGAAGCCTGCAGATCCTCTTTGAAGGTAGTTCGTAGTCCTAGCAGTACGGTTGGAAGAGCCAAAGTCCACGGCGTCGGTGCGCAGCACATCAACGCTGCTTTGAGTGTCCTAAGAAACCTTTCCTTTTATGTCGATGAACCTTCGACAGATGGCAAGGAACGCAATTGCGAGCCCATCAGGCGATGTCCTTGCGGATGCTAGGCCAAAAGTACTTTTAAGCTGCGAGCTTTGTAGTCGACCGGATGCTGGGATGCGAGAGCCCGTGGATGATATCAAACGCTTTGCTCCTGAGTGAGCGCGGGATATACGGCCTGACGGTGTTACCATCGACCGCGCCGTACAGGGCGGCTCCCTCAAATGTGAGAGGCTGTAAAGAGACGGTTTGCGAGTTAAGAAGGTGTGGCAAGTCGGGATCAGCGGCTTGCTGGCGCACGACTTCTGCGAAGGTGAGGACGGCCGGCATATCGATGGCCTCGATCCTTGAGAGCGCGTCGGCGGCTTCGTTGTGTTCTCCCTTTGTATACACTATCTTCACTGCGAACTGGAAGATATAGTCCAGCTGTCTCGCCTGTCTTGGAGATGCTTTATTCCGTGGCTGATTGATTGCATGTATGAGCGATTTGTGGTCCGTGAGTAAAATAAATTGTCTTCCTTCCAGAATGTTGCGAAAATGCTTGACTGCTTTGAACGCCGGGAGAAGTTCGCAGTCATAAGTGCTATATCGTCGCTCTGTGTCCGTCAGCTTCCTCGAGAAGAATCCAAGAGGTCGCCAGACGCCGTGTGATTCACGTTGCTCGAGAGCGGCACCGACTGTGACGTCCGACGCGAAAGCACCGAGGCATGGGCAACGTTAAGGGTTTTCGTCTTACTCAATCACTCGTGCCGCCACACCGCCCACTAGCCCGTTAGCTGCAACGGGGGTGCTTACAAGGCCGACTGACTGATATACTCTACGATTGACACTCTTCACTCATCCCTTAGCCCAGCCACGTTGATCGCTCGTCAGAAACACTTAGCACGTAAGTAACTCAATTTAGCATTTACGCAATTAGATTTTACACAGCGTATTCCCAAAATCCAAAAAAAAAACATTCAAAAACTCAAAACCAAATGTAAAAACAAGTGAAAACCAAATGTAATACTCTAGCGGCAACCACTGCCATACCAAAATTGTTAAACATTCAAATTTTATGGAGTCAGATACAGCGGGTCAGTATCATAGATAACACTCTTATATTAACTAGATCTAAGTTGATACAAGCGTTTTTTATTCAAAGTTTATGGAGTCAGATACGGGCAGTTATTGTATAATCTACTTTCGCAGCGACTAGATCTAAGTTGTATATACATATTTACTAGAGTTCCTACCAACATAACTTAATGACAAGCGTTAAAGTAACATAAGTATAAGTTTTCTACCTACTATTAAGTTTACACTTGTATGTCAAAGCTCTTCAGTAGTAGGGACTGGGCGGCTACTGCCCCAGGCGGGTCCTGTCCCACTTTTTACCGACCACGGGTAAATGATTCCTACATTACCGACCATTTAGTAAAACAGGATTCCTGCAATACCACCTGTTTTATCGGCACTCCCAGCGCCCCACTGGCCCCATTGCCGACTCCAGCGAGCTGTCCAACCACCCACTCCCTGTTTGCAACAAGCTACCCTGTTTTATTGACCAGGTGAGCTGTCCCCAAAACTGTTCCCAAGCAGACTATGGAGGAAGGATAATTGGGTGTAAATAAAACAATTTAGTTTATTAAAAACAAATTTGCAATTTATTTTATACTACAAACATAGCTTTTACAGTTTTTTATAACCTTCTCGCCCGGGAATACTTCTTTTCAACCTCCAACTCCTACATCTTCTTAGTTGGCAAGAATGATGACGTTCTCGCCACTGCGTTGATTGACTCCATTTTGAAAAAACAACAACAATTGATTATTAATTAATAAATAAATGTATGTGTACAGCTTGTCTACGTGCAGAGAGGAGAAAACGTGTATGCGAGAGAGAGCCAGCAAGAGAGCCTGCTAGCGAGAGAGTGCACTAGCGATAGAGAGCGCGAGCGAGAGTGTATGTGTGTGTGTGCAAATGTGTATATATGTATTAAATTAAAAACTTACATTTTCGTTAGTTTTCGAAAAAATCTGAATCCGATAAATATTGAGCATAAGTGAATAAATCGTGATGTGTTCCTTCTCTAATTTCTCAGAGCCACCGCGTTATTGCTGAAATGATCTGCACAGCACAGTTTTTAGTGACAAGTATACTTGTGCGTGCATCGTCTCTCCAATGCTTAACGCACTACGCACAGCTTTATCTCCGAGCCGAGACATCAGCTAAAGCATGCAATAATCTGCAAAGTATACGTATAGAAGACTAGAACAGAGAGAATCAGTCTCTCTTTTTATAGTAAAACGTATAGGAAGCGTGCCTTTTTCTCTTAAGCTGATGTGTATCACACAAACAGCTCTCACTCTCTACAGTAATAAAACTAATGACTCTTAGAAGGTAGCGAACCTTTTTCAGCTCGATGGGCAGTGTGTTAACACTGGTAAGTATACTAGCGCGTGTATCATATCCCCAATGCTGAACGCACAGCTTTAATCTCCTAGCTGAGGCGCTAGGCGCAAAAAGCCTGTTTATAACAAATGTGCTCTCACTGTTCTAACTGCTCTATGCTATTTCCGTCCATGACAGTCTCACTCTCCAGGCAAAGCGAGCATCAAACTATAGGAATCGTATCCTCTTCCGTTCCCGTTTAGACCCTAGATCTATGAGTATGATAAGCCGAAAAGCAAGTTTCTCGCTGTTCTATGAAGTGGACCTTTCTTACATTCTAAATACATTGCTTGCCGAGCTATAATGAGTGGGCACACAATCGTATATTTTTCTAGGCCCTTTGCGGACAGCCTCATATATTGAATTTGCAAAAAATTTCCCCCTCTCACACAGTTTTTTCCGTACTTAAGCAAGCATATAAATGTCGCGCTTTGGAGTTGATTTTAATCATTCTTGCTGAAATTATGTGCAAAATTTTACAATGTATTTGTAGATCAGATGTGTAAATTGTTAGTAAATAATATATTTATAAATTAGTTGTAACTTAGTGCAACAACAACCTAGATTTCCGAAAGCAGGTATGTACCTTGTTCCTTATAAAATCTTGTAAGTGCTTATTAACCCCCACCCGACACATTTTCGAGACGATAGAATTTTCTTTCGAAGGACTAGAGTCATTTAGCTGTCAGCAAGATCACATCGCATACTTATATAGTGTTTCATTTTACTACAAAAGTTTAGTTCTGCTACAAAAGTTTGATGCTTCTAATAGTGCAAAAATGGTTAGAAAAAATGTAAGTAGAAATTTATTTAATTTTATATATTTACTTTTACACTTGTATGCACACGCATACACACACGCGCGCGCGCGCGCGCATTTTGTTTCTTATGCAAATAGCTGTACACAATTTACCTCTCACTTATAGAAAACCGAGAGTGTACACACACACACACACATATTTTCTCTCTCACACTCAAATTGCACGCATATATACATAGATTCTCTCTCTTTCTCTCTCTCTCTCTCTCTCTCTCTCTGGTGAGTACGTTTAACAGCGTCTGCTTCGAGCTCCTATTTCGACGGTGATTTAACCAGTTTCTACTCCGTTTTTGGAGATTATTAGTTTTGTAGGCTAAGCAGACTCCAGCTGGCAACGCTTTTGCGAGTTTTTACGGCACGGTTCGCATCACAGAGCCAGGGAGTTCTGCTTTTGGCCTGACAGGAAAGCTCTTTTCTTTCGGCATCCTATCGCCATTACAAATCGCCAATTTGCTGCTTAGATTGACCGAAACGCTGACTGTCACCAATCGTCCGATTTTTGGCCTCAATTCGCCTTCTTCGGTCACTCGCCATCAAGCGCCTTAGCTGCTTTCGCATGGAATCACCGCCATATCTTGGTACTCTGACGTCAACAAATTCTTGAAGTCAACGCATGTAACAACGCCTCAGTGCTGCATCTTCGAGTGTTCGTGTGTTTGTGCTGGAATTTAGGCAGGAATCAGTGTCGTTTTCTTTATTGTTATTAGTGTGAACCTATCGTCTATAGAAAGTGTTTGTGCGTATTAAAATATGCGTTCGTTTCTGATAAATAAATGTAGAAATATTTTATATATCGTTAAAAGCTCTATATGATTGCGAAATTAGATTTGCGAGCGAGTTTGTTTACATGAGTGTGTGTTATTCTCGAATCGATATTTGTCATCATATTTAGCAGCTACTATTGTTTATTATTGTGATTATCGAGTATACGTGTTGTGATAGAGACTCTCTTATCGGTCAAATTAAGCTTATAAGTTACTTATATTATTCGCATTGCACACTACAATTACAAAACTGAAATTATGAGTGAAGCCCCGGTCTGGTTTACAGAATTTAACAATAAACTGCTTTTAGAACGCAAGGAGATCAATGCCAATATTCCCAAATTGATCGACATAATCGAAAAACTTTCCGCTCGTATTGTGAGTCTCGAGTCACGCGTTAAAACTCTTGAAAAACAGTCACCGCGCAATGCACCAGTACCTTGCGACGAGCTTCTTCCGCTCTCTGAAAATAGCGATTTTGAAGATAATTGCGAGGTTTTAATTAGTGGTATTCCACTGGACTACAAACTGAGCCTCCCTGTTATAGCAGAAAGAACGATCTCAGCCATCGGTTTGTCGAAGCTCGTCCCACACGTTATTCATACTCGCAAATGGCTACCGAAACCAAGTATGATGAATAGCAAAAATTGCAAGCCTCAAACGACAAAAACAGCCAATGCGCAAATCGAAACTTCTATGCAGAAACTACAACTCGAGACCACCTCTATTGTTGTAGAGTTTTCAGGCCCACGGATAAGAGATAAAATACTTCGAAATGCGAAATTGTTGAAAAATACTAATGCGCTTCAAGTATTTGGAGAAGGCCGAGGAAATATTGTTCGTATCAGTCCTCTTTGGCCTAAGCCACTCTACAAATTGTGGAGAATGGCTTTGTCGCGCTACCCTAGTCTAAATTATAGTCATCCAATTATAAAAAACCTTAAATTATTTATGAGGGAATCGCTAAACTCGCCATTGATCCATATCAGATCGTTGGAAGAGTTTGCCCGACTAAAACCTCGCCCTAAGTCTGTGGGTACCTAATCTCAATATTGCAATGTAAAAACGTTAATCTGTAAAATTCTACGCAGGAGAGCACCATATCTGTATGGTAAATTTACTGCGCTATTTATCAGTCAATCTTCGATTGTAAAATTGTCTTATTTTATCGAACTCGAATCGTAATTGAATCTAATTCCTTAAGCGAACTCGCTCTTCTTATATATATTTATTTGCTTACTTTCTACGCACACCATTTTTGTTACTTATATGTATTAAATTAATTTTATTGTTGTACAATTTAAATTGTAATGCTTGTATAATTGTCACTTGGCATACGGTCTAGAATGGCCTTGCCAAAATAAATCTAGTTTCAATCTCTCTCTCTCTCTCTCTCTCTCTCTCTCTCTCTCTCTCTCTCTCTCTCTCTCTCTTTCACTTTAGTAACAAAATTACTTAATTATATACATTTAGTTTTACAATTGTACGCATGTACACAAACACATATTCTGTCTCACTCTCTCTCGCATAAATGCGCGCAAACATTTTCTTTCTTATTAACTGTACACATATACATTTTTTCTCTTACTTTTACAAAATCGAGAGTGTACACACACACACACACATTTTCTCTCTCACACACAAAAGTGCATGCATAGATTTTCACTCTCTCTCTCTCTCTCTCTCTCTCTCTCTCTCTCTCTCTCTCTGTCTCTCTCATAAATTTCGCACACATTATCTCTCATAACATATGTTAAAATATTTCTTTATTTTTCAGAAAAATAAAGCTAATCAGGAGGAAAACAGTAAGCTGGTCTGTGGAGACATTGAAGTATTAATAAATGTAAGTTTTTTTTAACAGTTTTAATTAATATTTATTAAACTTAGTAGTAGGGGCTGGGCGGCTACTATACCAGGGCGGCTACTATAGCACCAAATACCGACCGTCGGTAAGGCAGATTCCTGCGCTCGGGTCGACTGTTTTATCAACATCCCCCAGTCCCATGCTCTGTTTTATCACCCTGTTTTATCCCCCTGCCCCACAGCCCCTGCCCTATTTTATCACCCTGTTTTATCCCCCTGCCCCACAGCCCCTGCCCTGTTTTATCACCCTACCCCACAGCCCTGTTTTTATCGCCCTGCTCAGTTTTATCCCCCAGCCCCACAGCTCTGTTTTATAGCCCTACCATGTTTTATCCCCCACAGTCCTGTTTTATCGAACCCCACAGCCCTGTTTTATTGCTTTGAGTAGCATGAGGAAGGGTGATAAATAAGAAAGATTTATTTTTTCATTTATTGTTTTTATTAAAAAAAATTTACAGTCAAACTTTATCCTTGAAATCCAGGATTAACATATTCATTCAGTTTTTCGTTGTTGTGTAGTGGCTCGTACCCCTGTTTGTTCGGGAATGACTTGTTATTGCTTGAGTACATATTAGTAAACTTTTTCCAAACAGAATCTTTCGTTTTCGCATCATTAGAGGTATTATTATCAAACTTGTTGTAACCATCCTTTTCAGGAACAGAGTTTGTATTTGCAGAATATTTATTCATATTGACTTATTTATTTTTTATTTCAAGCAATAGTTTGTTAATCGTCTCAATATTATTGGCAAGTGTTCTCAATTTTTCATCAATCTCAACTCTATGTAACTCAACTATTTCATCTAATTGAGATATTTCAGTTTTTAAATCAGATTTTACAGTTTGAGTAACACTGTGCAGAGTGTATAAATTTACAGCATCGTTTAGTTCTTTAGGATCTGCTACGTTGCATAATCTCTTGTCTTCTAAACTATACGGACTATCAGCGGTGAGTTTATATCCAATGCCAGGAGGTCCTTTTAAGGTATTCAAATGTCGTCCAAACAAGTCAACGCTCATCTTTAAAATTGATTAAATCAGTATTGGTGCCTTTACTAGGACGGCTTCTATAACTTGAGAATGAATCTTCAAAACAAGATTTTTTCGAATCTTTGTGAGTATTCGTCGTCGTAGCCCTTTCTTGATATGAAACAGAAGTTTTTTCATTCAATTCTTCCGAGTCGATGAGAAATTGATGTTCCTCTCCTTTTCCTGAGCTCTTTTTCCACTTATCCATTTTACACTGAGAATCACATGTATCAGCTATGAATAATCGACTGACAAGTTCATTTGAATCATGCCATATATATAGTGCGCAAAGGGTAGAGGGGGAAAACTTGATCCTTGGATTCATTTCTTTTTTTTCTTTATTTCCACAACTATATCAGAATTTTCTATAGCCTTATAATACTTCCATTGAGTTGATTTACCATCATCTTTCTTTTTCGTTTGCTCATTTCTCGAATTGCTGCTGCTGCTATTTTGGCCCATGGTTGACTAACTAATTAATTTTTTCATACATTCTTTGTATATAGTTTCATACAAGTTTCTTTACATCGCCACTTATAGGATTGTATGTTACAATGCGATCATGTAAAGTTAAACAATACGCTGTTGTATTCGCAAGTACATTATCTTTACATTCAAATTCGAGACGAACGTCTACAGCTGCCTGTTTAATAGACTCGTTTTGTTTGGAACAATCAATGACTATGAGAGGTGCAATCTCTTTAAACTCTGTTTTACTCAAAAGTGGATCTACTATAGAGCTTTCAGCATTGTATGAATTTTGAAATTTTGCCTACATATCATAAAGTAAGGAATACTGATTGTTTGAAATGTCAAGATTGAGATTTCCGTACGGATAACTCTGAGAGTTGAGAAAGAGTTTTACATTACCAATATTACAGTGATCAAATAAGCTAGCATTAATTGTTTTGCTTCCTTTTCTCGTCGTTTGGAAGCCAAGAATAATAAAGCGTGGTTTCTCCAGCTGATTTGATGTTTTCACTGTCCAAACATGTTGCCTCGTTGTCGGAAGAACTGGATACTCGTACAGCTCCCATGAGCGGAAACTCATAGGAATAGGTGTATCTTCTTGAATGTAGTTGAATAATTGTATTTTTCGACGATCTGATAGTACTACGTAAGGCATAAGCCACTCTATACGATCGATTTTAATTTTAAAATTTTCGAAAGCAGCTGCCGCTCCCTGCGCTGCTGTAGATTCTTGTACTACAGCATTCAAATCATTTCTTGATCTTGTAAGAATGAGTTCATGCTTAACATTAACTACAATTTTCTGATAATCTTCAGCGAAACCAAAAATCATTAATAGTGTCACTGTGACATCAAAGTTTCCATTAGCATCGGTTATTTTTCCTAATTCCGAAATATCAGTCCAGCCTGAATTTTCAAGATGTTTAAGCTGACTTGGTGAAAAAGAGGTATAGCCTTTCATCAAAGTTGTTATAGCAACGTTCTTACAACGATCAATCTCTATAGCATTCATCTCATATCGGATTTCCTCGAAAAGATGACTAATGGCATTGTTTACAAATTTAGTATTTGTTAGAGCAGCACCATTCACTCTGGTAATTTTACCAGAAACGTGTAGAGAACTTTTAGATGGTAGTACACACAAATCTTGATGCTGAATTGCTATTCGAACTTCATCACTTTGATTAAATGCGTGTGAGGTGTATGGTTGATAAGCATGCACCTCATAATGTGAGACAGACTCATTAAAGATGATTGGAGCTTGTACATTAAGAACTGTCTCCATCTTTCACACAACAGATAAACGTACAAGTTATTTTTTCAATACTTTTTTTCTTCCCTGTTTTCCTCCACCACGCTGCTGCTGCACTGTGAGACCAAGACTTTGAAGAAACTTTTGATTTTGTTGTGTTAGTCGTCTGATTATTCATTGCGGACTGACTGTCTTCTGCCATGCTGAGTCGTTAATATAGCTTTTCGTAGCATTGAAAACAATACCCATTTTAAGCGCTTTTAAGATGTAAACGAATCGTAATAATTTCTCCTCGAAGATTAATCAAATCACCATCTTGATCTACTATACGTAGTTGCAAATGATCAATTACTTTTACTGATACTAGTAAGTATATTATTTGTTTAGGAACTTCAATAATCTTGTAGCCAGCGGGTACAGCTGGGAAAAATTCATGTATTGTATGAACTTTTTGTTGATTTATGTATGCTCCTGTTGTAATGTTACATTCGATTCGCAAGGCGTTTACTTTAAGAATAGCTACAGGTAAGTCTGAGTAGTGACTTATATTACGTTTCAAAATTCTCGGAGTGAAACCCAGTAGACGAGCAATAGAGTCTTTTGGTCGAAAATCTATTTCATGAGTGCACTCAATCAAACAGCGTAGTGTATTATTATTCGGCTTTATACTAATTTTTATACCTCGAGCATCGAGAAATCCTTGCAGCGTTCGCTCAATATCTTCAATTTCATAGCTACCACTGGGAATATCAATAATTTCTTGACCAACATAAAACTTGTTACAGTTTACATCAACATTCGGTATAGAATTAAAAGTGAGTAATTCAACAAGTCCAAGACTGTATGGTTTATCCTGATCCAATTCTATTGGAGGAAAATAGTGAGTTTCAAGAACTGAGGAGGTGCCTGAAAGGCTGAGTGTTATTGACTCGACAATCATCTTGAGAATATTAAATCCAAAGCTCACTTATCCTTTTTTTTGTGCAGACAAAAATTATTTTTGCGATTGAGCTGATTCCAGAGAAATTTGAGACAAAGATGACCGCAGATGAATGTTGAAAATTCTTGATATCTTTGATAATTGTACTTGACTTGAGAAACTTTCCAATAGTTCATAAGATCAAGCGGTGGTTGCAAATCTCCAAAGCTATCAAAGTATACAACTTCTTTACCATTTTTTTGATAAGCTACCCAATGTGTGCCAGATCCACTCGCATCATCTAGATTTATAATTGCTGATTCTTTCACACGACAGCCATTGGAGGGTAAAGCATTTCGCATAAAAACTCCTCGAAAATTTGCTATTTTCATTAATTTCGAGAAGTGAATTAAATCATAGTCTGTGAGTGCACGCTTGGGAAATTTTATTTCAACAAAGTTTTTTTTTTCCTCCACCCACTTTTTTTCGTCCTTTGCTTTTCAGACAAATACCAACACCTTTGTGATAGGGTTTCATAAACAGTTCTTTACCAAGTATCAGTTTTTCAACTTTTCCATTATGTCTCTTTTGCTCTTCCATTTGTTTCTTAGCAGCGTTTGCTCTATTTATTGCTTGAGCAATTCCAGCAGCTTCTCCTGCAAGTGAGCCTACTGCGCTAAGATTAGCAAAAAGTGGAATGAGTGCAGGAAGAAAGCCACCTATTTTGCTGGAAATCGGTAATATGCGTGGAACGATAACTTTGCTTTTACCACCAACTCTTTTCACATGCTCTCGAGCATTCCTTAACGTTTTTTTAATGATGGAGCGAGAATCGTTGCCGGGAATGACAGATTTTGATAGAGTTTTCACCAGATTTTTTAGCGTCATCTTTTTCTTACTCTTTGACCTTTTCTTTTTAACTCCAGCACCACAAATACCCATTCCAATCTTTGATTTCAACTTCATAGCACTGGCTACAGCTAAAGCTGATGCTTTTTCTTTCAAACCAGCGTCTTTAGATTTTACTCTATATTCCACGCTTTTTCAGCCAAAATTTTATCTGCAATGTTTCTCTCTTGAACGTTATCTCGATTCTTCGAATAGGCAATGTCGTGTTCCTTACAAGCAGCGTCTAGAGGATTGATGCCAGGATCACCACGAGCTAAACGTTTTGCTAACTTAGTACCAGGACCACAGTACTCATAACCAGGTAGGTGAAGTTCAACGGGTAATTTGTTTATCAACGTATTCACTAATCCTGAACGACGCTTTCTTGACATGATGCTTTCACAAAAACAGCTCGTGCGAGACTAACTGTCAAAAACTATAAATGCCCTTTATTTATACTGCATCAGGTTAGTTGCGGCATGGAATTTTGAGAGGCATGATGGATCTAAGACAACAGACAGCAAAACTGCCTGTAATCAATTTTGATCTCTTGACGTCACAACAACAACAGCAGAAAACCCATCGTCATGGAAAATTATTACCAGACAGTATAAGAGCAGTATTTTGTGGACCATCAAATTGTGGAAAAACAAACGCCCTCTTATCTCTAATCATTCATCCTAATGGATTGAAATTTGAAAATATTTATGTGTACTCAAAGTCTCTGAATCAGCCAAAATATAAATTTTTGGAAAAATTGTTGGAGCCACTCGATGGTATTAAATACTTTTCGTTTGGCGAACATGATCTTGTCGTATCGCCCGATGAAGCTAAACCAAATTCAATTTTCATATTTGATGATATTGCCTGTGATAAACAAGATAATGTTAAAGCTTTTTATTGCATGGGTAGACATAAATATGTAGATTGTTTTTATTTGTGTCAGTCATATGCACAAGTACCGAAACATTTAGTGCGTGACAATGTCAACTTGTTGGTAATTTTTCGTCAAGATGATATGAATTTGAAACATGTTTTTAATGACCATGTTAACACTGACATGTCATATCAACGTTTTAAGGATATTTGTTCAATATGTTGGAATGATGGTAATCACAGCTTTCTCATTATTGACAAAGATCGTAATATAGATGGCGGTCGCTACAGAAAAGACTTTGATCAATTTGTAATAAATATACAGAATATGGAAAGAGTTTAGCATTGTATTGTGAAACTTGAAACTGTCAAGATGACGGATTTTAATCAACAAACAGCAATTTTACGTGAAGTTGAGAAAGCTCGAAACGCTGTGAAAAGAAAGTATGATACATTAAAATTGCATAATTTGGAAGTGGAAAAACCTTTGAGTGACTCGTTCCAGCCAATCGTGAAACCATTGGAAAAACTTGTTGATGCCACTGAAAATAGAATGAAACAAGAAATGCCGTCTAGTCCAATCATCAAGAAAGAGATGAGAAAAAAGAGAAGAATTAAAAAACTTCAGCGTAGTACTTCAAACAGTGATGATGCTAATGATTATGAAGGTAATGATTTTCATGAATCAGCTTTTGAGTCCGCTCTTGAGTATTCAGCAGATGAGCTAGAAAAAACTATTATAGAAGGAGATGACAAAACAGTTGATGAAAATGTGAAAATGTTGCTTAGTGGAGACATAAAATCTTTAGATACAGTATACGGAGTGCGGAAAATGCGAGATGATTCACTATGGATTAGAGATACTCCAATAACTTTTGAAGCAAATAAAATTATAATTGGTAACAAAGAGTACGCAAAAGCTCCAGGACTGACAGAGTTATTATTTAAGAAGGAACCTAATGCCTCACTAATCACTGACAATAATAAAAAAAATTATGCTATGATTTTAAAGATACTAATGCACACAAAAAGTACTATAAAGCAAATGAGAGTGTTCGTGAAACAACGAGTAGAAAATATGTGAATGATATAAGTAAAATTCTAAAGCTTCGTCAAGGTAAAATTGGAACGGGCTTGTACAAAGTCGCTCAAAGATACACTCGTACGGATTACCGCTACTGGGATAATCCAAACGAGCTTGTAGATCGTCTAAGATTACTTATAGCTGAAACATCTGCTGGTAATAACAATCATGTAAATGAAATTCAAGCAATTGTAGAGGAGGAGGAAGTTGAGGCAGGAATTATTAGTTCAGTATCAAAATGAGCATTGATATGTTTGGACGTCAGCTGCTGATCCAAACAGAGTCATCGCGAGGACCGCCTGGAGTAGGATTCAAGCTCACTAGCGATGGAAATTTTGATTTAGATAATCGAGTATTGTGTAATGTAGGTAATGCTACTGAGCAAACTGATGCTGTAAATTTAAAGTCAGTGAAAAAACTGGTTAAGCATAGAATGGACAAACTTCTTAAAGATTTGCAAGGAATTGAAAGTAACTTGAACGATAAAATTCAGAAAATTGAATCTGATATTGCTAAAATAAATAAAACATACTATATACTATATACTATATAAAATAAAACATACTATCAGATTTTCAAGAGAAGAGTCGTAGACAAAATGAAGGCAAAATTAGTGGATGAACTACATAAGCCTGCAAGACGTAATTATCCACGTCGCTCATTCATCACTAAAGATATTGATGAAACTTGGCAGGCAGATCTTGTTGAAATGATTCCATATGCCAAGCAGAATAAAGGTTTTAAATACCTACTCACAGTAATTAATACATTTTCAAAGTACGCTTGGACTGTGCCAGTCAAAGAAAAAACTGGAAAATATGTAGCTGAAGCTATGAAGTCCATACTTTTGCAAAAAAGAGTACCCAAGAATTTACAGACAGATCGAGGAAAAGAATTTTACAATAAAGATTTTGAAAAACTAATGAAAAGTTATAAAATCCACTTGTATTCTACTTACAGTAATCTTAAAGCATCGATTTGTGAACGTTTTAATCGCACTCTGAAAAACAAAATGTGGAAATTGTTTAGTCTACAAGGTACGTACAAATGGCTAGACAGTTTACAGGATTTAACTTTGCAGTATAATAATAACCGTCATCGAACAATAGGAATAAAGCCTGTAGAAGTTAATAAAGACAAAGTTAATCCAATAATGAATCGAATGAAAAAATCAAACAGAAATCTTTATAAACGAGCTAAATTTAAAATTGGAGATCGCGTACGTATAAGCAGAATTAATGGTATTTTTGATAAAGGTTATACTCCCAATTGGTCAACCGAAGTCTTCACAATAACAAAAGTTTCAAATACAAAGCCTTACACCTATCATCTGAAGGATTACCAAGACAAGTCAATAGCTGGAGGATTCTATGAAGAGGAACTTCTCAAGACTAAAAAGTTTTGAAAAAAAATGGTAATCGAATTTATGTAAAATGGTTAGGTTTTGACAATTCTCACAACAGTTGGATAAATAAAAATGACATGTAAATACAAATAAACTGCATTTATTCATTTATTTCCTTAATTTTCTTCAATAGTACAGGTGTTATAATAGTATTTGCTTGATCGATTCTTCTCTTGAAACGTGCTCGATCTCGCGCTACCTGCTCCCACTTTCCACATCGAGCTTCATGATGAGCAAATCTCCAAGTATGTATAATATGAATAGTCGGCTCTTCTTTAAATCACACACACTTTTTACTGAAATTACACGCATCTAATTTGAACAATGTATAAACATATTTAGTTTATTTGCAAACTTACCCATCGTTTGTTCTTTATAATGGCCCCAAACAAGTGTATCAGTTTTATTATCTTGAAGAAATCTCTTATCGTCATAAGGATTAAGTGCAACCTTATTTTGCCTCACAGTCTCAACCTTGTGAAGCTTCGATCTGATCGCATACTGCTCTCGAGTCTGAATGCGCGCATTTTTTAAGCAATCCAAGTAGTCATTGAACTCTATGGATTACTTTACAACAGATGCCTTGATACCCTTGATTTTTTTCATACAATCCTCATTATTAACACGCGTACTATACATTTTACTTCTCAAACCAATGAATTCAGTGAGAATCTGTCCATTGCACTCATCCTTCATTAGTCCAACAACTTTTTTATTAGCATATTAAACATATTGTCTGTAGGATAATCAGATGTATCAAACTTGTCAATATTTTCTTTCATATCGTCATAAAAATCCGTGCATTTAATGGCGTATATGAGGCTATCAGTATCTGTATATAATAATTTACAATTATCCTTATACATTTTTCGCATATAGTTGTAATGAAAATCATACATATGTGCCTTTGAAAGATCTAAAACTGTAAGTCCAACATAAATTGGCTTATTGATCAGTATATCAGTTTTATTCATTTGTATAGCAACTAAATTTTCATTGAATATAGCACTGCTATGGAAGTTTGGACTTGAAATTTGAGCCTCAACACCATATCTTCCTTCATATTTACTCATAAGCTTTACTGAAACTCTTTTTCTAACATTTTCCATAGTCTTACCGAATACTGCATTATTCATTAACTTGAAAAAATTCTTTTCAAATTCATTTTTCGCTACTGATCTGAGACTGCTGTTCAAATCTATGTATGATTTTAGCCATTGTGATTGCTTGAATTTTAGAACTCTATGGATCTTGCGAAGCGGTAAGCCATTCAAGAGAGCTTGTTTTAAGGCTACATAGTGAATCACATAATTTCTCTTAGATCACAGAGTAGCCAAAAGTTTTTCTTGCTAACTACCTGGCGGTTTTGCATGTTCGGGACAGAATGGTAAATCATTATGATCATTATATATATTTCTTGGATAATCTAAATCAACTTCGAGGATAAAACCGTAGGAATCATTAGTTTGCATCTAAATAAATTAGAAACTGATTTTCCTTACTAGCGTTATACTTTTCGAGCATGTATTTGTGATTAGATGTTGCATAACGATTTGAGCATTGGCTTAAACCACCTCTGATTCCACGCTCTACAAAAAGAACCATGTCAATATCGGTTAAGAGCTTTAATTGTATTCCAGTATGTTTGAGCATTGCATCCCAAGAGAAACCTGGAGTAGTATAATAATGAGCAGGATCGAGGCTGTAGACTCTCATACTTTGATCTCGAAAATTTTCAAAAACATCAGCTAAAAGTAAGACGTCAGTTTTCATGTAGAGATCGGAGTATTCACCAAGCGTTTTCACATTAAATGTTTTCCATACATTTTTGGCATGTTCATAGTCCTCATCGGATATATGCGAGTCATTGAGCTTACTGAAAAAATCATCTTTTTCAGGTAATTTAAACTCTTCTAGTTTTTTCCATGAGTCAATGTACTCGTAGGGTAAAACTCCTTTTCTTGTTAACAAAATAATTTGTTCATTGCTGAGGTGATTAAATTCTTTCTTTACAATTTTATAGTCTTGCAGATATGATGCCAGTTTTTCTAATGAAGAAGGCATGAATCGAAAAGAGTCTAAAAATCTAAATTTGATGTTACTGTTTTCTACATGCTTTGTAAAAGAAATATATTTCTCTTTTGTTAGAGGCAATAAATCAATTTGTCCTGGAAAGTGATTTGAGACGTCAGATATGATAAAATGTGCATCGTAACCACTTAAGTTGTGAAACACAACAGGTATTATTTTCGAATCTTGATAGTTTAAATTGCATGCATTATGTGCAGGTCCTTTCACATCACGCACTTTCACATCATCATTTAAATTCGTTTTACAAATGTGGCATATTTTTGAACTACAATACTCTGTTATTTCAGCCTGAGATAAAGTTGACATTGGTAAAGGGTTATTATATAAAGAAGTTATTTGTTCTTCTATTTTTTTCAATTCTGTAGCAAACCATTTAGATGCTTCAGGACCTCTATAAAACTTATACGTTGATAAAGAATTATTATAGCTGCATTGAAAATAATATACTATATATTTCATGGCTCTGCACTGATTGTGTATTGGTGATTTTATCCTGTTTTATACGTTTTAACAAACACTTACAGTCTGCGTAGATTGTGAAAGGTAACTTTTCATTGTATCGATGATTTTTAAACTGAATCACATCATTTCCTGATCGAGGAAGTCTAATTCTACAATTATTTAATACTTTACAATGTTCGTCATGTTGCGTCAAACTATCTTCTTTGTAAAAGACATTCAAGCATCTATCACAAACGAATAATTTTCGTTTTTTGATGGTAAAATCTTTGCTAATTAAACGTGAAAGATATTTTATGTATACATAATGTGATTCAGCTATATCGTAATGATTCAAATGTTGTTAGAAAGTAGAAGAGTTGTAGTTTTCAAATCACTGCAAGTCGATACGCATCGAATTGAATGTGACTAACAAATCGAGTGTTGATTATAGGCGATGCGCGCAACGGGGCCCGACGGCGCGCCGCGGTGTAGTCGGCCGCGGAGTGGGGATGGCCCCGTGCTCTCAGCCCGAAACTGAAAATCTTTTTTCAAATCGGAGCGCTCGGAAAAATAGACGGTAAATTAGTCAAATATGATCCGATTGTGCTTTTTTTTCTTAATTCGGGATAGCGCAGGTAAAAAATGCGATTGGTCGAATCAGATTTTTTGTTAACATTATTCATCGTATTATTATTGAAAGTACATTATTTAAGTATTCTTTTCTGTATACATTAATTTATATATTTGTTATTTTAATATGACCAGTCTGTAGAGAATGGTGTCTATGATTTTAGCGTATATACTTTTAAACAATCGATTCCTGCGGGAATATTGTTTAGTATTAACGAAAAGATGCAATTTTTCTCTTTTTTTTACTTTTATTTTGGAAACTAAGCGACCAATGCAAAATAATAAAACAGGAAAAATTGTAGCTTACTGAATACTGAAGCAAATGAGATATTAAACGCCCCTATCCGATCAATAGGCACCGAGGAAAACAACGTAAAATCAATGTTTCTTTAAAAATCGCCAAGATGGCCATTTTTCAACTTTGAAGGTTGAAATTTAAAGTGAATGAATAGTTTCATATGTAATTTCATGTGGCAAAATATTGGTGCTCTACGACAATTACTTTATGTGTAATTGTGATTTGAATTTTTGTTGTACTTTGTGAGTTCACTTTTGTATGCACGGTCATGCAAAATTGGAAGGTCTTACGGATCAAGAACGTTCAAAAAGCAGTGATTTCGTATATTCGAAACCACTCCGAGGCTATTGTTACGATCGCTGTAAAAATTTGGGAAATAATTAAAGACGTAAAATTTACGGCATGACTGCAATATTTATAAAATTTTGAAAAAATATTAAAAAATAAGTTCCGCTTTCCTCCGCTAGGCGATAAAAAGCGCTGCATTCGTACCATGCATCCGAGAAAATGCATTATAAAAGTTATTTGACGAAAAGAACGCATAAAAACCGAGTTTACCCGTAAACTAATTTATATAAGGTATGTAATAGTCACAAAAATATTAAGTTTTCGAGCGGCATGAAAGAATAAAACCGAATCTTCGTGTAGCAAACAAACTCTTCCGCTTTTACCTTTCGGAGGGGTAAGAAGAGGGTAACAAAGAGGAAAAATGTTATTTCTTTGACAGGCAACCGGAGGCGCAGAATTCCATTTCTCAAGTCTTCCCGGAAGATCGGTAATGCAGCTCGAACAGCACGCGCGACCGGCCCGAGCAAGAATTTTTTCACCATAGATTATCATGCCAAATTTTTTCTACCCACACTTTCAGCATCGTGCATTTCACCGGGGATAAGTGTACATAGCCACTCGCTGCAGCTTGGTACACGTGTTCACCACCTGGTACCGAACGCTTGGACCGCGCGGCAGTTTATACTACTTGACCTGTGGGTAGGCCGGGGTCGCAGGCCGTAGTGTCCCTTTTCTGACGGTTCATTTAGATCGTTGAAATTAAATTCGAATTTGAATAAATAAGTTGGCTAACAAAAAAATTTAATAGATGTAAGCGATTTATAAAACTAGAAAAGGCTAACCGAATTTGAATGACAAAAATCGACTGGTAATTACTTGATAAAGTGAGTGCTCAAATTTTCATGATTACACTAACAAAGTTTTGTTTTTCAATTTTTCAATATTATGAATTTTTGTATAAAACATTATTCGTTTTCAAAATTTACTAATAATAACAAAACTTGAATCATAAAAATCGGATGATTTCATATTAATTAATTTAGGCCAAGCGCCCTAGCTTTTTTGTGGACATAAAAGTAGGCCGGCAACGGATACCGCTATTATATAGAGAAAGGGAAGCCCATATACTTTTGGACACGAAATCTGTGCGGGAACGTTGTTTATTATTAATAATAAGACGTCATAAGATGCAAAAAAGCATTTTTTTTAGTTTTTTGCTTTTAACTCGTAAAATAAGAGATTAACGTAAAAAAGTAAAGAGAGAAAAGTTGTAGCTGATTAAATTGCGAAAAAATTCATATATTGAGCGTCTCTATCCGATGAATGGACATGAAGGAAACCTCGGAAAACCGTGGAAAACACCGCAAAATCGACGTTTTTTTAAAAATTGAAAACTCAGCCATTTTTTAACTTTAAAATTTGAAATGAAGGAAAGGTTTTATACCTACTTTCATGTCCCCAAAAACTGGAGTGATTTGAACAAGAAAATGTATTTTTTTAGATTTGCGAAAAAAGGGTTTTGAACAGATGAAAAACGAACTCAAACGTGAGCGAAAACGGTCGAGCGCGCGGCATCGTAGCACGCTTGTATATCTATATACACTTTCTCTGCCACCACTGCCGCACGCTCGGCCGTTTTCGCTCACGTTTCAGTTCGTTTTTCATCGATTCAAAACCTTTTTTTCGCAAATCCAAAATATACACTTCGTTGTTCAAATCATAAAATTTTCAACGCTGTATTCCAAATTCCAGTAGGACTCCCCAATTTCTCGTGCTCGCGCACACAAAAGTGCACTAAAATCGTACATAAAAAATTCAATTTGCAATTATGCAAAAAGTAATTGGCGCAGAGCTCCATTTTTTGGCGATATGAAAGTAGGTATAAAGCCCTACTTTCATTCTAAATTTGAGCCTTAGGAGTGCAAAAATGGCTGAGTTTTCAATTTTTAAAAAAACGTCGATTTTGCGGTGTTTTTCACGGTTTTCCGAGGTTTCCTCCATATCCATTCATCGGATAGAGACGTTCAATATATGAATTTCTTGGCAATTTAATCAGCTACAACTTTTTTCTCTTTACTTTTTTACGTTAATCTCTTATTTTACGAGTTAAAAGCAAAAAACTAAAAAAAAATGCATTTTTGCATTTTATTATTAATAATAAACAACGTTCCCGCACAGATTTCGTGTCCAAAAGTATACGGGCTTCCCTTTCTCTATATAATCGCGGTATCCGTTGCCAAGCTTCTTTTAAGTACACACAAAAGCTAGGGCGCTTGGCCTAAATTAATTAATATGAAATCATCCGATTTTTATGATTCAAGTTTTGTTATTATTAGTAAATTTTAAAAACGAACAATATTTTATACAAAAATTCATAATATTGAAAAATTGAAAAATTTTAAGGAAAAATTTTATTTGTAGTGGTTGTGCCCTTAGGTGTGACCAGGTGTGACCCTCATTAGAACGCTCTAGCCAAGGGTCTGCCACTGGTGTCATAAAAGGCTTAGTCCTCTCTGTACGGGTACCCATATAAGACAGCATTAGAAAAAAATTCTACTCTCAATTTTCAAATAAACAATTTTTAAACAAAGGTAATTTTTGGCTTACGTCAGTTCATGCGTAATGATTACTTATAGTTACAAAACTTGAATCACGAAAACAGGAGCATTTTCACTGTTATCAATTCACAGTCTGTAAGTGAAGATTATCAAACTAGTCTAATAATCTCAGGTAGTTACCATTCCATTTTTATCATTCAAATTCTGCTGAAATAAGCCTTTTCTGTAGAATTACATATCTGTTCATAAAGCATTTATTTTGCAAATTTTGAATTATTATGAATTGTTCACGTTCAGCCTCCGAGATCGCCCTTTACTCTCATAAAATTTTCGGAAACACTACCCATTTTTTGACCGTAGTTTTTGATGCCCAATTATTTCTGCCCACACTCTCAGCGTCGTGCATTTCGTCGGGGACATGCGTAGGAAGTCACTGCATAGTAAGCTGTGCTGCATTCTCAGAAGGTGGTGAACACATGTTGGCCTGCCACGCATTGCTACCGTTGGTGTGCGTTGATCAGCCCGGACTAGTAGGAGAATGCAAAAAAAACCTTCAGCTAAGGAAAGATAGAAGATGGCACCACTCGTTTATGCTAATTATTAAAATAAACTAATATTTTGAAACTTTTATCCATGCTTGAAGATAAATTTTGTATTTTTATGTACAATTACGTTTACGAAATTCGTCTAACGTTAAAAGAACAATAGTTACAGAGGAAACTGTAATTTTAAGTTATCGACACATAGCTTCGAGATTTTTGAAACGTTCTTGATCCCCTTAAGAGTGCTCTACCTCTTTTTCAATAAGTCCGATAAATTTCGCAGCGTCCACACATTACACCTCAGTTTTTTTTTATTATTATAACAAAGTTAATGAAAGAAAAATGAGTCTAACTGAGTTTCGCCACCTGGAATTAGTATCTAAAAATGTGGTAAAATTATTTTTATGGTATAAAAGCCAAAATTAAAATTTTATTTCGTTGGACTAATTTGTATGACTTGCGGGCACTTTGGAAATTGCATTTTGATTTTGTCCGACGAAATACGAATTAAATACTAATTTTTTAAAACGTTTTTGGATATCTAAGGTGAGTGGCGAAACTCTATTAAAGTGAATGAGTTAAAGTTGGTCAATTAATTATAATAAACAAAAAAACGTTTTTTGACGTAGGTGGCGTGATGATCGCACGGTGGAGCACTCTTAAATTTGGAAAATGGCGTTGAAAAGTTGACAGTTATTAAAATCCAACATATTAATTAATTTTTCGAAAAACAGATTGTAAATACACAACAAACGTACTTGAACTTGAGCGAAAACGGGCTTGCATATCGATATATACACCGCTACCGCGCTTTCGGCTGTTTTCGCTTATGGTGGTATTAAAATAACAAATATATAAATTAATGTATACAAAAAAGAATACTTAACAAGGAACTAAGCGCGCGATTCGGATTATATTTTAGAGTCCGTGAGTATCAATCATAAACTATATGAACTATGCTAACCCTATAATCAAATAAATTAGCATCGCTTTTTTAAAATGGTCACTTCGCGCGTGATTTGGGTTATCTTTTACACTCAATATTAATCATAAACTATGAATGACGGTAACCATAGTCATGTTTACTTATGGCAACCAATCAGAATATTGTATTAAATGCTTCACAATAAAGGCGATCAGTTTTTTTAAAGTGAATAATGTACTTTCAATAAAAATACGACGAATAATGTTAACAAAAAATCTGATTCGACCAATCGCATTTTTTACCTGCGCTATCCCGAATTAAGAAAAAAAAGATCACAATCGGATCACATTTGACTAATTTAATTCGTATTTCGTCGGACAAAATCAAAATGCAATTTCCAAAGTGCCCGCAAGTCATACAAATTGGTCCGACGAAATAAAATTTTAATTTTGGCTTTTATACCATAAAAATAATTTTACCACATTTTTAGATACTAATTCCAGGTGGCGAAACTCAGTTAGACACATTTTTCTTTCATTAACTTTGTTACAATAATAAAAAAAAACTGAGGTGTAATGTGTGGACGCTGCAAAATTTATCGGACTTATTGAAAAAGAGGTAGAGCACTCTTAAGTAAGACCTTCCAATTTTGCATGACCGTGCATAGAAAAGTGAACTCACAAAGTACAACAAAAATTCAAATCACAATTACACATAAAGTAATTATCGTAGAGCACCAATATTTTGCCACATGAAATTACATATGAAACTATTCATTCAATTTAAATTTCAACGTTCAAAGTTGAAAAATGGTCGTTTTGGCGATTTTTAAAGAAACATTGATTTTACGTTGTTTTCCTCGGTGCCTATTGATCGGATAGGCGCGTTTAATATCTCATTTGCTTCAGAATTCAGTAAGCTACAATTTTTCCTTTTTTATTATTTTGTATTGGTCGCTTAGTTCCCAAAATAAAAGTAAAAAACAGAGAAAAATAGCATCTTTTCGTTAATACTAAACAATATTCCCGCAGGAATCGATTGTTTAAAAGTATATAGGCTAAAATCATAGACACCATTCTCTACAGACTGGTCATATTAAAATAACAAATATATAAATTAATGTATACAGAAAAGAATACTTAAATAATGTACTTTCAATAATAATACGATGAATAATGTTAAAAAAAATCTGATTCGACCAATCGCATTTTTTACCTGCGCTATCCCGAATAAAGAAAAAAAAAGCACAATCGGATCATATTTGACTAATTTACCGTCTATTTTGCCGAGCGCTCCGATTTGAAAAAAGATTTTCAGTTTCGGGCTGAGAGCGCGGGGCCATCCCCACTCCGCGGCCGGCTACGCCGCGGCGCACCGTTGGGCCCCGTTGCGCGCATCGCCTATTATCAACACTCGATTTGTTAGTCACATTCAATTCGATGCGTATCGACTTGCAGTGATTTGAAAACTACAACTCTTCTACTTTCTAACAGCATTTGAATCAGTACGATATGTTGTATATATAAGGAGTAGTAGCGTATTAAAAAAAACGTATCTCGCCCCCTAAGTGGCGTATCATATTATTTTTTTTCTTAAAATTTAGAGGAGCTGCCCTAATTAAAATTTTGGAATTCTGCGAAAAGTTTTTGAAAATATAACTCTTTAAGATTGCTCACAAATAGTGGGCACAAATGTAAACGATTTTTAACGTTTTGACAGTACCATGAAAAATAAAAATATTCAACATATTGCGACTAATTGCACAAAAACTATTATAGATAGAGGCTTCAAATTTTAACCGCTACTTTGAATCATTGAGTACAGCACTTTCACGAAATATTAATGTAAAATATTTATTTTTATAAAAATTATTAACTATTTTCGATTTTAAACAATTTCGCCGTTTTCATCGATTTCCGAATAAACTAAAGTTTTTTGTAGGGAATTTACTAAGGAACAACTTTTGTCTTAAACATTTTTCGATATAGCCAATACTTCTCAATACGCAGCGCGAAATCTAAAAAAAAATGCAAAAATGCAACTTAAATTGTTAATTGTTTATTAAGCCCGCGGTACTCACTGTTATCAAACTTATTATATTATTATATGCACTCCCCCGAACAATTTAAGCCCTTAACCTTTCACTTCGGAATTAATGTCACCTCAAAATCTAATTTGACTGGACTACATCCTCTCCTGCTGTTTCTCGCACCACGTTTTCTTTTCTCTCTTTCGCGAATACACATACACACATACACACACACACATGCACACGCATGCACACTCATTTATATATATATATACACACTCTCGATCTGTCGTCTCTCGCGCGCTCTCTCTCTCTCTCTCTCTCTTCTCTCTCGCATGCTCACCTCTCTCGCTCTCTCTCTCTTCTCTCTCGCATGCTCTCTCTCTCTCTTTCGTTCTCGCACACAGTCTTCTCTCTCTCTCTCGCTCTCTCTCTCTCTCTTCTCTCTCGCACGCTGTCTGTCTCACTCTTTCGTTCTCGTACGCTCTCTCTCTCTCTCTCTTTCTCTCTCTCTCTCTCTCTATCTCTCACTCTTTCGTTCTCGCACGCTCTCTCTCTCTCTCTCTCTCTCTCTCTCTCTCTCTCTCTCTCTCTCTCTCTCTCTCTCTCGAGCACACACACACAGACACACACACACACACACTCACACATGTAAACATATACACATTCATTCGCTTATTTATTTTTTACAAATTTTACAAATTTCAGAATGGAGTCAATAAATGCTGTGGCGAGAACATCATCGTTCTTACCAACCAAGAAAATGAGGGAGTTGGAAGTGGGTAAGCAGTACTAGTTGACTGCTCTCAAGAAAGTTCAGACGAAATATGGGTTAAAAATTGTTGCTGTATTGGACAGCAACTTTGACCTATTCTTTCCAACGCTTGTAAGCGCATTGATGCTGAAGGATTCCAACATCTATAAAAAACTGGAGGAGGAAAGTCAAACTCGAGCTGTTCATCTCAAGTATTTGGGTAATGATATAATCGAGTTTATTTAGATAAATGTTTTATATAGAAATGTGTAAAAACTGCTATACTTTATATACTTGAAACATTTTTTAATATTTAATGATTAAAATGTATATAAAGTATAGCAGTTTTTGCACATTTCTCTATGAAACATTTATCTATTAGATATTTAAGGATTTTTTTGAAAACAAAACATATATATATAATCAAATAATTCAGAACAATAATTAAGGATTTTTTTGAGAAACCGTTTAAATTAAATTAATTAAGGATTTTTTGTGAAAAACATTTAAATTAAATTAATTAAGGATTTTTGAATTAAACTTAAGAAAACACTTGGTCTATAGTCATAGGTGGTTATTATACTTACATGTCTTTTATAATTATACATTGTGGGTTTGATGAGTCAGTCTAGTCGTTTAGCGTTACTTATGTATCTACATCTTAATGCACATTGAGCTTATTATATAATGTAAGTCATATATTCTGTTTTAACATTTAAGAAGCTATCATTGAAGGAAATATTGCGCTTTTGTACAGTCGTATTTTACATTATTATACATGTATCGGCACGTCTCCTCATTTGCATCGTGGGTAATGAATGGACAAAATTTTAGCTTATAAGGTTTCACAGTGTAAGGATCTTGTATTAGTTTTAAGGATTTTTTAAAGAAATAAAAAAAAACTTTAAACCATTTTATTTATACTCATTAGCCCTATTCTTCCTCCTCCTACTCCTTTCTCATTTCATCAATAAAAGCAGCTTGCTCTCAAATAAAATTTATAAAAAATAAACCTTATATATCACCCCTCCTTAGTATATTGTAGATAAAATAATGTTTGCGGCAGGGGATTTGCTCTGGGACTTAATAAAACAGAGCAGGGGCTGGGGGATAAAACAGAGCATGGGGCTGGGGCGTAAAACAGGGCAGGGGGATAAAACAGGGTGATAAAACAGAGCATGGGGCTGGGGGATGTTGATGAAACAGTTGACCCGAGCGCAGGAATCTGCCTTACCGACGGTCGGTATTTGGTGGTATAGTAGCCGCCCTGGTATAGTAGCTGCCCAGCCCCTACTACTAAACTTGTATAATAATTATTTATTTTTTCTTTTACAGAATGGTCAGTGCATGCACGTTAATGAATTTCCAAACGTGTATTGCGCAATTAAAAATTTTGAGGATTTGATGAACATAAATTGCGATTTGTCAAACATAAATATGGACGACATTCTGAATGCTTGGCTGCAACCAATCAGCAATCAGGCGACTGAGCCGCAACAACAACAGCAGCAGTAAGAGCAACAGCAGCAAGAGCAGCAGAAGGAATCGGTCACAATTATGATCGAACAAATAGAAGTTCCGATCGTGCAACCGCTTACGACTAGCGAGCAGGTAGTCGAGGACGAGCAGCCATTTGCCCTCACAACTGATAAGCCTGATCAGCTATTAGTTGAGGACGGGCAGCCGCTTGAACAAACTGTTAAGAAGACCCACCCGCTTGAGCTCATATTTGAGAAAGTGCAGCCGCTTAAACTTACTGTCAAGAATCGTCAACAGAAGGAAAATGAAGATTTTACCGTGGAAGAACTACAAATTTTACGGAGAGATTTTGATATCATATGCGATGATAGGGGAAAAAATTGTAATGATGAAGTTGATTGCATAAAATCTGATAGTTCGGTATTAGATGAAATTGAAAAATTACGATATCTCCATGTGGAGATCCACAATGAATTGAAAAATAATGTTAATAAAATAAAAAAATTAAATGTTACGGATTGGAATATTTATTAAAATTTTTATGTGATAAAAAAGGTTTAAAATATTTAAAACAGCGTATTACAAGGCAACAAAAAAGTAAAAACTGTAACGTGAAAAAAAATAAACAACATTAAATTTATATATTTTTTGTGTAAATTTATTGTATGTATTATGTTGCAATAAAACTTTAATAACATTTCTCACCCTATATGTCCAACTTAAAATAATTCTGTCCCGTCTACAGTATTGCATAAATTTATTCTTTCTCGTACAAATAAGGCACACACATTTTCTCTCTCTCTCTCTGTTTCTCATACAAATAGTGCACACACACACATAAATTTTTTCTCACACTCGTACAAAATTGTGCGCACACACACACACACATTCTCTCTTGAACAAAACCGCTCTCTCCCTCTCCCTCTCCCTCTCTCTCTCTCTCTCTCTCTCTCTCTCTCTCTCTCTCATACAAATAACCCACATATTTACATATTTGTTCGCAAAATTTTAGAATAATGGCGGTAATTCCGGGCTTAAGGGGTTATGACAGTGTTAAAACCTGAAAAAAACGAAAAATTGTTAGTGTTGTAAAAAATTAATAGATATATAGGTGCTCTAAAAACTATATTTTTGCTTTCAAATACAAGTATTATACATCACTTTTATGCATAAATAATATGCAAAAAGTGAGTGTAACAGTTAAAAACAACTAAAGGAATTGCTTACCAAAAATCATGATTTTCATCACTTTTATTTGCTTGCCGCATGGTTCTGATGGAACCGTACCATCAATTCTGATGAGTCAAAGTGCCAAATCTTCCTTATGAGTCTGGTCTCAGACTAAGTGGAACAGATTCCTGAAAAACACAAAATTAATATAATTAATTAAACATATATTGACAATATTAATAATTATAGTGAATGTTACATATGTAAACATACGTAACATTGACTTTGAACTTATTTTTGCCAATTCTGCTCCACTTAGTTTGTGACCGTACTCATAAGGAAGGTTTTTCATTTTGGTTCATTCGAATTGATGTTACGGTTCCTTCAGAAAGCTGCGGCAAGTACATGAAAAACATGAAAAAACTAAATTTAAGTAAAAGGCATTTAAAGTTTATAATGTAAATCATTCAAATGAACTCAGCTATACTTACAGAAAATATCCGGCATACCTTGATTTGCTTTTGGTACTCAAATATACATACAATAAAGTATATTTGATGGTACGCGCTTGTCATGCTGTGCGATAATAGAATTAGAAGCTGAAAATAAAATAAAAATTATCGTTAGCTATTCATCATCAAGTTATGTTTATCAATTACAGTTACATACAATACTTACTATTATTAAATACACTTCAAGTTCTTAAAAAGTATGCAAAATAATACTTCAGGCAGTCAATATAAGCTCCCATTTTGCTGGCTTGCACCCGTATAACTAAAAGCAAAAAATAAACCAACAAAGAAAAAGGTCATTATGAACACATTTATTACTAATCAGTTTCCAATACTTATCTGAAAAATTTTTGTATTCTGCAGAAGCTCTTGCACTTTTGCAACACCACTGAGGTTATAAGCATTGTTACAGCAGCTAGCAGACTAACTGCACTGATCTAGTGTCTTGGATGAAAAGCAGCTGTTTGGCTGCATTCTGCTGCTTTACAGAAAATTCTACCATACCGATCAAACAGTAATCTTCATTCTCGACCGGACGCTGTGAGGTACAACCTGTGCGAGTGGCAAATTCAAATTTGTTGAATGCCTTTACTTTAACACATTGAGTTTATTAACATAAAATCACACATAGAAAAATTAATTTTACGGATTTTATTTATTTTACGGAAATAAATTCATAACTCATGACAAAAAAACGGTTTGTAAAACGGTTTTTAAGTTGTATTTTCAGTAAGATTTCTCATGAAATTACTATGTAAAAAGTGTGGTAGAACAATCCTTTCCACAAGTTTCGCCTAATTAAAATATTTAAAAATCACGATTTTTAAAAAATTTACTTGAAACAGATTTATCAGTTTTTTGTCGATATTTTCAAGGCAAATTTTTTTAGCAAAAAACGGCTTTCAGGACCATATTCTACGGACAATGAACTGTGAAAAAAGTGAATAAAAAAAAATTAATATTTTCAAAATTTTAACACTGTCATAACCCCTTAAAGGATAGGCTGAGACTCGTTTCCGAATCACTATGTGAACTCGATGCAGAGGCGGTGATGCTGGATTATCAGGTATTGCTCAGCTACGAATCAAATGCTAGTTGGCCCCGTAGAGATGAAAATCTTATCATGCGTTCTCTCTAACGCTCGCGCACGCTCTCACTCCCTCTTGTATGAAGCACACTTTTATTTATTCATTAATTTAAAACAAAATGTATAAATTCAGTTCAATTAAATATTTTTTATTTTCTTTATTAGGAATTGAACCATGGATATGATAGAAAAATGTAAACAACTTGTCAAATCATTGGAACAAGTTGAAAAATTGTTAAACAGATCAACTGATTTTGCAACTATGAAAAAATCATTACACATGTTGTATAAAAACTTTGAAGAATATTTTTAAAAGTGAATATTTATCTGCACAACAGAAACAGAGTATGTTGTGCATAATTGCAAAAACAGAATGTATGAAAGCAATGCTTGAAAACATTAATCAGGGTAAAAGTGGTAGTGCATTATTGCAAGCTACGAGGAAAACTAACCGTATTCGTTGGATTGACATGGATAGCGCATTTAAAAATCGAATAAAAACAGCTATTATAGTTAATTTAACACACATAGATCTAGTTAAATTCCTACAAGATTCCTCAACATTATTTTCATGCAAAATAAAAAGTATAATGCGTGATAATATTAAAGCCTTGAAAGTTAATACAGTTTTATCATGTAAATTTAAAAAAACATGTAATGGAGAGGAAGAATGTATTGAAACTAAACATTTCAATATGGAAAATCATGAAATTTTATTTGGAAGTGTCTTAAATAAATGGTTTAAAGCTAATGTCACAGAACCTTTACTCACAAATATTGAAGAGTTTCAAGAGCGTGATTCTGGCTGGACTTTTCATTCTATTGAGAGTATACAAATAAATGTAAACCAATTTAATCCATTGCGTACTGGTAGCTCATACATACCTTTACCTGAATTTTTGTCAAAGCGACAAGCATGTATTAATGTAAAAAATTATGATAACAAATGTTTTGTGTAGGTGATTTTATCTGCACTATATCCTACCGAATGCAAAAAACCAGTAGCATTGAGGCAGATACCACAATTCGAAAAACAAAATAGTTTTGTTTCGATAAATGTTTTCGGATTAGACAATAAAAATATTGTACCTCTATATTTAACAGCTTTCAAAACGAATAATCATGTAAATCTTCTCTTAATAACACAGCAAAATGATAATTTAGATGATCAATTCGCAGCGGAATCACATTATTTCACATAAAAAATCTTTCACGCTTAATTAGCAATGATTTTACAAACAGAAAACGAAAATTATTCGTTTGCGATAGATGCTTGCATTTCTTTTTTACAAAGAAGATAGTTTGTCTCAATATGAAGAACATTATAAAATATTAAATAACTGCAAAATTAGACTACCTGGCCTCGGAAATGATATAATTCAATTTAAAAATCATCGATTTAATGAAAAATTATCATTCATCATCTATGCAGATTGTGAGTGTTTGTTAAAACGTATAAGACAAGAGAAAATCACTAATACGCAACCAGTGCAGAGTCATCAGATATACAGTATAGGATATTTTAAATGCAGTTACGACAATTCTTTATCGAAATATAGTTTTTATAGAGGTCATGGCGCATCTTTATGGTTTTCTGAAGAATTGAAAAAAAATAGAAGAACTAATGTAAGATTCACAGAGTTCGAAAATTCAAACAATCGCAATGGTTCAAATCGTACATAGATAACAGTAGTGCGCGATCAGTAGCCAAAAATGAATTTAAAAAAAGTTTTTTTTTCAAGTTAATGAATAATGCAGTGTTTGGTAAGACTATGGAAAATGTTAGAAAAAGAGTTTTAGTAAAGCTTATGAGTAAATATGAAGGAAGATATGGCGTTGAGGCTTAAATTTCAAGTCCAAACTTTCATAGCAGTGCTATATTTAATGAAAATTTAGTTGCTATACAAATGAATAAAACTGATATACTGATTAATAAGCCAATTTATGTTGGACTTACAGTTCTAGATCTTTCAAACAATAATATGTAAACAGCGACAAGCGCTGACTCCGTACCGCCGCCGCCCGGGTGAGATGCTGAGACGGTGGGAAAGAGCGTCCGGAGAAGAGCGTGGGAGAGGGGCAGAGAGAAAGAGCGCGGAGAGAGAGATAAAGAGCTCAGAGAGATAAAGAGCTCAGAGAGAGAGAGAGAGAGAGAGAGAGAGAGAGAGAGAGAGAGAGAGAGAGAGAGAGAGAGAGAGAGAGAGAGAGCGGAGAAAGAGTCTGAAAATTTCCCGAAGGCGAGAGAGAGAGAGAGAGTTGTGACTCGAAGGAAACGGGTGGAGCGAGATGTGGGTTTTAACACAAAGATAAAAACACTTTCAGTATAAATTAAGTATATTATATAAAAATATTATGTTTAAAATGTACAAAACTTATTTTTAAAAAAAGGGATGTATATATAAAAAACACACAATAAAAAATAATAACGCCACGTAATAAAACATAATGACGATACTAGGCTTTGCCACCTGCGGGGTGGTTCGGCACATGGACGGATCCGACCTATTGTTAGAATATAATTGTTGTCGAAGTAGAGGTCGCTAAAGACCTCGAATCTTACTTCTATATTTGCACTGTTTATATATGTTTTGCTGGCATGGTAAAATAACTTCGCCAGCCCCCATGTGTCGAATCCGGGCTGGTTCACTCCGTCACGCAGACGGTCGTTCCGCTTTCTGTCAATTCGACGCGCGGACCGCCGGCAAACGCAGTTTTCAAACTGTAAAAAAATGAAAAATCGCAATTATAGTAAATATAAATAAGTTTATATATTTTATGAATTAAATTACTTGCGAAAACGATAGTTCTTTTGGTCGTCTGTACCCGTACATGATGCTGTTATTGTGAAGAATAACGAAGACTTGAGGACGATGTGCTTCTCGTTAGAATAAGACACAAACTTACGCTCCTACGAATTTTGTCCTCTCGAGAGGTCCTCCGTCATAAAAAATCAAAGCCGCCTTCGCCGTCATCTTGAGCAGATAACTTTCTCTAAAAAAAAAACTCGGAAAACTATCGGATGTTTCGGAAACGCCGGAGCCTTTTTCACCTGTACCGAGCGGAGCATGGGGTTCCGAGTCTGGAGTCGGCTCTTTATCACCGGCGCAGGGAGCCTCCCCGGGAAGGGGCCGTATTGCACAGCCCTGGCCGTGTTTGCTATAACAGTATAGGGCTATGCCTACTACGACTATATCTCTGTGGCTTACAGGACATTTTCATGTTTTCGAGAAAAAGCGATTTCAATGTTTGGAGTAATACGTAAGATCGAAATGTCAGAGAAAAGATCAAAGTATTGGCTCATTTCATTAGATGTCTAATACGAATACAACTGTAGTATTACATTTGTAAATAGTTTCTTTCTCGACGCGCAAACTAAACAACTCTTCTGTCTTCCAAGACCTCCGAAATGCAGACTCGCGCAACCAAGCGTAGTCTCAAAGTGTCCGTCGTTTCAAGCGCAGAAAAAAAATTCGTTTCGAATACAGAAAAAAAACTTTTTTTTCAAAAACATCGGACGCCAAGGCATTGTCATCGGCAGCTCATCATGAAGCTCGATGTGGATAATGGGAGCAGGCAGCACGAGATCGAGAACGTTTCAAGAGAAGAATTGATCAAACAAATGCTATTGAAAAAATTGAAGGAAATAAATAAATAAATGCAGTTTATTTGCATTTACATATCATTTTTATTTGTCCAACTGTTATGAGAATTATCAAAACCTAACTATTTTACATAAATTCTATTACCACTTTTTTTCAAAACTTTTTCAATTAAATAAACATTTGGATGTTTAGCCTTGAGAAGTTCCTCTTCATAGAATCCTCCAGAAATTGGCTTGTCTTGATAGTCCTTTAGATGATAGGTGTAGGGCTTTGCATTTGAAATTTTTGTTATTGTGAAAACTTCAGTTGACCAATTGGGAGTATAGCCCTTGTCGAAAATTCCCTTGATTCTGCTAACACGTACTTGATCACCAATTTTAAATTTAGCTCGTTTGAAAAGATTTGACCTATTTACTCGATTCATTATATGATTAACTTTATCTTTATTCACTTCTACAGACTTCATTCCTATTGTTCGATGATGACTATTATTATACTGTAAAGTTAAATCCTGTAAACTGTCTAGCCATTTGTATGTACCTTGCAGACTAAACAATTTCCACATTTTGCTTTTGAAAGTACGATTAAAACGTTCACAAATTGACGCTTTAAGATTACTGTATGTAGAATACAAATGGATTTTATAACTTTTCATTAATTTTTGAAAATCTTTATTGTAAAATTCTTTTTCTCGATCCGTCTGTAAATTCTTGGGTACTCTTTTTTTCAGTAGAATTGATTTCATGGCTTCACTTACACATTTTCCAGTTTTCTCTTTGACTGGTGCAGTCCAAGCGTGCTTTGAAAATGTATCAATTACTGTGAGCAAGTATTTAAAACCTTTATTCTGCTTGGCATAAGGAATCATTTCAACAAGATCAGCCTGCCAAGTTTCGTCAATATCTTTGATGAGGAATGAGCGACGTGGATAATTACGCCTTGCAGGTTTATGAAGCTCGTCCATTAATTTTGCTTTCATTTTTTGCCTTCTCTTGTAAATCTGATAGTATGTTGGTTGCCTTCAGAATTTCAGATTCAATGTTTTGAATTTTATTGTTCAAAACACCCCGAAAATCTTCAAGCAATTTTTCTCTTTCGTCTTTTACCAATTTTTGCACAGACTTTAAGTTCATTGCATCATTTTGTTCAGCAGCATTACCTACATTACACAATACTCGATTATCTAAATCAAAATTTCCATCGCTAGTGAGCTTGAATCCTACTCCAGGCGGTCCTCGCGATGACTCTGTTTGGATCAGCAGCTGACGTCCAAACATATCAATGCTCATTTTGATACTGAACTAATAATTCCTGCCTCACGAAGCTCCTCTACAATTGCTTGAATTTCATTTACATGATTGTTATTACCAGCAGATGTTTCAGCTATAAGAAATCTTAGACGATCTACAAGCTCATTTGGATCATCCCAATAGCGGTAATCTATATGAGCGGATCTTTGAGCGATTTTGTATAAGCCCATTCCAATTTTACCTGATCGAAGCTTCAGAATTTTACTTATATAATTCACATATTTCTTACTCGACGTTTCGCGAACACTCTCATCTGCTCTATAGTATTTTTTGTGAGCTTTTGTGTCTTTTAAAATCGTGGCATAATTTTTTTTATCAATATCAGTGATTAGTGCTGCATTAGGTTTCTTTCTAAATAACAACTCTACTAGTCCTGCAGCTTTCGCATACTCTTTATCGCCAATTATAATTTTATTTGCTTCAAAAGTTATTGGAGTATCTCCAATCCTTAGTGAATCATCTCGCATTTTCCGCACTCCGTATACTGTATCTAATGATTTTGTGTCTCCACTAAGCAACATTTTCACATTTTTATCATCTGTTTTTACAATAGTTTTTTCTAGCTTATCTGTTGAATAATCAACAGCAGACTCAAAATCTGATTCAGGAAAATTATCTTCATTGTCATCATCATCATCATCATCATCACTGTTTGAAGTACTACGCTCAAGTTTTTTAATTCTCTTCTTTGGTCTCACTTCTTTCTTGACTGGAGGTAAATTTATTTCTTGTTTTATTCTATTTTCGGTAACATCGACAAGCTTTTCCAATGGTTTCACGATTGGCTGGAACGAGTCACTTAAGTTTTTTTCCACTTCCAATTTATGCAATTATAATGAATCATACTTTCTTTTCACAACATTGCGAGCTTTCTCAACTTCACGTAAGACTGCAGTTTGTTGGTTAAAATCGGTCATCTTGACGGTTTCAAGTTTCACAATAAAATGCTACATTTTTTCAATATTCTGTATATTTATTACAAATTGATCAAAGCCTTTTCTGTAGCGACCATCGTCTGTATTGCGATCTTTGTCAATAATGAGAAAGCTATGATTACCATCATTCCAACACATTGAGCAAATATCCTTGAAACGTTGATACGACATATCAGTATTAACATGATCAATATAAACATGTTTCAAATTCATATCATCGTGACGAAAAATTAGCAAAATGTTTCGGTACTTGTGCATACGATTGCCACAAGTAAAAACAATCTACATTTTTATGTCTACCCATGCAGTAAAAAGCTTTAACGTTATCTTGTTTTTCACAGGCAATGTCATCAAATATGAAAATTGAATTTGGTCGAGCTTCATCGGGTGAGACAACAAGATCATGCTCGCCAAAAGGAAAGTGTTCGATACCATCGAGAGGCTCCAAAAGTTTTTCCAAAAATGTATATTTTGGTTGATTTAGAGATTTTCAGTTAACGTAAATATTTTCAAATTTCAGACCGTTAGGATGAATGATTAGAGATAAAAGAGCGTTCGTTTTTCCACAATTTGATGATCCGCAAAATACTGCTCTTATACTATTTGATAATAATTTTCCATGACGATTATTTTTCTGATGCTGCTGTGTTAAAAGATCAAAATTGATTACTGGCAGCTTTGCAAACTGCTTTTTCAGATCTATCTCACAAAACAGACTAACTCGAAACAGTATAAATATGTGATATTTATACTTTTCTACAGTCAGTCTCGCATGAGCTTGTTTACAGACAGCATCATGCAAAGAATACGAGGTTCAGGATTAGTGAATACATTGATAAACAAACTACCCGTTGAACTTCATCTCCCAGGTTATGAGTACTGCGGTCCAGGTACCAAGTTAGCAAAACGTTTAGCTCGTGGTGATCGTGGGATTAAGCCTCTTGACGCTGCTTCAAAGAACAGGACATTGCTTATTCGAAGAATCGAGATAACATCCAGGAGAGAAACGTTGCTGATAAAATTTTAGCAGAAAAGGCTTGGAATAGATTAAAATCTAAAGACGCTAGTTTCAAAGAAAAAGCGGCAGCCTTTGCTGTAACAAGTGCTATGAAGTTAAAATGAAAGTTTGGTATGGGTGTTGGAGGAGGAGGCAGATGTAAAAAAAGGATTTCAAAGAGAAAGAAAAAGATTACTTTAAAAAATTTAGTTCAATCACTATCAAAATCTACCATTCCTAGCAATAATGCTCGCTCCATGATTAAGTCAGCATTAAAGAGTGCACGATAACAAGTGAAAAAATTCGGTGGTAAAAGTAAAGTTAGTGTTCCACGCATTTTTGGCTGTTCCCTCTAGAGTAGGTGGCTTTCTTCCAGCGCTTATTCCCCTCTTTGCAAGTCTTAGTGCAGTAGGCTCACTTGCGGTAGGAGCTGCTGGAATTTATCAAGCAATAAATAGAGTAAATGCTGCTAAAAAACAATTAGAAGAGCAAAAAAAGCATAATGGAAAAGTTGAAAAAATGATGCTGGGTAAAGGATTGTTTTTGAGACCTTACCACAAAGGTTTTGGTATCTCTCTGAAGGAGGAAAGAAGAAGAAGAAAAAAAAACTTCATTGAAGTAAAACTGCCAAAACTTGCACTTACCGACTAAGATATACTCAAGTATGCAAAATTAATGAAAATAACAAATTTTCGTGGAGTTTTCATGCGAAATGATTTACTTTCCAACGGTTGTCGTGTGAAGGAGTCAGCAATTATAAATCTAGATGATGTGAGTGGATCTGGCACACATTGGGTAGCTTATCGAAAAAATGGCAAAGAAGTCGTATACTTTGACAGCTTTGGAGATTTACAACCACCTCTTGATCTTATGAACTATTGGAAAGTTTCTTAAGTCAAGTACAATTATCAAAGATATCAAGACTTTTCAACATTCATCTGCGGTCATCTTTGCCTCAAATTTCTCTGTAATCAGCTCAATGGCAAAGATAATTTTTGTCTGTATAAAAAGAGAAAGTGAGCTTTGGAATTAGTATTCTGAAGATGGTTGTTGAGTCGATAACATTCAGCCTTTCAGGCACCTCCTCAGTTCTCGAAACTCACTATTTTCCTTCTATATTGATAAACTATAAGGATAAGTATAAACTATACAGTCTTGGACTTGTTGAATTACTCACTTTTAATTCTATACCGAATATTGATGTAAATTGTAACAAGATTTATGTTGGTCGAGAAATTATTGAAATTCCTAGTGGCAGTTATGAGATTGAAGATAATGAACGGACGCTGCAAGGATTTCTTGATACTCGAGGTGTAAAAATTAGTATAAAGCCGAATAATAATACCTTACGCTGCTTGATCGAGTGCATTCATGAAATAGATTTTCGACCAAGAGACTCTATTGCTCGTCTACTGGGTTTCACTCCAAGAACTTTGAAACCTTATATAAGTCACTACTCAGACTTACCTGTAGCTATTCTCAAAGTAAACGCTCTACGAGTTGAATGTAACATTACAACAGGAGCATACCTAAATCAAAAAAAAGTTCATACAATACACGAATTTTTCTCAGCTGTACCAGCTGGCTACAAGATAATTGAAGTTCCTAAACAAATAATATACTTACCAGTATCAGTAAAAATAATTGATCACTTACAACTACGTATTGTAGATCAAGATGGTAATTTGATTAACCTTCGAGGAGAAATTAGGACCCAACACGTTTAAAATCTAAAACATAAAATTATAAAAAATTAATATAAAATTAAATAATATGTTAGACAAACTTTTCATACTTATAGTATGTTCACTTACCTTCAATTTAAGCACTTGAAATCCAAGTTTGGACCTACCTATCCGGAGTGGCACTCCGCAGACTGATTTTCACTGTGCGTAAGATTCCAGGTGACCATATCCTTCGATTGAACTCAAATTTTGTGAGTATGTTCTATGTAAGTGTAGTTTTCGTATGAACAGAGGGATTTTCATTTGAATACTTAGAAAAATTTTAATTAAAAAAAAGTCAATTTTCTTATTTATAATCTTTTTTGCCACATTTTTATTTATTAAACAAATTTGAAGCTTTTAAATCAAAATCTCTCTATTCATATGAAAACTATACTTACATAGAGCATACTCAAAAAATTTCAGCACAATCGAAGCATATGGTCACCTGGAATCCTACGCACAGTGGGCTGAAATCATGAAAAACCAAAGTTGGAGAAAATTGACTTTAAATTTCATTGATGCATATTGTAATATAAGTTAATTTATTGCTTACCAAATCTCTTGGAACTATTTTTCCATCGATCCTTGGTGGTAGACCATCACTTTCAGGATTTATATGGTATACTGAATGTATACCAATGTGTTGAGTACGCCTCTGAGGACCTGTAAACAAAAAATGATAAATTGTGAATTTTAACATTAGATTAATTTATTGTATTTAATACTAAAAATGCATGTTTATTCTTACCTAATTATTTTGTTGAAGTCTCCAACTTGATTTGATGGAAGAAAAATAGAATTCCAACTTAGCGTCATATCCTCTGAAAAAATGAAATAAATTAATATTCCAAAACCATAAAAATCAGCTAAAACAATATAGAGAAGACTACTCATCTTTTTTCGTAGTCCTTGCCAAGCCTTTGCTTTTGACTACTTAATGGCAAATCCTTATAGCTATGAAAATCCTTTTTTCCTCCACGAGCCATCACCAGAAATGTTTAGTCCAAGAGCACCATCTTCAGTAGCGTCTCTTTCTTCTTGGACTAGAGCTGGCATAGACTCCTTAGAATCACTTTTACACACTTCACTGAACTGCTGATTGATGAAATCATAAGCAGACTGAGCTATAGGCTTACGGCAGTCCATTATGCCAAAAAATGTCGAAAGTCCAGCATGTCCAACATCAAGAGCACGAGATGCAACTATAGCCCTTCGGTTCACTTCCCATGCACGATTACTTTCACCCACTTTTTTGCTAGAATTGATGCTGGAGACTTCTCTGCATCGAACACGTCACTTCAATTTTAAATCCTAATTCAAACATTGTTGATTCAGAAAACTGCACTTCACTATGACACTGTTTGCAACACAACACATTTTGGAGTTCAGGAAATAGAATATTGATGTCAATAATTCTATTCTTGACTTCGGAGAGGCCTTCTGCTGCTGGAGTTTCAAGTTTTCTTGAAGATGTCGAAGGTCTTGGTTGTGCAGTTGAGTCTACTGCGTCACTGGGTCTAGTTCCTGTAAATGTTCTTGGTCACCTTTTACTTCTTCCACAGGACTATTTCCTATCTAAATGAGTGTTAGGCAATCTGCCCTTGTTATCACTCATTGTTAAAACTAACTAATCTAAACTAAAAGCTAAACTAACTAAAATTTCTTACAACTACTCCAACCTTTTCACTTTAAAAAATTAAAATATAAATAACTTTGGAAGAACAAAAGGTAAATAAACACTACTGAAAAAATGGTAAATAAACAAATAAGTAAATTTAACTATGTTTGCACTGTGCAAAACATCTCACATTCAAGAACTTTCAAATATTTGAAAGCTGGTAAAACAGATTTGAAAGCACACTGATTCTAACCTTTATGTACTTTACAAGACAGGACTTCAGTCAAGAAGAAACGATGTATACATGGTCGGTAAATGGGGAGTTCAAATATTTTCATCAGCGATCGTCACGTTTTGGTTACAGAACCGCCGCCTAGACTGTTGCGAAGAGCGCGCGTATTTGAATTTCAACTAATGACTATATAGTTTCATGAAATACAGAATGAAAAAAAAAATCATCGTTTATTGTTATAAAATAATTTACGAAGTATGTATGTATGTTTAAGAGCGTATGTATGTATGCGAGTGATATATCGTGTGTCCCAAGTGAAACTGTCGATGCTGAGAGTGTGAGTGGAAAAAAGCGTGGAGCGTGTGCAAGCCACATGTTTCGTAGTCAAAAACGCTGCACTCAAAAAATTTAAATTTTGCAAAATTAATATTTTTTGAACAGGCACTTAATTCTACAGAAAAGGCTGAATTCAACAGAATTTGAATGACAAAAATCGAATGGTAACTTCTTGAGATATCGAGACTAGTTTGATTATTGTCACTTTTAGGATTGTGAATTGATAAAAGTGAAAATGCTCCGATTTTTGTGATTCAAGTTTTGTAAGTATTAGGGAGCTTTACACATAAATGGGAGTACGTTAAAAACGATCTTTATGTAAAAATTATTGATTTGAAAATTGCAAGTGCAAACTTTTTTCTAATGCCGTGCAACACGTGTACGAAGTGGAAAAATTTTGTTTATGGGGGGTAATTACAAGGGTAACCCTCATTCGACTGCTTTAGGCAAGAGTCTGTCTACCGGTGTAATAAAAAGCTAAGGTTCCTCTCTGGCATTTTTAAAATCAACAATTTTTACATCGAGATATATATATATATAGTTATAAAAATACTGTTTTTTACAATTACAATAAAAATATCTAGTTCTGACTGGATTTATTAAAAAAAATGAAAATTTTCGATATATTGAATAAATAATTTTAATTACGCAAATTTGCGAGAAACCAGTTAAAATATTTATTTAGTATTTTGCTTATAATTTTGCGGGAAAATTTTTTTTCGAAAAACGGCTTTCGAGAGCATATTCTATGGTAAATTTCCTATCAAAACAAATCATTAAAAAAATCGACTTTTTCAAGTTTTAAAGGTGTTGGGTCCCCTTAAAAAGTACATAAAATTGGTATTGTTTTCAATGCTAAAAAAAGCTATATTAGCGGCTCAGTATGTCAGCAGACAGTCAGTCCGCAACGAGCAATCAAACGATGAACACAACAAAATCAACAGTTTCTTCGAAATCTTGGTCTCGTAGTTCAACAGCGTGGTGGAAGAAGACAGGGAAGAAAAAAAATATTGAAAAAATAACTTGTACATTTTTTTGTTGTGTGAGGAAAGATGGAGGAACTTCTTAATGTACAAGCTCCAGTCATCTTTGATGAGTCTGTTTCACATTATGAGGTGCATGCTCATCAGCCATACACCTCACACGCATTTAATCAGAGTGATGAAATTCGAATAGCAATTCAGCATCAAGATTTGTGTGTACTACCATCCAAAAGTTCTCTACATATTTCTGGTAAAATTACCAAAGCGGATGGTAGTGCTCTAACAAATACTAAATTTGTAAACAATGCCATCAGTCATCTTTTCGAGGAAATTCGATATGAGATGAATGCGATTGAGATCGATCGCTGTAAGAATGTTGCTATAACAACCTTGATGAAAGGCTACACCTCTTTCTCACCTAGTCAGCTTAAACATCTTGAAAATTCGGGCTGGACCAACATTTCAGAATTAGAACAAATAACCGATGGTAATGGAAACTTTGATGTCACAATTCCTCTATCATTGATTTTTGGTTTTGCTGAAGATTATCAGAAAATTGTAGTAAATGTGAAACATGAACTTATTCTTACAAGATCGAGAAGTGATTTGAATGCTGTTCTGCAAACATCTACATCAGCAGCGGGGGCAGCCGCTTCCTACGAAAACTTTAAAATTGAGCTCGCTCGTATAGAGTGGTTAATGCCTTACGTCGTACTATCAGATCGAAGAAAAATACAACCATTCAACTACATTCAAAAAGATGTACCAATTCCTATGAGTTTCCGTTCATGGGAGCTGTACGAGTATCCGGTTCTTCCGACAACGAGGCAACATGTTTGGACAGTAAAAACATCAAATCAATTGGAGAAACCACGCTTTATTATTCTTGGCTTCCAAACAGCGAGAAAAGCAAGCAAAACAATTAATGCCAGCTTATTTGATCATTGTAATATTAGTAAAACTCTTTCTCAACTCTCAGAGTTATCCATACGGAAATCTCAATCTTGATATTTCAAATAATCAGTATGCTTTACTTTATGATATGTACGCAAAATTTCAAAATGCACACCATATTGAAAGCGCTATAATAGACCCGCTTTTAAGTAAGACAGATTTTAAAGAGTTTGCACCTATCATAGTCATTGATTGTTTCAAACAAAATGAGTCTATTAAACAGGCAGCTGTAGACGTTCGTCTTGAATTTGAATGTAAAAATAATGTACTTGCGAATACAACAGTGTATTGTTTAATTTTGCATGATCGTATTGTAACGTATAATCCTATAAGCTGTGATGTACAGAAACTTGTATGAAACTGTATATAAAGCTTGTATGATAAAAACTAGTTAGTCGAGTCGGAAAAATTGAATGAAAAAGCTTCGGTTTCGTACACTGAGAAAAATCCACGGTTGAAATGACGACATATCGTGGTTAAATTCGAGCACTGGAAATCCACAATTAAATCAACAACTTTTTGTAGTTGAATGAATGTAAAGCCCGACTTTATTTTAATAGCATTATGACATAGAATTAACTGATATACCTGTTATTTTGAAGTTGAACAAACTTTGATTAAATTATCATATAAACATTAAATTAACATTTCATTGTAAGTGATTCAGTTACTCGAATAAACAGCTAAAGAAGAAAAAGATTTTTCTAGTATTCCAGGCTTGACACTCTTATTCCGCAATTGAAGTTGAAATCTGTAAATTTGGAATGTTTAGTATAGATTGCAGATTACTTAGAATTAATTTCGCAGTCGCACGCATTTGTCACATTAGTTACGCAAACTTATAATGTAGAAAAACCCTATTACTATCTAATGTACATATTAAACGCATATAATATATATATTTCGCTTTGATCGCACTTCACGCTTAAACTGAGGACTAATTTTTGTTCTTATATAGTAATCGGTCAACAATTTCTTACACTCGCGAGAAACTGCGATATAGCCGGTAGCCCTCTATTGGCAGTTTTGACACTACTATGAAAAGACAATAACTAATCATTTTGGAAGCAGAAACTTTATTTAAATCAAAATACATATTTTTTAATAATTTATGTTTAAACACAAATTATTTTACATGAAATCATATGAAACATACATTTTTGACTGATTACATTTGTAAACGTTACAAGCAGTTTTTCTCATTGCTAAATTATCAAATGAAATTAAAATAAATTCATTCGTTTTGGTTACTTCGTAAGCACAAACGTGTGCACAATATTTTAATATTTTCATTCTTAAGCATACAAATCTAACATCTTTTAAACATTTATTTTTTAATACATAAACTATTTTTCCTAATTGTACAGTTTTTTCGTTGTTTTTTAATACAATAATTGAATCACGTATATAGTGGATCCCATTAATTGCTATCCAAGAAATAGGAACGCAATCTTCATCAATTTCTAATTTTTTTTTTAATTGGTCATAGCCAGGTAAACACTTTACATTCAAGGCAGTAGGTTTCCCGTACTCTAGTCTTTGGCGAAAACCTTCGCTGACAAGAAATTTATAATTTAATTGTAGTTGATTTCTTTTAGCTAACGTTTTTGGGGTATTAAGTCTAGAGCTAGTTGCATTTGCTATAATTTTAAGAGGTCTGTGTTTTCCTTCAAATCTGATACAAGAGAAATAACGAGGTATACCTAATATTTCAATCATTCGTGGATAATGTAGTAGGTGGTGATGTTTTGGTTTGAGTGTTTTTTTGAAAATACGTTGATACATTTTTAAGTGAATTTCAATTTCTTTCCTTAAAATATCTTTAGCAGTTTTCGTAAAAGAGAGTGATATAATCAATGATGATATTTTTCGCAAAGATAAATAAAATTTCCACTCTTCATTTGATTCAGGTACTAAGTTACCGACGAGAAAAGTCAGATTATACAATAAAAATCTCATTTCAGAAGCACTCATAGTCAGATGACCATTTACAATGTGCTCCAATTTAATACAAGGGACAATGTTTTCACCTACTTTAAACGTTTTATTGTAGTTATCTAAACGTTGCTTTAATAAGGAAAACGTAAAACATTTATGAACATAAATGAGATGCTTTAAAATATCTGCCATTTCATATCGGGCAATACCTTCTTCGATATCATGCATCGGATCAAAAGAAACGCATTTGAATATATCAAAATCATAAATTTTAGTAAATATACTATCTTGCTTTACTCCTTTCGTCTTGTTTTTAATATCTGTACTATGTTTTTCCATAGTACGCAAAATTTCAGCATTTTCTTTCACTGCAATAGAACATTCGCTTTTATCCATTTCACACATATTACAGGGGTAAGTCGAATTAAAACTTTCGTTAAAACCTAACATACTGTGGATTTCTAAGTTGTCTCCACTAAAGTTAAAAGTCTCAAAAAAAAAGATTTCCATTTTTCCATTAATTTGAACATTTATACCATTCTTCTGTAATTCCGTTAATTGCTGTATAACTGGATAATAAAGTTTAGATTGTGGAACAAGTTTTTTATATTGTGATTTATGTAATTGTAATAAAAATATATTATCTAATAAACTGGAATATTCAAGTGGAATTGCAGTAATAGTGCAGTAAAGAGAATGCATTTTGTTAATATCTTTATGAGATCCTAGTGCATTATTGACTTCAAAGTCGTCACCGTATATTGACAGAGGAAATACTATTTTATCGCCATATTTATTTTTGACTTGTAACCACCTTTCACTTTGAAAAACTGAACAATAGCAATCACACTTTTCCATATTAGCTATATGTTTTCTTATCACATCAAAAACATTTGGCAATTCTAAAAATATTCTTAACACTTCTTTTATAGGTATCATTTCAGTTGTTATTTTAACTTGAGAATAGCGTATTAATTTTCGTACTCGCTTTGGTTTTAATATAGTGGCCACGTGCACCGTAATAGGCTCAATATAATACAATTTTTTTAATGTTTTAATCCGCTTGTATTCGGTTTTATAATTTTGAAATGCATTTTCCATTAAGCATATGTTATTACTTAAGATTTTATTATGACATTGTTCATTATTGATATGATGAAATCGTTTAGCAAAATTAACATTATAAAATGTTTGAAAAGTATTTAAAATCCATGATATATCTTTTAGTGGTAAATTTGATTTAGCATATAAACTAGATATTAAGATATCTACTTCATTCGACATTTTTTCTGTAAACTCTTTTTCAATTATAATAATTCAAAGCAAAATGATATTCATCATTTTGCTTTGAAAGATTATCTAGCGCTTTTATAATTACATTTTGGTTCGTGCTTTCAAAACAGTTTGAAAAAATATTGCTCTCCTGAATATCTATTTGCGTTTTACTTACATCCTTTTCATGGGATTTCGCGTGGCGCATAAATGTCGATATACTTGTGTAAACTCTCCAGCAATTTTTATATTTACACGCAAGTTTAAAGCATTCTCTTACATGTTTTGATTTTAAGTGCTTAGAAAGATTATCAAGAACTATAAACTTACTATCACATAGTGGACAAGACATTTCCATTTTAACTATTCTATCAAGATGTAAGTAACTTATAATTTACTATAGTCTTCGTTAAACTATTCAGAAATTCTTTCAAATAAAAATTTTAGATTATTTTATCTGGTTCAAGCGGGTCTGGTAAAGCGATTCGCATATCATTTAAAATTTCAACCACGCTTAAAAGTGTCTTATCCCATTTTGTTCTGAATTTGTACAAGCCTAGTTGCAACAGAAGCCATATATGTTCACTCTCTGGTGGATATTTAGCATTAAATACATGAAATGATTTGAAGCATATGTCTATAGCTTCTGACAATGACTGCATTTCATATTCAAAATTGTCAATGCACACATATGCAGAGTTGACAATATAATCTTCTTCTCCTACAACAATAATGTATGGTTGTAGAGTCAAGTCTTTGGAGGCAGCAAATTCTTTTCTTTCTTCTTTAGCCTTTTGGATATCTCCATAGATCTAAAATTAATAAATTATTCAGTTATATAAATATTCAAATATTTCAAGAGAAATAAATAATTATTTAACAATTTTAAATACTATAAACTTAATATTTAACATTTTTTAAGTTCAAAAATCAAAATCAACATTTAAAATCAGTATTTTTTTAAGATTTAAGACCTTTATGTGCTTTATAATCCCATCCAGACTCTCTGACGAGGTAGGTTTCCAAAATTTCTTGTTTGCTTGTCGAATTTTAGCTACCGATGGAAGCATAAGGCATAGAAGATGTAAATTAATTAAAACTATGCTGTCTGTAAAACAAAAAAATAGAATTAGTTTACGTATTTTTAGATTATAAAAAATATTACTAGAAATAATACAATAAACTCACCCTTACTTAAATCTTGATTTTTTAATAGTTCCTTTAACAATGTGGTCACGTCGTCGTCTCTTAAGGGTCTAACATTATAAGCTGCTTGAAAAAATTCGTCAAAGTCAGTTATAGGATTATTATTAACTTTACAAACTTGACTTTTTATAAAATCTACGTTGATAAGTGTATGCCCTTTTGGAGTTTTTAAAATTTTCCATTCTTCATAAATTGCAGAGATTTTATTGCAGTCGTTCCCAACTTTTGATTTTCTATAATCATACGTCGATATCCAGTAGTCTAGCGTTGTTTCCCAAGGTTCTTCATTGTTTTTAAGCCATTCAATTTTGTTCTCTAAATCTTCTGTAATTTCAATTTCTACAGTTTGTTCATTTAATACCTCAATATTATTTTTCTTGTCATTTTTCAATTCCTGGCCTAAACTTCTTTTCAAATTATTAAATTTATTAACTAACTTTCCTTTTCTTCTTTCATAACCTGTATTAGTCAATTTATTTTTGTGCTGTGCAGGTGTAAAATATATTGATCCAATTTCTGTTGGAAACAACGTAACTATTTTATCACGTAGAATGGCATAATCTTCATCTTCTAATTCTCTGGAATATGATTAAAAAAATTAATTTTTGAATACTTTTATTTAACAGAAAAATTTTTAAATTTAAATTTACCTTGTACATGTGTTTTTAACGGCAGATATAATATGCCATACTAATCTATTCCTTTTTGATTTAGTTAGTTGCTCGTGCTGATCATAATACTGTAGAATTTTTCTACCTTCATACGTACTTTGTAGAACAGTTTCTATATTCAGATTCTTTGTGACAAATATTGAAGTATTCGACACTGTTGATATATTTTGATTAGAATTAAGTTCAACCAGTGGTCCTTTTTCCTTTACAGTGTTATCGAGTCCAGCCTGATTCGTATCCTGTATTCAAAAAAAATTAATTAAATATTTACATTCATAACTTCGATTGACCTATTTAAATTTTGAATTATTAGATTGAAATGTAAATATGTCCTCAAAAATGCTCTCACGCACGATTAAATTTACTCGTCTATCGATGCAGAGCTAGAGATGAATTTGCCGCATACCTTTATGCAGAGAGACAGAGACACTATAAGGCACGCTGTAAGGTCTCAATTTTGCCGAATGATATATTCGTCGTGCGATCGGCGTGTGCTCGGGAGAGAGAGAAAGAGAGAGAGAGAGAGCGAGAGAGAGAGAGCGAGAGAGAGAGAGAGAGAGAGTGAGCGAGAGAGAGAGAGAGGGAGAGCGAGAGAGAGAGAGAGAGAGAGAGCGAGAGAGAGACTCTCGGCGGTATCCGTATGTAATTTTTTTTTCGTCTACGCCTTTAAGATTACAAAAGTATTTATGTACTTACCTTATCTAATTTAGCAAAGTACTCGTCTCGCTTCTTTTGAAAATCGTCAACTTCGTTTTCACCAACAATGGCACACAGTTCTTGATGAGTAAGACTTCGCAACTTGTCACTAGTTATTTCTTTTTCTAATCAAAAGCAAATTTTGTTATAAAATCAATATGTACGTAAACTAACTAAAACTTTATTGAACCTTCGAATGCTTGTATATACTCAATGAAGTCGATTTCGAATAGAATATCGGTCAAGCTAGCCATTTTTGTAGGTTAGATGAGAATAAAGGAATCGCACGTTGCTGCCGTCCTAACGTCCTTCTCTCCAAGCCAGCCGGTGCGAACTATGCGTGCTGTTATGATTTCACACGCATGTACTGTCTTGTAGTCCCGCCAAAACAACTGCCGACCATGCGGCACTAGCGAGGCGCGACTTGCCGCAATGTTTTTGAGAGCGCGTTGTTGCCATTTTGACTTATAGGCTATAGTTTAGACAGCAACTGTCACTGATTTGAATGTGGCTACAGTTAAGCCAACGCTTACAACGTTAATTTGACAGCGAATTGTGATCATAGTCGGTCAACGACAAATCCGCCATTGAATTAATGGCGAATCTATTCTTTTAACAATAGCTTCGTTGAATTAACGACGGCACTGTTAATATGACGACGACTTCATCAAAAGAACAGCTTTGCTGTTGAATTAATTGAGGGAGTATTGAATTAATAGTATCGGTATTTGAGTTAATCGTGGATTTTTCTCAGTGTATCAAGAAACAGCGACAAATACTCAAAAAGATTCAAAAACACTAAACTCTGGTTTTCAAGATTCATTTTCAAGTTATAGAAGCCGTCCGAGTAAAGGTACCAACACTGATTTAATTAATTTCAAAGATGAGCGTTGACTTATTCGGACGACATTTGAATACCTTAAAAGGACCTCCCGGCATTGGATATAAACTCACTCCTGATAGTCAGTATAGTTTAGAAGATAAGAGATTGTGCAATGTAGCAGATCCTAAAGAACTAAACGACGCTATAAATTTAAACACTCTGCACAGTGTTACTCAAACTATAAAATCTGATTTAAAAACTGAAATATCTAAATTAGATGAAATAGTTGAGTTACACAGAGATGAAATTGATAAAAAGCTAAGGACACTTACCATTAATATTGAGACGATAAACAAACTATTACTTGAACTAAATAAGCATGGACAAGTATTCTAGCAATGCAAACTCTGTGCTCGAAAAGCATGGTTATGATAAGTAGGATAAATCTACTACCGATGAAAAAACTAAAGATTCTGTTTGGAAAAAGTGTACTAGTATCTTCTCAACGAATAAACATTCTTGTCCCGGCCGATAAGGCTATAAAAAATTGTAAAAGCTATGTTTGTAGTATAAAATAAATTGCAAATCTGTTTTTAATAAAATAAATTGTTTTATTTACACCCCATTATCCTTCTTCCTCGATAGTCTGCTTGGGGAATAAAAAATAGGTTATGGAGAAAAAATTTGCCGATAAAACAGTTCGATCGATTGATCGATCGCGCCTGGGGCGTGAACAATTTGGGGAAAAAACAGTTCGATGGGCTGATCGATGGGGATAAAATAGATCGATGGGGTCTGGGAAGCTCGCTGGGGTCTGCAATGGGGTCAGTGCGGCGCTGGGAGTGCCGATAAAACAGGGGATATTGCAGGAATCCTGTTTTACCAGTTGGTCGGTAATGTAGGAATCATTTACCCGTGGTCGGTAAAAAGTGGGGCAGGACCCGCCTGGGGCAGTAGCCGCCCAGCCCCTACTATTCTCTTCCAATCAGCCAAAAAGGCTTTACAACCATTGTAAAAAAATACAACTGTGCACAAGGCTAACATCATTGTAAACTTTTCCACTATTGTAAAAACTTATTAATCTTTGTAAATTCAGCGTTTCAACTACTGTAAAAACTTATCAATCATGTAAATTCAGCATTTATGTAAGCCCTCTCCAGGCTCTTTCAAAATAAACAAACATTCCAAGCTCTCGCTGAACCATTAGTTTTCGCAACTTGCGACAATCTCTAATTCGCAAAATTCAAAATTTGTAGCGCCCACGCATTTTATGACATGTATTCAAAATGCAAGCATTTTTCTCCCTTTTGGGGGGAGTACTGTAGGGGCTCGGCCCGCCGACAGGTGGCAGCACTGAGCAGCGAGTAGAGGAGCGAGCGAAGAGCGCCAGTCCACCGCAATTCAAATTGTTGATCTCATATGATAGGTATCAAGCCAAGGAATGCAATGGATTTTACCGTTTTTATTTTGAATAATTTTTCGCACTGCTCGAGCAGTTTACTTTTGAAATAGTAAATGACATGGTACAGGCAGAATTTTGTACTTTCTCTTAAATAAGTATAAAAGCGTCTACTTTTTCGGGAAATTTTTCTTTCCTGTCTCATTACAGTGGGGATAACTATCGATTCGAAAAAGTTTGATAAAAAAATAATAATAATTAAGAAAGTTGACAGGTGCAAAATTTAAGGTCCCTTCCACTGCTTCTAGACGTCTGTAATTTTAACCCAACACTCTTACACTCATGAAGAAGTGATTCCAGTAAAAATTTTTCACATATCATGTTTAGATTCGTCTAGAAAATGAAATGAAACTGAGGACTTCAAATCGAAAAAGTAGGTGAAAGCTGTAAATTTTTTTGGGGATTAGCTGCTACGATAGTTTCCTAGCCCATCCAGCTGTACACCAAAGTGCAACACATGTTTCACTTCGACCGATGCTCTTGGCTCCATGGCACGAGTAAGAAACTGGGAATTCCAGCAAAAAAAAAAATCGAAGCTAGGCAGTTACTTCGTCCCTGCTACTCTGCTGCTTTCCTGTGTTCTTCCATCTTATTTCCTTTACCGGACTATTTTCATATCTTTCTCACTTGCATGCATAACCTCACTATGTCTAGTAATACTTCATCTGTGATTTATAATTATATTTTTATTATTTCCCAACAGACAACATAATATTTTTGGAGTTCAAAAAATATTGATACTGTTAATTGTTAATAATTATACTAATAACAACAACAATAATAATAACAATGACAATAATAATTAAGAATAAACATTAAATTTATTATGAATATTATTATAATCATCGCTATTATTCTTGTTGATGCAGTAACATCATTAAAAATAAATTATTTTTTAACTATCAAAAATTTTTTTTAATTTGTGACCATTTTTTTAATTCAATTATTTTAAAAAATTTTAATTTTTTTAATTTTACAAATGCATTACGGTGTTGATGAAAATTAATGCCTTTAATTGTTTAATTCTTAACCTTGTAATAATATTGATATTAAAATTACTACCATCACTTCTATCCACGGCGTTGACCGCACTGATGAGCGTTCACTATTCAGTTCCAAACATGTTGCTTCAAATCGTAGCCGTCGGAAAAAAGTGCCGTCAATCAGTCAATTTTTATCGAATCGCGCTCTTTCTTTTTTTGATTCGGGGTTGAGCGAGTAAAAAATGCTATTTGTCGTGCTCGATTTCAAGCTTACATTAAACTTATATGTAAAAACATCGGTTTTGTCACAAATTATAATAAGATTCAAAAATTTTAATTTATAAAGATTTAATCCATCCCTTTCGAAAATCAGACATAATGAGCGGCTTTTTTTACACGCTTTACCCCAGATTAAAAAAAAAGAGTCCAAAACGATGAGAGGGAGAGATAGAGAGAGCGAGAGAGAGGCGAGAGGGAGAGGCGCGCCTACAGTACGTACTACGCATCGTACATTGAAAGAGGGGGGGAGAGGAAAATTTTGTGTGTCTTTGCAGTACGTATAGCTATAGATGGAGTAGCCAGAATGATTCGAGCGAGTGAGAGAGATGCCGCAGTATAAGCAGAACCGAAACAGTTCGAAGAGGTAGCAGAAGAGAGCCGGAAAGGGAAAGTGTCCGCATGAGCCGACCCTGCCATAAATATGAGTCTACTATTGGGGATGTTTATGACAGGGATATTCAGTGGCAATGAGTAGTACTTATTGTCTTGTTTGACTCCTCATCAAGATTTTCAGTCGTCCTACTTCACTAGGTTACGAAACTTTGGAGCTCTTGAGCAGCACGAAAAATTATTCAAAATAAAAACGGTAAAATCCATTGCGTTCCTTGACTTGATACCTATCATCACCTTCGGAAAATAAATATGTTTGATAGGAGCGATGCTGTGTCACCCTTATATATATATATATATATGTGTGTGTATCTATCTTACTATATTATATAGTTGTTTTGAGCCGCGCTGGAATTTCGCCCCCCCTCGCCACCCCCCCTCAGCCCGCCCTCAAAAGAACCAAGAAACGTTTCAAAAGTTTGGTTATTTTTATGCGTTTTGACCCCCCTCGCCCCCCCCTCAGTGCCACCTCATTTGCCCCCCCCCCCTCAGCGCCCCCTCAGGAGGAGGTGCTAGGTAGATGGTCAGCTTCATAGGTCGAGGAGTGTGTGAAGGGTGGTAGTTAATAACTGTAGTAATAAGTGGACGGTGTAGGGATAGGTTGAGTAATCCTCGCGATTGAAGTCATAAGTGAAAGATTTGGTTGTGAAAGTTATGGTTAGTATCATAAGCGGAATGTGTAGATTATAATTGAAGTAGGAAGACATGATCAGAGATAGTGATAAGTGTAATCAGAAAGTCATAGGTGTAAGAGATTGGTACCGATTATGTATGGAGGGTGGAGATCACAATTGTATTCATAAGTGGACGTTGTAAGGATAGTTGGAGAAAAACGAGATGAATGAATGCAATAGATGGATGGTGGAGGTTCTCGGTATAAGGTAGATTGCAGACCTAGAAATGGCAGGTGTTGAGTGGAGGCCATAGGTGTACGTGATTGGTGAATGTTAGAAGTCATAATTAGTGGTATTCGTGGGACGCTGGCGATCATGATTAAAAGCGATATGTGGAGGATGGAAGTGTTGGTGAAGGGAAACGGTAGACTTCATGAGTATAGATGAAAAGTGTAGGATAACAGGTTGATGGGAAGTTCATGGCTAGATGTGATAGAAGGAGGCTGAAAATTATGGGTGATAATGAAGGTCAGAAGTCATGGGTGACGCTGATAGTGGGCATTATAAGGAATTGGTGGAGAGTCGAAGTTATGATTGGAATCATAAGTCCAAGGCGAAAGTGACACGTGGAGTAGGAGAACTGGATTGCAGGTAACAGATGGACAGTGAAGGTGCTAATTAGTCGGTACGGTTGGTAGTTGGTACGGTTTGAGGTAACGAGTAAAGATGCTAAGTGGTGCGTGGAATTCATATGTGGAGGTGATAGGTGTAGGCAGAAAGTGTGAACATATTTGCTGATTATGCATAAAGGGTGGTGGTTATGACTGTAGCAATGGAGTGTCTGTGGTTCACGTAGATAGTGTAGGAGATAGGTGGAGTGTGGAAGTCACGATTGGAGTTATAAGTGGAAGGTATAAGTGATAAATAGAAAACGAGGTCATAATTGCAGGGAATAGGTGTTTGTTATGGGTGAAAGTTGTTAGTGGTAGGTCAATTAGCTAGAAGGACGGTGTACTTTATGGGGCGAGATAGAAAGTGGAGGTAACATGAGAATAAGGTCATAGGTCGAGGTATAGGTAAAGATTAAAATATTCAGGGGTCGAGGGTCGAGGTGACAGGTAGTTGGTAGACTTTATGGTTGGAAATGATCGTTAACAGTTGGTTTAGAGCTGAAAATGACAGGTGTTTAGGCGAAGCTATGAGTGTAGGTAATTGGTCAATGTTAGGAGTCATTATTAGACGTAATAGTGGGAGGCTAGAGGTCGTGATTGGAGGCGATAGATGGAAGGTGGAAATGATAGGTGGAGAGTCAAGAAGATAAGGTTGGTGTAATAAGTGGAGCGTTACGTAATAAATTGGGGTGATAGGTGGAGAACATACACAGAGCATAATAATTTTAGTTGAAAGTCATAGGTAAAGGATAGATTTTATGATTTAATCAGCCTCATAGGTCGAGATTATAAGTGATGTGAACGAGGTGCTAATAGCTGAGAGACGGTGGAGTTTATGGGTAGATGTAGGTGGATGAAAAGGTCATGGGTCAAGGTGATAGGTAAAGGTTTGAAGTCTTGAGTAGAGCTGATATATAGGGGTTGTGTGTGGACGCTGGAGGAAAAAACTAGAGTCGAGGTGTCGAGGATATAGATGATCGGTGGTAGATAAAGGTTGAATGGTGAAGATGACAGGTAGTTAATAGACTTCATGGTTAGAGATCATCGTGGAGAAGATAGGAAGAGGTGGCAGACGGAGGGTGGAGCTGATGGGTGAGCTATTTTTATAATAACGATTTTCAGTATCATTTATATAGCATCAATTTTATGGCAGTAGGCAAATTTTAAGAATTATTATTGTTCTAACAGTCAATAAAATATGCGTGTATTTAAAAATTGAGATTTGAAAATAAATATAACAACTGAAATAATGGGGGTTGGCGAGCGGAGCGAGCAGGAGGGTACCCCCTAGTATATATATTTTCAAAGAAGCTACTATGGAAGAGATTCTGAACAATTATTGAATAAAGAAGATTTAATCTCTAATTGATCAATCATAGTTATGGAGTGTTTGCGACAAAATGAAACTATAAAACGATCCTGAGGGTATGCATCTGAAAATCGAAGCTTTAAACGCTTTCCCACCATCTATATCAGCTTACTGCCTGAAATTACAAAATCGCATTACTCAGTATAATCCTGTTAGTGGAGTGGCAATGAAGCTTGTTTAAAAACATGGCAAGATGGAGTAAGTAATAGACATGGTTGGTTTTAAACAAATGGGAGTTGACTATATTCTAAAGCATAGCGAAATAACAATTATTCCTTTCAATCAAAATGAAGATCCTATAGTTCAACAATTCATAACGCCATTTCATAACACCATCATTCCATAGACTTTCTAATAAATTTCAAGCAGAAAATATGAGGCTTAAATATAATCATCATGGAATAGCCTAGGCTACGAATGGGCTTGATTACTGTTAATGCGGAACATTCTCAGCCAGAACCTGAGCTGCCACGGATTACGTTGGATTAAGTGAGACTTTTAAAAAAACTCATAAACTTTCATGAAAATGCAAATCAATTTTTTAATAAAAAACAGTGCTCCACTTGAGTTTTTGTACAATTTTCTGAGAGTAAAATATTTCATTTTATTCACTCATAGACAAATAATAGATTTATGAAATGTTGAAAATAATTTACGATGTAATTTATTTCTCAAGATTCTTGTATTTAAATTTTATATAAAGAGTGAGAATCAGCACCGGCAAGTCATCAAATGATATATTTTTTATTAAAAATTATGCTCATTTTTATCGAAACGACCTCTTTTTATTTATCTAAATTGCGTCTTTTTAAAAGAAATGCGTTTTCTTTTAGCGTTACCATGGATTTTTACACGAATTATTACATTACAGATATTTAGTATTACTAAGGATTTGAACACAAATTATGGCGGTACCGACTATTAACGTTAGTATAGATGTTAACAGTAATAATTTCGCTACACACGTTAGCATTACTAAAGTTTCTAATCGATACATTTCAAATATATTGCTGTAGTCTAAAAAAGCCTAAATGATCAATTGTAAATCTATACAAACTAAGCCATACAAACTTTTTTTCCCTTTTCCCATGTCGTACTATTTATTGCATGATTCAGAAGAAGTTATTTCTTTAAAAGAAAAGTTTATCTATTGTAACGTGGAATTTAACTTAATTTTACAATTGTACAATTTATTTATTTTGCGCGGCTGACTCCTTTTCTTCGGCTCGTGATGTTCCTGCAAGTGGTGAAAAGCGGGATAGTGGTGGCAATTAGGTCGAACAAATATCAAACACCAATAATTAATATTAAAAAAAAAACAAATATATTATCGTATCTCAATACACGAGAAATTCTTCAACAATTTCGGAGTTTAAATAAAAGCATAAGCCCACGGCCATATAACTAGCTCCAGGAATGACCGGTAGTTGCTAAGGAAGGGCCGCGAATTTTCCTCTACGGTTGCTTCTACTCTAAGTCAAGTACAAAAGGGAAAACTGCCGTCCGCTGAAACGCGCGAAAATCTCCACTAGATTCCGCGGCGCGCATTTACCTTCGCTATAGATTACTCCCCTATTGAAAATAATAACGTCATTTCATAACGTTATTTCATAACGTTATTTCATAACGTTAAATAACGTTATGGGTGATGCTACAATTTCGAACCTTTTATGACGTTAGTTTGTGACGTCATTTAACGTAAATTAACGTTATTTACATCCAAGGAAATGATTGTTAACTTAAAATAACATCGTTTTCGATTACATTTAAATTATAAAATAACGTTATTTTATGCGTTTCTAATATCCGGCTTGGGTAATGACGTTATTTTTAAACATTTCCCTATTAAAAATAATAACGTCATTTTTTATCATTTCATTTTTTATTTATATAAATAATAGTATTTACAATCGTTAGCATATTGATATTGTAATATTTACGCTTGTGGCTGTAAGTAATAATTAGGAAATTAAAGAAAAAAAAAGATTAATAAAAGTCCAGCGAAAGAGGATCGAACTTGACATCTTTTGATGCATAGTCCTAGACTGTATCACTGAGTCACGAACACTTGTTATTCCTGATACTTACATTTTTGCTCTTATATCTCATTTGCCTATATTTTAGAACTTATATAGGAATTTCAAAGGATTTTTTCGATGATTCAGGCATACACGTAAATACGTACATTATTTTTAGTAATACATTTCAAATGATTGCTTTTTTATAATCTGTAAAATGACGTCATTTTCGCATACCACTTATTTGTCAGAGTCCAGTTTGTTAGAATAATAAATAACGTTATTTTTTTGTCCGATCATAAGTAGATTATACATATTACCTATGATCCTATGCAATAGCGTCGGAGCGAAGCAAGAGTGATATTCATAATGTATTATTGTCAAAGTTAAAATTGTTAGTGTAAAACAGGGATAAATAATTGTAAATGACTGCAAAAGATTGCACTCTTCGTTTGTTGCTATCCAAGCGATTTCTTACGTGTCACTTTCATAGTCACTTACATAGTCACTTTCACTTCATAGCGCACGATTGTTTATTCCTATTTTACTCTAACAAACTGGACTCTGACAAATAAGTGGTATACGAAAATGACGTCATTTTGCAGATTATAAAAAGTCAATCATTTTAGGTATATTATAAAAAATAATTTACGTATTCACATGTGTGCGTTAATCATCGACAAAAAAATTCTTTTTGAAAAAATGACGTTATATATTATTCTAACAAACTGGACTCTGACAAATAAATATTATACAAAAATGACGTCATTTTACGGATTATAAAAAAGCAATCATTTGAAATGTATTACTAAAAATAATGTACGTATTTACGTGTATACGTGAATCATCGAAAAAATTCTTTGAAATTACGATATAAATTCTAATATATAGGCAAATGAGATATAAGAGCAAAAATTTAAGTATCAGGAATAACAAGTGTTCATGGCTCAATGGTACAGTCTAGGACTATGAATCAGAAGGTGTCAAGTTCGATCCTCTTTCGGGGGACTTTTCTTTATCTTTTTTTTTTCTTTAATTTCCTAATTATGACTTACAGCTACAAACGCAACTATTACAATAACAATATTCTTATGATCGTAATTACTAATATTTAAATAAATAAAAAGTGAAATGACAAAAAATGACGTTATTATTTTTAATACGGAAATGTATAAAAATAACGTCATTGCCCAAGTCAGATATTGGAAACGCATAAAATAACATTATTTTATGATTTAAAAGTAATCGAGAATGACGTTATTTTAAGTTACCAATATTTTCCTCGGATGTAAATAACGTTAATTTACGTTAAATGAGGTCACAAAATAACGTCATAAAAGGTCCGAAATTGTAGCATCACCCATACCGTTCTTTAGCGTTACGAAATAACCTTATGGAATGACGTTATGAAATGACGTTATTTTTTTCAATAGGGTCCTCTATCACCGAAATATCCATAATCGTTTTATAAATGCCTTACCAAAGTTCCTCTATAATCCTTCAACAATAAAAACTTCAATATCGCCTGCTTCCTCGAACAACAAAAGAAAATTTACCTTCGGGAAAAAAAACTCCAAGTATCCACAAGATAGCGGGAATAACTATCCAATACTGCCCATAATTGCTGAAAAGAACTGTGCCGCTTCGAGACCAGGACCGGAATGGCCGAGGCCGCCGCTCCGTTCGAGGAAGGACGCCGAATTTCCCACCCGGCCTCCTTCTTCACGGAAGCGTCGTCCCGGCCTCCAAATTTCGTAATTGGTCCTTTTCCTAGAAGAAATCCTCTATTGGCCTACTAAGAACTACCACTAATTAAATCCTTTATCTGTGTTTCCCTCCAGCGCCCTCTTTTCCTAATCCTAATTTAATCATTGGCTAATAAATCAATTATCCCCCTCTATATCCTTCCTCGATATGCAAATCCGCGCCCTCTTTATCGATATTGATCAATCAATCAATGTCGATATCCATCCGGTGGCTCCACCTATAGATAAGCAATCGAGCGCGCGGAATTTAAAATCCTCTATTCGAATGTACAAATCACTGTAGACGAACCCTTAATACCAACTAGTATCTTGGCAGCCGCCATACCTCCATACCTATAAGGAAGAATCCTCTATGTCAGTACTGTACAGTTTGCCTGTACAGGACTCTCCAGTCTCTCTCTCTCTCTCTCTCTCTCTCTCTCTCTCTCTCTCTCTCTCTCTCTCTAGCACTCACGCGCTCTACCGAACGCTCACTCCCTCTCTCTCGCTCTCATACGCTGATTCCCTCTCTCTTAAACGCCGGCAAGTCGCGCAGGTGTGATCAGCTGCGTCACATCCCGCGCTCCGCACGAGGTCGAGTAGAGACACTTTTCGCGAGCTCCGCCGGCGCTGGCTCCGCTATAAGAGCTGTCAACTCGCCTATGGAGCTCGTCAGCTGTATAATAATTTCAGCGACGAAGCAATACTTATTGCTACTTCGCACTATCTAATGAAAATTTATATTATAATAATCCTCATGATGCTTTGCAGTCATAGTCTTAAAAGAGAATTTTCTAGTCGTTTATTAGAAATAAAAATCTAACTTCATCTTAAACATTTGTGACACTATTTAGTGATATAAATTCATACTTTTAAAAAATGTAAAGGTGTACTATTTAAAAATGTTACCTGTTATATTAAGACCAGCAAAGGACTGGAATTCTGCAATTGCACGATGCATCGTCTGTTCAGAGATAATACCCCCACTGGTCGGATTTAATGGTGGTAAGTAACCATACTGAGATAAGTATCGCTAAAAAAATAGGTTTCAATTAATAACATTGTTACAGATTTCCAAAAAAAAAAATGTTTTCACTGTTAACCCTGTCATAACCCCTTAGAATCGAAAATCAGTGAAAATGAGATTTTAATCCAGAGTAAGACAACCAAAAAATTCATGAAAGAACCTTTTCGTGGTTCAACATTATATGCAATCTTTCAGATTGGGTTGCAAAGGTTAAGACCATTTAAAAAATCAAAATATGAAATTTGAAAAAAAACTTTTGGATTTTTTATCCAAAAAAATTACATTTAAATACAAAAAATATATTCCAAACAAAAGTGTATTCGTCATTTTTCATAATATTGCTTCCTTTTCGAGCTAAAAGTCGACGAAAATATCGCAGTTTTTAGTGTTGACATTTGGATCTTCGTCAATTTCTTTGGTGAATTATGAATTATACGATAAATCATTCCTAAGTCCTTTGGTGAATTATGAATTATAGAACAAATAATTCATAATTTTTTTGGTGAATTATGATTTATAGGGTTGAATAATTCTTTATTACATTGGTGAATTGTAATATACACCTTGAATAATTCATAATTATACTGAGAAATTATGAATTATTCAAGGTATATATCACAATACCATCAATCGTTTATTATTACGATGGGGAATCATGCATGGGACGGTAGAATACATCATAATTTCATTAGGAAATCATGAATCACAGGGTTGAATAATTCTTAATTAGATTAGATAGTAATGAATTATAAGGTCTCCCCCCCCCCCCAAAAAAAAAACATTTTCAAGGTAAAAGGTAGTCAAGTGTAAGGTTGTTTCTTCATTTAAATTATAGAATAATTTTCAAACTTTCCATAACCCTTATGTAGCCAAAATTCTAAGTGTTTATTCTATCATCTAATGTAAAGTGGAATTTTACCGGCCCGCACGGGAATTCCAGTTAGTGTACATTTAATGTATTTATGCGCGGCTGACTCCTTCTCCCGGCTCGTAAAGTCCTGAAAGGCGGGAAAGCGGGAATGTGGTAGTAATTGGGTGAACAGAAATTAACACAAATAATTAATATATGATACTCGAGGATATATATTGTACTCAATTCTTCGTACATAGCTACTCTGTGGCTAATAACAATAAATGATTTTAAATAATCTCATGGGCCTAACGGCCATATAACTACCTCCAATCAGACAAGTGGCATTCCGCTAAATATAAAAAGGGACCGCGATAGATCCTCTACGGTGAATTTAACACAAGTAACACACAAAAGGGATATCCGTTTGGTCCTCTGAAAAGCGAAAATGTTCACTACGCATTTGAGATAAATCTCGACCTCTACTTTACGCTTTCCCTCCAAAAATGTGTATGACCATGATTGAAATTTAGAATAAGTCCTCACCAATTATTTTCACCAAAATCTCAAAAGAATCTGCTCCAAGCCTTCAACAAAACCCTCCAATAATACTCCAATGATCGAGATAAGCGTCACGCAAAAAACCTCCTGGGAAACCTCCACGGGAACAAAACTTCTCCAAAAACTGCTCAATAACTGAGAAAAGAGCTGTCTCTACTAGGCCGATCGGGCACGGAATGGCCGAGGCTGACGCTCCGCTCGAGAAAGGATGTGGCGTTTTCCCACCCGGCCTCATTTTTCATGCCAGCGTTGTCTCAGCCACCGAATTTTCCAATTGGTTCTTTCTCTGAAATAAAACCTCTTTCGGCCTTTAATAGACTACCACTAATTTGGTCCTCTATCCGTGCTTTTTCCCAGCACCCTGTTTTCCAATCCTAATTTTCTCATTGTATAACAAATTCATTGCCGCCCTCTATATCCTCTAATTGAAATGCTAATTCGCACCCCCTTTATTAATATCGATCAATCAATCAATGTTGATATCCATCCGGTGGCTCCACCTATAGATAAGCTATCGAGCGCGCGGCATTCAAAATCCTCTATTCCTATATATAGATCACTGTAGACGACCCTTTAATACCAACTAGTATCTTCTAGTAGATTAAGGAAATAACTTATTGCATCCTTTCGAGCCAATAATTGAATTTATTTGTTAGCCAAAGTTTCGAACCGTTGCGGTTCCTCCTCAGAGCTAGATACAAACAATATTATACAATATGAATTAAATAAACTTAAACCATTTACAAAAACTAAATTAAATTCACACAATATACCTTATTAAAATTATCACAACAATTATTACGCCGTATGTGCCGACAATCGCTCATAGTATAAAATACTAAATAAAACAATTAAACTTTAATTACAAAATTTATATAAAAAAACAAAATTATCAATAAATTTAATTCTTACGCAGGACAATAATCGACCGCAACACAGCTCCCTGTGCTGCCAGATGTTAATATTGTATCTCCTAGTTGGCAACCACCATGCCTCTATACCTACAAGGAGAGAAACCACTATATCAGTACTTACAGTACTCTCGAAAGTCTCTCTCTCTCTCTCTCTCTCTCTCTCTCTCTCTCTCTCTCTCTCTCTCTCTCTCTCTCTCTCTCTCTCTCTCGCACGAATTCACACTATGTCACATGTGTGTGACCGCGCGCTCTGCGCTCTCTGCTTCCTGCTGTTCTCTCGAACGCCAGCAGGTTGCGCAGGTGTGATTAGCTACGTCACATCCCGCGCTCCGCACGCGGTTGAGCAGAGACACTTTTCGCGAGCTCCGTCGACACTGGCTCCTCTAAACACAATATTTATTGCTAAGTCAGCAACCATATTTATTGCTAAGTCGCACTAAATTAAAGGTTTCCAAACTCTCCATAACCCTTCTAACCCCTTGACAAGAATTCATATGCAACTTGGAAAATCTGAAACTCTCGTCAATAAAATATGTATATAAGTAAACAGCTTCGTATTAAGGGTCCAGTTAACTGACAACATATTTCTTTTTAGTATCACTTCACTACCTTTCATATTACGAAAATTTTAAGTTTAATTTTCAGAAAAGAAAGTTGTGTATCAATAAATAAATTGCCAATTTTTTGAGCGTTTAAATAGGAAAAATAATATGTAAAATACAAATTAATTAATGTACTGTACCGATAGCTTTTTGCATGTAGAAGTAATAGGGATTCGATGTGTAGTCATTCGAATAAATTGTTATTTTCATCCCTACAAGGCGATTACATTGAAGAATCAACATACAATAATACTAATGTAGTTTATAATATTAAATGTGGTCACCATGAAATAGACCTTTCTGTTAGAGTTGCTTTCCACTTCGTAGATAAATAAATCGCAAAAGATTAAACAATATGATACAGTGAGACCGTGTTGAAATTTTTTGATGAAAAAACTTGCCGTCCCGTCATATTGTATGTAACGATAGATAAATCTTCAAATGACGCCTCTGGTTAACCAATATAAGTAACCATGTATAATTTTTTTTGGATTCATTAAAACGAAATTTCATCTACTCAAACGTTTAGAATCGTGCACACCGCCAAAAAACTTCAGTAAAAAACATGTCCCAATGGTAATAGATTTGTGAGATGAAAAATTGATATTTTTAAGTTTTCAATTCCATGAATTAAAGATTTTAATGAGCACTTTGAAACAAAAAAAGTTTTATTATGATTGCTTGCATAAAAAATTATCTACAGCTTTTTAAATAAAATTTCTTTTTTCAACAGTTCACCCAGGCCCGACCTCTTAATATATTACTAGTTAATACGAGCGTTCTTTATTAAACACTCCCGGCCATCTCATAAATATCACAATTGACGAGGATGATAAAAGAAGAAGCATCTGGCGATGATAAAAGAAGAAACACCCGACGAGGATAAAAGAAGCAATCCGACGAGGATTACAGAAAAAGCTGACGAGGTTTGCAAAATGCAACAAAGTCGATCAGGAAGTAACATGAACAATCTTATTGCCAAATATCACAATTAAATTAGTGAAAAAACAGATTAACGAGAAAAATCACGTTACAGTGAACGAAGCCATTGAGATTCAAACAGGCTTCACCGCGTGAGTAGTAAAATGGTAGCCATTTTGAACACGGGCCGGCACATTTCACTTAACTCGCAACAATGTGTCACGGGTACAATGGCTAGTGCATATATCTGTCGAAAAATGCATCCAGCAAGCTTGCAAATAAATGCAAATATTTAAATGGATATAAAAAGTGTTTCAGTAAAAAATTTATCAAAAAAAAACTACTTTTGCTTCCATACAAAATTATCTACAGATTTTAAATAAAATTTCATTTTTCAGCACTTAATCCAGGCCTGACCCATTAACTCTTTATTAAGCTATCTACATGCTTATAGAGCGCGCGTTACTACACCGACTAACATTCAAGTTCGAAATTTGAAACTACATTCAAAATTTTAACGAACGTTTTTTAACTAATTTTGTTTTTTGAGCTAATTACTTAAATTTTAATCATCATGCTATGATGGTCTTTAACCAGCGATAGCGTAATTACATATTAATGTACATATGGGTCATTCTTCCAAAAGTGGTGTTTTTTATCTTAAAAAATGGACTACATAAAAAAGACCGATTTGAGGGTAACCGATGGTGGCTTTGTGTTATTTAAGGTATAAGAAAACATTTATTATTATGAAAATACTACAGCTGTGATTAAGTTTTGTCCTTAAAATTAACATAAGCAAACGTCGGGGTTGTTACGTTAATGACATAATACGTTACTGAAATTTGAGCACTAAATGTTACGCTGTAAGGAGCGATTAATAAATAATCAAATTTCCTAGCAAATTCTTTCTTTTAAGAAGGCTCTACCTCAACAAATAAGTCTGCATAAAAACTGTTAAAACAACAATGTGAAAAAAGTAGTTATGCAAAATATGCTTTAAATTGGCTTAATTTGAAATGTATTGCTCTAAATCAGTTTCGCGATAAAGGATGACAACACTGATGGAAAATAGACGCGAAATTAAAAAAATGCAAAATTAAGTTTTTAAGTTTGTACGGCTATAGGAATACATAAAATTATATATACCGAGTGACAAATTAAGAATGAATGCACTTTCTAAGTTAATAACTTTTTTTCTATATAACGAATAAAGCCCGGGCAAAGTATATTAAAGTTTAAAGACCGAGCGCAATGCGTTAAGTACATTATTTTTGCGATTCAATTAATTTTGAAAATAATAAAAAACTTATTTCATGAAATATAACTTTTTAGGTTAAGTAACCGTGTAATTCCTGTAGGCGAGGTCAAATAACCCTTAGTGGAGTAGATAGCGAATCAATTTTTGTCTCACATAAAAAAATCCATCAATTGAGTATTTTTCAAAGTTCATCCTGTGGCATCGGTATTGTGACGTCTCGCAATTTAGCGTATACCCGATCGACAGAGGGCGCGCACGGAGCTAAGTTCAGCGCTTCGCGGCATATTCAAGCGATTGTCCACGTGGATGCCGCAACAGCCGCGAGGTATATTTTTGGGATAGGTAGTCTGTCCAGCTATGGAAGGATGCTTCGGGGAATCCAGGGGATTCGCCATCACGATCTTCCAGAACCACAAGACCATTGATAGGTAGGCTTATTACATTACACTCTTGGATTTTTCATTACAGTCTCTCTCTCTCTCTCTCTCTCTCTCTCTCTCTCTCTCTCTCTCTCTCTCTCTCTCTCTCTCTCTCTCTCAAATAAAATTAATTTATTTGAATCCCGCGCGCCGACACCTTAGTTAAGAGGGCGCTAGAAGGATATGTGCTATATCACACTAACGCGCGACATGACGTGATTAGATAGAGATAGTTAGGAATCCATATGAAAGTAAGAGAGACAGAAAGAGACGCCGCGGCTGAGATGACGCGGAACTTAACAGGTAGTACGAGTATCCAGTGGGCAGCAGAATTGACAGGACGTTAGCCAGCACTCAAATCCCTCCGTAATTCTCTATAAAAGTCTGCTGTAATTCACACTGTTGAGATTCGTTTTGCAACAGTCTTTGCGCCGCACGACTTTTCAGGGGACGAAACTACGCCGTACTAAAAGACGAGCTGTTGCCAGATTTCTGCCAGGTAGAAAAAAAATACATTACGAAAAGTGAGCGTTTCCCCCGCGTCGGCCGGACATTACCGCCAGAGCGTGCTTTCCGCGCACGCTTAATCAATTCGTTTCTTACTTGAATAAATTCCAGGCAATTAGTCGGACATTTTGTGAGTGTTTATTTCGCGAACTTCCCCGCCCATCCTTTTTCCAGTATTCGCGGCAGTGAGAATTAATCCGCGTTACCGCTGAGCAGCCGGCAAGTGGATAGTGAACCGGGCGTCCAACACATTTCATACCATTGTTTCTTAAATAGGGTTCACCAGGCCGCCCGATAACAGGGTGTCACCACGTTGCGGACCTCTCGACCGCATCCCCGAGAGAGAACAAAACCACAACGTTACAATATACTAGAAAAACTCGCATAACGGAGTTGTTAAACAATCAGTATTGAATAAGAGAAATAAATCTAAGCAGAATTATCAGGTTGAAAATAATACATGAAGACAAATCGAGTGGAACGCATACGACCCGAACAACCCGCCATTTCAAAAGAACGGATCGGGACGAATCGGTGAGCGCGTTCTCTGTGTACTATATATATATATATATATATATATATATATATATATATATATATATACTACATAAAACACATAATTTCCGAAGTTTTAAAAAAATCTTTATTGAATAATAGAAACAAAGCAGAATTATCACGTTGACAATAATACATCAGGAGAAATCGAGGCGAACTCATACGACTCGAAAAACCCAACCCGACATTTCAAAAGGACGGATCGGGACGGATCGATGGGTGCGTTCTTGTGTATATATATCAAAAGTGGATTAGGCCTACAAAGGAAACCACTTTAAAATAAAACACGCCATTTCTATTTACCTCCAAGGTGCTGTGGAAATAATAGAATAATTATTTTTATGCCACTCTAACCTAAAAATTGCAACTTCGTTGCTGATTTTCAGATTATAGTAGCATAAAATATCGTATGGAACTAGTACGTAAAGGGTTTATTTACGAAACTCGTTTCGTAAATAAATCCTTTCCGTACCCATTGCATGATATACTATACGTACATACCTTACTGAAATATAATATCTTACAAAAGGATGAAAAACATGTTTCTTCCCTATTGAAATAATACAAGAAAAAAACCTCTTTCCTATTGAAATAATACAACAATGTTATGGTAATATTGAACAATATTATGGTAACATTACACAATGTTATCACAATATTACTGGAATATAATATCTTACAAACGGATCAAAGAAAAATATTTTAAAAAAATTTTTGCGTCGGGATTTGAACCAAACTCTTGTCGCTCAGTAGGCTCGCACGTTATCCACTGATCTATAGAGAGGGGGGGGTTCAGGAGCGGAGAGGGGGCAGGTGTTGATGGAAGGGGGCGGGGGAAAGTCGTAAAAATAACCAAACTTTGAAACATTTCATGGTCATTTTGAGGGATGAGGTGGCTGATGAGGGGGGGGCACCACTTTCTAGCTCTAACCATAAAGTTCACCATCCTCCTAGCTAATTAACCTACCACTAGCACCAAAATGCTCTTGGAGGACGTGGAGTCTTTCTCAATACGGAGGATTAATCCACCGTCTAGATATGCTAGCGGAGGGGATCTCGACCATCGAGAAATACCAGCGGAGGCTTTCTCCAACGAAGATAGATCTTAATAGAAGCACAAAGCCCTACCTCCAAGTGAGGCGACTTAAGGGGTTATGCCTGAGTTGAACCTGTAAAAAAGACATTAATAAGTAATAGGCTGAAAAAAATTATTTATTAATAGTATAAAAAAAATCTTTCTCCTACTTCAAATGTAGGTATTAAACATATTTTTAACTATTTTAAAAAAATTATATATCTATACTTACATTGTAAACAATTACATGTATGAATCATTAATTTTCAGCACTTTTTTCCCTTTGCCGCAGGATATCTCAGCATCCAGATGATGAATTGACACCAGACAGGATGTAAAATCTTCTGAATATGTTTCTTCACTGCTTGAGCGGAAGACTTTTCTACAAAAAATAAATTTTAAATATTTAGTAACTCATAAGATGATTATATCAGTAATTATAGTGAATATTACATATATTCGCATACGCAACATTGACTTTTACCTTGTATTAGTCAATTCTGCTCCGTTCAACCAGTGAAGAAATATATTAAGAAGATTTTCCATCCTGTCTGGTGTCAATTCATCATCTGGATGCTGAGATATCCTGCGGCAAAGGACCTAAAATCATAAAAATGGCAAAACTGAGAAAAATATATTTAAAGTTTATCAAGATGCTTATGTTTACTTATCGGGTAATACTTACATGAACTGCTTAGCATATTTGTCTTATATTTTGGCATAAGATACCTACATATTAAGGCATATATATAGACCCGAATGCTGTATATGTAGATATACCAGTATCGAGAGCTGAAATTGAAATATAAATTTTTGATACGCATTCACAGTCAGTATGTTTCACATGAATATAATTGTTGGTATTGCTTACCCATGACTTTCCAGGATTAGTAACAATCACAGTAGATTTAGAGCTGGTTGGAGACTATTTATCACACAGGCATCTTGTACACATGATAATTATAGCCCGTACACCTAAAAATCAAGAATATACTCACAAAGAACAAATTCTTTACAAATCATATGTTGTTTATAGTCCAAACACTTATCTAAATTTGAAGACTAGTAGACTCAGAAGCTATCACAACAGCACAACATCCAGCTTACACTAAACTACAGACAGCAGACGAAACAGCTGATGTCTGACAGTCTGAATCATAAATCTCATAAACATTTTTGTTATGAAATTTATAATTAAAATAAAATGTGGTGCTAGCCTAGTCCCACCTCGACGTCTGATGATACCGTGACCCGGTTTAGGCTAGGAAAAAAAAATACTGCCACTGCTCTGGAACAATCCCTGTAAGAAATATGTACAGTACACGCATACGGGCCACTTACTTAAAAATTTAATATTATTATTATACAATTAAAATATAGATTAAAATAATTAAATGCTCTGGAACACAATCTGGTGACGGCCTGAAACAAAATATTTATTATAATACCTAATATCTAAACAAATATACAATTAGGAATTTAATTTAAGCAACTTTTTTAAAGGTTTTGGTGCAGTTGTAGAAGCTGATCGCTTATTAACTTTCTTGTCACCATGATTTTTTGTAATCCATTTAAGATGGCTAAAAATGTGCGTTTTAAGAAACAATTTAATTAGGAACTCTCGATGATGCAAACACGCACGATTAGTAAGAAATTGACTCTGATTTGCAATCATTTGTTGTTTAATGAAGCTGAACAATTATTTTAATAAATTTGAAAAGTGAGCTGATTTTAAAAATTCATTTTCAAAAACATTATACATAAATAAAACATCAGAAAAGAAATCTTCTGTAGGAACTTTTAAACTTCCATAAGGTAAACCTTGTATGGAAGGATATGCTTTCTACATCAACAGGAAATCAGCTTTTGAATCTAAAACTTTGTCATTATCGATCAAATACTGTTGACACTCATCGCAATTGAATTTATTTAAACATTTATATGCGAGATAACCTGCAACATATTTTTTGCTACATTGTTCAAGATCAGATCCCTGTGCTTCGATGTTATCAATTACATTATCAGTATTTGTCTGTTGCAGATCATCATTTAATAATAATTCCGCGTCTTTGTTAATGAACCATTCGTCTTTTCTTTTGTTAATTTCAGAGTTCTTCAAATCGCGTTTTTCTTTAATCGTGTCATCATCATCATTTTCATCAATTTTATTAAAATCAGAAATTAGTAATCGTGCTTCATCTGGTTCACAATTTGTTCCGACCGGTGTCACAAGCAATGTTAGCATAGAAGCGTATTGATAGTTTTTACGAAACAGAATGACTGTTGGATTGTCATTGTGCCCCGATCGCGATCTCATTGTTCCAAAGAAGTTTTCGATTTTATCTTGATTTAAAGTTAATAAATAAAGTATATTTTCTGTTTTTAATTGGGTCCACAATTCTAACATACCGTTTACAGTTATAATTAAGCTACTAAAACAATCCAGGTTTTTACCGCCAGACACTTTCCATTGCTCAACCCATGGAATAGATTCTCGCAAACACTTTTGAACTTGAAGATCATTTTCTGAAAAAACCGCGTTTCAAAGGATTGGGATCGCTGGAGCTCCTAGGATTTATGCAGTCAAAAATATCATTTAATTTTTTACAAAAATTAGCTGTAGCAGTCGCCGTTGGATTAGTTATATCTCCGGTTAGAACACCTGTCAGTAGAGCTGCGGAAACAGAATTACTAAAAATTTGCGTCGCTAAACTAACGTTCATTTTTCAAAATTATTAGGGTTAAGGTGCCGGTCTGTTAATTTTAGTACGTATTTGCAAACTTTTGAACGCTCAATTTCTCTCAAATCCCCCCACTAGGGGTTGTCACTTTGACGTGTGCCCTCGGGGCCAGTGTGGGGGCTCGTCTGGCGGGTCCAAGCGGCCGGCCCGGCCTCGGTGTCGGGAGTGTGGTGTCCCGAACCGGGTCGGGGGGTGGGGGGGCGATGCACCCGGGGACGGGAGCATCGGCCGACCGCCCCCCGGGCTGGGGGTAGGGTTCACCCAGGCATGGCGGCGAAACCGGACTGATGCGGGGTACCGCCTCTCGGGTTCGGGAGTAGCTTCCCTGGTCTGGGATCCCCGTAAAAAGGGCTCTTCCGGCCGGGCCTCTCCCTGGGACTGGGAATGGGTCTTGGGGTTCTCAAGAACGGCCATGCGGGTCAGTCAGAGGCTAAGAACAACCCCCAATGCGTTCGGGAGGAGGCGCAATGGGTATTTTTATCCAACCCCTAATCCCAAGGTGTGGCTGTCGTGCCGAGGGGACTGGTTGGCCACCGGGGTCCAGGTGGTCGCGAACGACGCCCAGGGGCTGCTGGGTGAAGCTCCTGCGTGTGCACTAAGCCCCCCCCGACAGAGGGTGGCTCGGGGTAAGGGCCGGCCCTCCCCTACCAAGCGAATTGTGGCAGTGCTTGGTAGGGTACACTATACAGCACAAGTACACGGACACACACTACAAGACACTACACTGTAGGATCACTTGGATTCCCCGAAGCCGCGACCTCTTTCTGTGCCACTCCAGTAGGAGGTCTCTCTTCCTTTCCGGAGGGTACAGCGGGAAAACTGGGTTAATGGCGCTCCTGGGCCGCCGGATAGTTTTAGGGGTCCGGGCCGGATTAACCAACCGGACCTGGCCGCCCCCTCAGCCGGCGAAAAATCCCGTAAGGTCTGCTGTTGCCGGCTGGTGACCGGATAGGGCCACAGCAGGCTGGACGGGGGGCCCCGCCGGGGCCACTGGGGGGGGAGAGGGGGCTCTTCAGTGGGAGGAGCAGGGGGGGTATCGGAGTCGAGGAGGAAGGGTCTGCCTGCCACACACACATGATACACCCGCTCTATAATTACAAAGCATGGAAGGTAAAAAAAAAGAAATGGTTCCAAAAGCGCCTGGAACCGAAGGGCTCCCTAGCCTAACTATAGAAGGACCGCAGGCTGAGGCTAGCAGGCCGGATGCCGCGGGTAAGGTATTCCCGGAGGTCTCGGGGGTAACCCCGATGACTGAGGGAAAGAAAACAAAGAGGAAAAAGCCCTCGGGTACGGAGAGAAAGAGGAGGGCGTTAGCTAGGAGGGAGGAGGCGGTGGCACCGCTGACACCCTCTAAGAGAGCGCACTCCGACAGCTCAACTCCGAGGGAGGTAAAGAAGGGCTCGGGCACTGGGCAGAGGGCGTACAGCAGAGCGGTCGCCACCGAACTAAAGGTGGCTATCGTTCCTACGCTGTATCCTGACGCTCGGTTGAGCGAAGGGGAAGCCCACGGGGTCCTCGATCGCATCGACGGGGAGATCACCGACGCACCGGACGATGCCTATTTTCCCAAGTTTTGGGAAAATTGGCAGCAGAGGGGCGCGTTGATACTCAACTGCCAGGCGAAAGAGGATAAGGCGTGGCTTCTGGAGAAGGTAGAGAAGTGGAAGGGCGAGGGACTCCAGGTCAAGGCAGTTGGCATGGGGGACCTCGCGAAGATGACTAGGGCCTTGGTCTACTGCCCGGGATCGAAAGATCCCGTGGTGTTGATCAAGAACCTTGGCCGTCAAAACCCGACTCTCAAGGCCGAAACCTGGGTGGTGACCAGCTCCAACAAGGTCACCAAAGGGGTGGAGGCCGGGAGAAGGGAGGAGATGGTGGTGAAGGTCCTCCTGGAAGGGTCTGAGGTCGAGGCGCTGAAAGCGTTGGACTGGCGACCCTTCCTAGGAGCGGGTAGGGCCCATGTCGTCCCCCTGAAGACGAAGGAGGGGGAGGCCATGGAAAAGGACGATGCCATGCAGGTGGACACCGACATGGCACCGGGGGAAGGGGCGGGAGCCATAGAGGAGGGTCCTCCTGATGGTGTGTAGGGGGACGGGACCGGGCGCGGACGCGATCACGGGGGCTGGCTCTGTAGCAGCAACCAAAATTGCGTTTGCGCAGATCAACTTACACCACTGCAAAAGTGCCACGGCGGTTCTAGCCAGGCACATGGCAGAGGTGGACACAGGTATCTGCCTAATCCAAGAACCTTGGATTCACGGGGGCAGGATAGCAGGTCTAAATGGCTGTGGAACCCGGATCAGTGGTACAATGAACTCGGTGAGGGCGTGTATCATTGTGAAGGGACTACAGGTAGAAACGGTGCCGAAGCACTGCACAAGGGATCTGGCCACGGCTAGAGTAAAGTATATGGATGAGGGGGGGATCAGGAGAGACCTACTCGTGGCAGCAGCGTATTTCCCCTACGAGGGGGAATGCCCGCCGATGGTAGTAGAGAATTTGATAAGGGAGTGTGAGAGGAACGGAACCGAGCTGGTAATGGGGTGCGACGCGAATGCGCACCACACGGCTTGGGGAAGTTCCGATATCAACACGAGGGGGGAAAGGCTGCTAGGGTTTCTGGCGTCCACGAATTTGGATGTGATGAATGTAGGCAACAAGCCGACGTTTGAGAACTCGATAAGAGAGGAGGTTATTGACATCACTCTGGCATCGAGATCTCTGTGGGTAAGAATAGAGGGTTTCGGATAAGGTCACATTGTCGGATCACAATCAAATCGTGTTCCACATTGGCGGTAAAAGCACATTGGCAATCTATGGGAGAAATCCCAGGAAGACCAACTGGCAAGGATACAGGGAGAGCCTAGCAGCAAGAATAGGTGCCTTCCCGAGATCTTATGGGTCGGTGGAGGACATCGAGCACTGCTGCGAGGTTCTCACAGAGATTATCATGAGCTCGTACGAGGAAAACTGCGAGCTCAGGAGGAAGGCTAAACCCAAGGGAGCCCCCTGGTGGAATAAGTCGCTGGGGAAGCTGCGTAAGGGCGTAACAAGGCTCCGCAATAGATCTAAACGAACTAGGGCGGAGGCGGATATGCAGAGGTTTAGGGAAGCGCGCAGGAACTATAAGAGGGCCATTGAGGAGGCCAGGACTATGGGGTGGAGGAAGGCCTGCAGCGGGTGGACGGAACTTAGGGATACGGCCAGACTGTGCAGGGTTCTCCAACACCCCAAGGGAAACCTGGCTGACACAATTAGAGTAGGGGCGGACTGGGCGGGGGGTGCGGAAGAAGCTCTTTCTGAGCTACTTAGGAAGCACTTCCCGGACCACCGGGAATGGGAGAGGGAGGAAAGTATTGGACATAGGCCAAGGGGATGTGACTGGCGTATTGCCAGGAAGATCACCGGTAGGGAAAGGATAAAGTGGGCCCTAGACTCCTTCGAGCCCTACAAGGCGGCAGGACTGGACGGAGTCTTCCCAGCTCTTCTACAGCAGGGGGAGACAATGATCGGGACTGCCTTGGAGAAGTTATTTAGGGCCTGTCTGGCTTTTGGGTACACGCCCAAGAAATGGAGGAGAGCGAAGGTGGTGTTCATCCCTAAACCGGGGAAGGTACAACACTCAGCCGCAGGTGACTATAGACCAATTAGCCTGACAACGTTTCTGTTGAAAGCGCTGGAAAGGCTGGTAGATAGGTATATCAAGGAAGAAAGCCTGGTGACGACACCCCTACATAGTGGGCAGCACGCGTACCAGGCGGGGAAATCGGTAGACACGGCACTAGTTGAGGCCGTCTATCGAATAGAGAAGGGTATGGAAAGGAAGGGTTTTGTGCTAGCGGCCTTCCTGGATGTGGAAGGGGCATTCAACCACACAACCAGGGAAGCCATAGCGGAGGGATTGGAAAGGCACGGCGTCCCCCGGACGGTGCATAACTGGATCTGGGGCATGCTGAGTAGTAGGTTCATTGAAGCGCATTGGGGCGCGAGCACCAGGAGGTGCAGGGTGGGGAAAGGCTGCCCTCAAGGGGGAGTGCTCTCTCCCGCCCTGTGGTGCCTGGTGGTGAACGGGTTGTTAAGGAAGTTGGACGATGCGGGCATATATGCACAAGCGTATGCTGACGTCATCTTGATCTTGGTTAGGGGTGACGACGTGGACGTGGTGGCGGGAGTCATGCAGTACGCGTTGAGCCTCGTGGAGGAGTGGTGTGAAACGGTAAGGTTAAGTGTGAACCCCAGGAAGTCATGCTGTGTACAATGAGGTACAAGGCCAAGGCGGTAGAGGGGCTTGTCTTGAATGGCATTCCACTGAAACTGTCAAAGGAGGTCAAATACCTGGGCGTCACGATTGACTCGAAACTCAACTGGGGCAAGCACATAAGGAGCAAATGTAGTAAGGCGGTGAGTACCTTCTGGCTTTGCAGGAGGGCAATAGGAACACACTGGGGACTAGGACCGACACAGGTAAGATGGATCTACGAATCCATCATAAAACCTAGGCTGGCGCACGGGGCCATAGTATGGGCGCACAAATGCGAACAAAAGGGGCATGTAGAGGAGTTTGATCGGATCCAAGGGCTGGTGATGAGAGGAATGGGGGGCTCTATGAGCACAACCCCGAGGGTCGCCCTGGAGCTTCTGCTGGGACTCCCACCGCTGGGCAAGGATATCAGGGCCAGGGCCTTCAAGACATGGGCCAGGATCGCTGGGACCAGGTTTTGTGACAGGTTCAGGGACGAGGAGATAATGGCAGGGGCCACGGAGGGTGAGAAGTGGGAGGAATTTGATAGGATGGGGGGGAGATTACTCTTCGCCAAAGCATATAAGGTCCATTTACCGCAGAGAACGGAATGGGCAGGGGGCACACACGAACTACTTAAGGTGGGTGAGGTGTGGTTCACGGACGGGTCAAAGACGGATCAGGGAGTTGGAGCGGGAGCGTGGAAGAAAGGTGGCACCGAGAAATTGGTTTGCAGCCTAGATTCATACGCGACCGTATTCCAAGCGGAAATTAGGGCCATTAGGGAATGTGCCGATTGGATAAGGGACAAGGGAACCAACCATGGGTTGATTACCATATGCTCTGACAGTAAGGCGGCACTTCTGGCACTGAACGCAATCCGCATCGACTCGAGTGAGGTGATGAGGTGCAGGCAGTCACTAGAGGAGCTGGCGAGAGGGAAAGAGGTTAGGCTAGTCTGGGTGCCGGGGCACTCGGGCATCATCGGCAATGAAAAAGCAGACCGACTGGCGGGCAGGGGCTCCAGCCTGGTAAGGGCTAAACCCTGCAGGGTGGCGGTACCTGACTGCGTGGTCGACGGAGCGGTAAAATGCTGGCTCCAGAAGGAGCTGCTTAGGAAATGGAGGGAGGCACCTGGAATCAGGCAGGCAAAACGTCTGCTGGGTGACGACCCACCTAAAGAGTGGCTGAGTACCTTAGGGATATCCGACAGGACTAGACTTAGGGTGGTGGTGGGATTTTTGACAGGTCATTGGCGGGTGGGTTACCACCTGACTAAGATGAGGTTAAAACAGAATGAAGGTTGCAGGTGGTGCGGATCGAAGAAGGAGACCACGTTGCACCTCATGGGTAGGTGCCCGGCGTTCGTTGATACGAGGCACAGGGTGTGGGGGGTACCCTTCGCGGACCCAATTTTTATAAGGTCGCTGGAGCTCCGTTTGGTGCTTAGCATGATGAGGAGCATAGACAGTAGGCTGGGTTAGGTTGAGAGGGGCGTCCTAAGGGATGTTTAACAGTAAATGATGAAAGTACAGGAGGAAAGGCATAATGGGCTTGACCTAAGTGCCAGAACCGGCACGTCCCCGGGCAGGGGCCGCCGGTATCACCTCCGGGAACTTACTGATACTGATACTGATTCTCTCAAATCACAGATTGAACTCCACGAAACTTCATCTTTATTAATTATTATATTACTTTTCATCAAATTATTCCTAATTAAAAACGTGAGGCCTATCAAATCCAAAAGTGATTTTACGTGTTTGAAATTCTAAATATGGTCGATCTGCATCAATGTTTAATAAAGAAATGGCCTTTTGATTAGTAGCTCCTTGGTCACAAACCATGTGTCGAACTTTAAACCCTACATCTTCCGTAATTTTCAAAATATCTTCAATGATTTCTTTTAATTTAGTACCCGGAACAGGACCATCAGTTGGAAAAAACATCAAAGGCTGCTTCCAGTCATAAGTTAATCCAATTAAAAGAAAAACTAACATTGATTTTGCCATTGTGGATTGGCGTCCGCCGTAATTGCTCAAATCGTGAAATCCTTCTACTTAATCTTCTTTGATATTAAATTCGAGTCCGGATCGCAAGCTCATTTCATCCCACATTAAAACGGCATTTTTTTTCTAAATCGCATTTACCTTCTAATTTAATCTTTAATTGTTGCATTAAAGTTTCATTTTTACCTGGTTTTAAATCCATGACGTTAAGGGGTTATGACAGTGTTAAAATTTTGAAAATACCCATTTTTTTTTATTCACTTTTTTCATAGTTAATAGTCTGTAGAATATGGTCCTGAAAGCCGTTTTTGGCTAAAAAAATTTTCCTCGAAGATATTAACAAAAAACTAACAAATCTGTTTCAAGTAAATTTTTGAAAAATCGTGATTTTTAAATATTTTAATTAGGCCAAACTTGTGGAAAGGATTGTTCTAACCCACTTTTTACAGAGTAATTTCATGAGAAATCTTACTGAAAATATGACTTAAAAACCGTTTTACAAACCGTTTTTTTCTCAAGAGTTATTAATTTAATTATTTCCGTAAAATAAATAAAATCTGTAAAATTAATTTTTCTATGTGTGATTTTATGTTACTAAACTCAATGTGTTAAAGTAAAGGCATTCAACAAATTTGAATTTGCCACTCGAATAGGTTGTGCCTCACAGCGTCTAGTCGAGAATGAAGATTTCTGTTTGATCGGTATAGTAGAATTTTCTGTAAAGCAGCAGAAAGCAGCCAAACAGCTGTTTTTCATCCAAGATACTAGATCAGTGCAGTTAGTCTGCTAGCTGCTGTAGCAATGCTTATAACCTTATAGTGGTGTTGCAAAAGTGCAAGAGCTTCTGCAGAGTACAAACATTATTCAGATAAGTATTGGAAACTAATTTGTAATAACAGTGTTCATAATGAGCTTTTTCTTTGTTGGTATATTTTTTGCTTTTAGGTATACGGGTGCAAGCCAGCAAAATGGGAGCTTATATTGACTGCCTGAAGTATTATTTTGCATACCTTTTAAGAACTTGAAGTGTATTTAATAATGGTAAGTATTGTATGTAACTGTAATTCATAAACATAACTTGATTATGAATAGCTAACGATAATTTTTATTTTATTTTCAGCTTCTAAATGCTATTATCACACAGCATGACAAGTGCGTACCATCAAATATACTTTATTGTATGTATATTTGAGTACCAAAAGCAAATCAAGGTATGCCGGATATTTTCTGTAAGTATAGCTGAGTTCATTTGTATGATTTACATTATAAACTTTAAATGCCTTTTACTCAAATTTAGTTTTTTCATGCTTTTGATGTACTTGCCGCAGCTTTCTGAAGGAACCATAACATCAATCCGGATGAACCAAAGTGGAAAACCTTCCTAATGAGTACGGTCACAAACTGAGTGGAGCAGAATTGGCAAAAATAAGTTCAAAGTGAATGTTACGTATGTTTACATATGTAACATTCACTATAATTATTAATATTGTCAATATATGTTTAATTAATTATATTAATTTTGTGTTTTTCAGGAATCTGTTCCACTTAGTCTGAGACCAGACTCATAATGAAGATTTGGCACTTTGATTCAACAGGATTGATGGTACGGTTCCATCAGAAACATGCGGCAAGTAAATAAAAGTGATGAAAATCATGATTTTTGGTAAGCAAATACCTTTAATTGTTTTTAAATGTTACACTCACTTTATGCATATTATTTATGCATAAAAGTGATGTATAATACTTGTATTTGAAAGCAAAAATATAGTTTTTAGAGCACCTATATATCTATTAATTTTTTTCAACACTAACAATTTTTCTTTTTTTTCAGGTTTTAACACTGTCATAACCCCTTAACCCACTGTCTAATTGTTGAAATTGATGGCAAAGAATGATTTTAATGTCAACGTGCCAAAAGAATTTGTAGGAAACCCTGATTTGTGGAGTATCGGTGGCGCCGAGTCGTCGAGCAGAAACTGGAGCAAATGCAGCATCGACGACGAAGACGACGACGAGGCGAGGGACGATTTCAAGACACCGAAAAAACGTTTCAACGAAAATGATTTTGATCGTCTTATGAATTCAAAGATTACGCTTAGAAACCGACGTGAAAAAGTGCCTTCCACTTCTACACCTATGAAACGATGGTTAAAAAGTCCGTGAACAAACGTTTGAAAAAACAATATTTTGATCCGAAGAAAGCAACAGCATTTTCTGGTGCAAGAAATTTGATTCGTAAAAATAAAAATAAAATTTCCCCCGATAAAATTAAAAAGTGGTTTACGAAACACGACGCTTACACTCTACACAAAACTGTACGACGAAAATTTTACAATGTGGAAGATATAGACCAAGTTTGGGAGGCCGACCTCATGCAGCTTACCTCTATAAAAAATCACAACGACGGAATAGGCTACATACTCGTTGTAATAGATGTTTTGTCTAAATTTGTGTGGGCTCAGCCCCTTTGCGACAGAACTGCGCTCGAAGTCACAAACGCTTTCAGAAAAATTCTCAAAAACGATCGTCATCGAGCGCCACACACGCTGCAAACAGATCGTGGAAAAGAATTTGTCGGGAAAACGTTTCAAAAATTTCTCAAAGACAACGACATACATTTTCGAACTGTAAGAAACCCCGATGTAAAAGCCGCGGTTATCGAGCGTTTCAACAGAACTCTGAAGGAGCGCATGTACAGATATTTTACGTACAAGAATACAAAGCGATATATTGAAGTTTTACAACTACTGGTTGACGGTTACAACAATACTCTGCATTCTACGATTAAAATGGAACCGGCGAAAAAAATCAAAATATAAAGTAGGTGCACACGTGCGTATAAGTCGAGAAAATTATATTTTCGAGAAAGGTGCTGAAAAATCTTGGAGCGAAGAAGTGTTTAAAATAATAAAAGCTTTGAGGCGGCAAGGTTTATTTATCTACAAACTCGTCGATTTACAAGGCGAGGATATAGAGGGTTTTCTCTATCTGGAAGAATTATCTGCTGTACATAAATCGCGTGTCGAGGAGCGCGAGCATAAAATTGACAAAATTTTGCGTTCAAATGGACGTGGCAAAAATAAACAATATTTCGTAAGTTGGGTTGGATATCCGGATAAATTCAACTCGTGGATACCAGCTGCAGACTTGAAAAATATTTAAAAAAAATGTATCAGACAAATTTCACGCTAGTTCTCCCGAGTAACAGCAGTGCAAAGTATTTTCCAAATAATACGACTACGTGCTTCTCAACTCGCCTACCCAAAGAGATCGAACTCTACGGGCGGTGGGTCGTAGGCACATCGGAAATACACATTCCATGCACAACGCTGCATCTGCGGCACGAAGAGTGCTCTCTCAAGACGAGCGAGAAGGAGGAGCCTCGATACTTTCAGCACGGCACCTATCCCAACATACGAAGTCTTGTCGACACAATAAACGAGACTCTCGTATTGACGAGCAAAGATAAACTTTGCATGAAATTATTCTACAACAAAAGAGGTGGCTATGTGTCTGTCGGATTACTCACAAAAGATGGGCATACGAAAATGTGTAAAACACCCGAACTATCTCTCCCCGTACGGTGCGTACTCGGATTCGAGTTTGGTATAGAACCCACAGATATGAGCGAGCAGATTGACAATTATCAAATACGCTTCGTAAGTACACAGCCTGCGAGTTTTTCCAGAACAGTTCCGGAACTAATGTTTGTGTATAGCAATATATGCGAACCCTCCATAGTTGGCGACACTTTTGCACCGCTTCTGCGCATAGTCAATGTGGAGGCGAAAAGATTTCAATTCGGTAGTACTATGGTGAAAAGTTTCGACCCTGTACATTACGTTCCTGTGCTCGTAAACAGATTTCAAACAGTCGACATAGATGTAAGGGATAACCTCGGCAAACCGATAGCATTCGAGTTTGGGACGTTGACTATTACGCTACACTTTAAAAAAGCAACGGTCTGAGTGATTTAAAAAAATGAGTTTTTACACAGTTTACGATCAGTCAGGCTACGGAAGCCGCGGCATCAATCACGTATACGTTGGCTCACCGCGCATGCGAGGCCATGGCCTAGGCTCGTGGTTTTCTGGAATATTTCGAAGTGCATTACCATTCCTGGCTAAGGGAGCTCGAGCCATCGGTAAGGAGCCTTTACGCACCGGCGTTAACGTTCTCGAGGATATGGGTGAAAACATATCGTTCAAAGATTCGCTTCGAAAACGTGCTAGCGAGACTGGAGATAACCTAAAGAGGAAAGCTACCAAAAAATTATCAAAAATGATGCAAGGATCGGGGTATAAACCTACCGGGGTATAATGCGCCCCGCGGCGCATCGCAAGAAGCGTAATACATCGGGACAAAAAAGAAAAATCAAGAAACGTGTAACAAAGCGGCGCATAAAACCGTTGAAGCGATTAACTCGAAAACGCAAGAGTAAGAAAGCAAAGAAAAATAGTCAAAAGAGGAGGAAGAAGGCAAGAAAAACTAAAACGCGTGATATTTTTTGATAATTGAGTGTTAACTGTGACAATGTCGTTTTTACATAGCCATTTGGAGGCGTGCCTCAAGACCGAGCTCGATCTGTTTTCCCTACCCCCCACGCAAACGGCCATAGAATCGAGCAGATGGGTATCTTACAAACCCGTTTCGTCGTTGAGCGACGAGAGTCCGATAGAGTTTTGCATAAATTCTCAAAACGAGGATTATTTAGATCTCACCCACACAATGATAAAAATGAATGTCCAGATAACCCCTGTAACGGCAAGCACCGACAAACAAGTAGCCCTCGTCAACAACTTTCTACACTCGATGTTCAACCAAGTTGACGTTTACTTGAATCAAAAACTCGTCTCACCACCCAATAATGCATACCCGTACCGTGCATATCTCGAAACTCTTTCGAATTACGGCCCCGCGGCAAAGCATTCTCATCTATCTACAGTCATGTGGTCGTCTGACACTGCAGGCCATATGGACGAGCAGTCCGGCGCTACTGACCCTAAGAATGCCGGGCTCGTGGCTAGGCAGGCATGTCTGTCGGAAGGCAAGCAATACGATCTTCTAGGACATCTCCACTGCGATATTATGAATCAAGATCGTTTTCTCATAAACGGTGTCGAAGTGCGATTGATACTTGTGCGCTCGAAACCCGGGTTCTGTCTCATGAACGCATCGGCAACAGACTACAGCGTAAACATTTCGGAAGCCACTCTCCTCGTTCGGCGTGTAAAAGTATCACCCCCTGTTTTAATAGCACACGCCAAAGCACTGTCGTCAGTGACGGCAAAATACCCCATCACGCGTGTAGAAGTAAAAACTTTTACTATGCACAGCGGCATAATCGGCGATTCTTTGGAAAATGTGATTCTCAGGCAATTACCTAAAAGAATGATTCTCGGCTTTGTCGATAATAAAGCCTTCAACGGTGAGCGAACGTTAAATCCATTCAACTTTCAAAATTTTTCAATCAATTTTCTATCTCTGTACGTTGACGGTACACAAATACCGAGCAAACCGTTACAGCCGAAATTCGTCAAGAAAAATCCAATGTTTGTCGAGGCCTATCATACCTTGTTCTCGGATACTGGAATACATTATATGAATGAAGGTAATGACATTGAAAGGGCCGATTATCCCAACGGCTACTGTCTCTTTGCATTCGATCTCACACCCGATCTATCGGCTCATTACGCTGGGCATTGGAATCTCGTCAAAAGCGGATTCGTACGAGTTGAAGTTCGCTTCGATAAACCGCTAACTACAACTATAAACTGTATACTCTATGCAGAGTTTGACAACGTCTTAGAAATAGATGCCGCACGCCAAGTCGTAATAGATTATAACTCGTAAGTTTTACACCCTTCGTGGTAGAAAACCGATACGATGAGAATGTGTGTGGGGGGAGCGGCGGCGAGAGAGTGTGCGACCGCATGCTGTGCATAAGTCGCTTCCGAACTCTATAAGCGACACGTGCTCGGCCTCTTTCGTCTGCGAGTATGGAGAAAACAGACTACATAATAGACATACAGGCTTTTCACGACTGTAACGGGGATTTTCTTCCAAAAGAGATTGCCGTCTTGGGTGTGGATTGCAACTATCTCGCACATTGGCTAGTGAAACCCCCGTACGATTTCGGCAATCTGGCGAAAGGAATACTCGCCACAAACACATATCTGACGTGCTATCATCACGGCATTGAGTGGTTCGATGGCGAGTCCAATATAGACGACGTCTACAAAGTGCTTCGCGACGTGGCTCGAAGTGCTATGCGTATATATGTGCGCGGTGTACAAAAATAAAAATTACTCGAACGTATTTTAGGCAGACATGTAATTAATGTGGAAGAGTTTGGCTGCTCAAGTTTTAAAAATCTCCCTCGCGTCAACGAACATTTTTGCTTTTTTCACGGAAGAAAAAGAGAATACTTTACCTGTGCTTTGGGGTACGTGTACAAGCTACGTTTGTGGATTATGCGCTCGCTATATACAACAGACGACGCAACTAAAAATAACGACAAGCCCTCAAAAGATACTCCAGACGTCAAAAAACCGGCAAAAAGTAAAGACAAAGAATTAGTCGAGTGTGGTGACAAATTAAAAGAAACAAATGTAAAAACGCCAGAGTCGTCGCAGCTTGCAACACCATCCACTGCTAGCGCTAGTAGCGGAGCATACAGAAGTGCAGAGGACCCGCTCTACGATCACGTGATCTATGAACTCGCTACAGATTCTACGGAGTCTCAAAAACATACCAGTGTCGACCGTGGGTGTCTTCCCTGCCGATCGGATTCCGTTTATGTTAACGAAACCTTGTACACTTGTGGTTAATACTGATGACGGCAGCAAACCAGGTTCGCATTGGGGTTGCAATCTACATCGACCTATCTGGCGAGGAAACTTTCTTTGACAGTTATGGACTCCCGCCGTCTGACCCAAATCACATCGATCGACTTAGACGAAATTGCCGTGTCTACAATTGGAACATCCAGCAGTTGCAGAGCCTCGATTCTGACGTCTGCGGGCATTATTGTATTAGTTTCTTGTTTCATATGTCTCATGGTTACACTCTTTCTCATTTTCTTTCAAAATTTTCAACTGATACGATTTTAAACGATAGCTTAGTTATCGAACATGTAAATAGTATAAAGAAGCGTAAGCACAATTGTGTCAGATTCAAATGTCGCGAAAAAAGGGTACTTTGTACAAGCGACCAAATTTGTAAACAGAAAAATTATGTGTGTATGGAATAGCTATAAATTCCGTGTACAACTATTCGCGACAGTCATTCCGCCAAGATGGGGCCTAGTCAAAGCATCCAGACTACGCTCTGCTCATAAATGAAGGGGAGAAAAATGAAAAAAAAAGTCGTCATCCTCCTCCTCTTCGTCAAATTCACAGTGGAAAAAATATACAGAAAAATATTCTACAAATACAAATACAATACCTAACAAAGATGGTTATAAAAGATTTTGAAAATTGTACAATGTGCGAAACATGTAAAACGTCGTTGTAAAAAAATATATGTGTATACCATATTGTAACGGTTTTATGTACAATATGCACTATGTATATAAAGAAATAGTTTTTCGAAAAAAAATTTTCCCGCAAAATTATAAGCAAAATACTAAATAAATATTTTGACTGGTTTCTCGCAAATTTGCGTAATTAAAATTATTTATTCAATATATCGAAAAGTTTAATTTTTTTTAATAAATCCAGTCAGAACTAGATATTTTTATTGTAATTGTAAAAAACAGTATTTTTATAACTATATATATATATATATACACACACATATATCGTATTACAGGAATGTTTAACTTTTTCCTTGCGTATGAATGTATTTATGCGCGAATGTGTGTATGTTCGCGCGCATGTGTATGTGTGTGTGTGTGTGTGTGTGTGTGTGTGTGTATATATATACATATATATATATCACTCGCATACACACATACGCTCTTAAACATACATACGTATTTCGTAAATTATTTTATAACAATAAATGATGATTTTTTTTCATTCTGTGTTTCATGAAACTCTATAGTCATTAGTTGAAATTCAAATACGCGCGCTCTTCGCAACAGTCTAAGCGGCGATTCTGTAACCAAAACGTGACGATCGCTGCGACGAAAATATTTGAACTCCCTATTTACCGACCATGTATACATCGTTTCTTCCTGACTGAAGTCCTGTTTTGTAAAGTACATAAAGGTTAGAATCAGTGTGCTTTCAAATCTGTTTTACCAGTTTTCAAATATTTGAAAGTTCTTGAATGTGAGATGTTTTGCACAGTGTAAGTATAGTTAAATTTAGTTATTTGTTTATTTACCATTTTCTCAGTATTGTTTATTTACCTTTTTTTCTTCTAAAGTTATTTATATTTTAATTTTTTAAAGTAAAAAGGTTGGAGTAGTTGTAAGAAATTTTAGTTAGTTTAGCTTTTAGTTTAGATTACTTAGTTTTAACAATGAGTGATAACAAGGGCAGATTGCCTAACACTCATTTAGATAGGAAATACTCTTGTGGAAGAAGTAAAAGGTGACCAAGAACATTTACAAGAACTAGACCCAGTGACGCAGTAGACTCAACTGCACAACCAAGTCCTTCGACATCTTCAAGAAAACTTGAAACTCCATCAGCAGAAGGCCTCTTCGGAGTCAAGAATAGAATTATTGACATCAATATTCTATTTCCTGAACTCAAAAATGTGTTGTGTTGCAAACAGTGTCATAGTGAAGTGCAGTTTTCTGAATCAACAATGTTTGGATTAGGATTTAAAATTGAAGTGACATGTGTTCGATGCAGAGAAGTCTCCAGCATCAATTCTAGCAAGAAAGTGGGTGAAAGTAATCGTGCATGGGAAGTGAACCGAAGGGCTGTAGTTGCATCTCGTGCTCTTGGTGTTGGACATGCTGGACTTTCGACGTTTTGTGGCATAATGGACTGCCCTAAGCCTATTGCTCAGTCTGCTTATGATTTCATCAATCAGCAGTTCAGTGAAGTGTGTGAAAGTGTTTCTAAGGAGTCTATGCGAGCTGTAGTCCAAGAAGAAAGAGACGCTACTGAAGATGGTGCTCTTGGACTAAACATTTCTGGTGATGGCTCGTGGAGGAGAAAAGGATTTTTATCGCTATAAGGATTTGCCATTAAGGAGTCAAAAGCAAAGGCTTGGCAAGGACTACGAAAAAGGACGAGTATTCTTCGCTATATTGTTTTAGCTGATTTTTATGGTTTTTGAAATATTAATTTATTTCATTTTTTTCAGTGGATATGACGCTAAGTTGGAATTCTATTTTTTTTCCATCAAATCAAGTTGGAGACTTCAACAAAATAATTTGATAAGAATAAACATGCATTTTTTAGTATTAAATACAATAAATTAATCTAATGTTAAAATTCACAATTTATCATTTTTTGTTTACAGGTCCTCAGAGGCGTACTCAATACATTGGTATACATTCAGTATACCATATAAATCCTGAAAGTGATGGTCTACCACCAAGGATCGATGGAAAAATAGTTCCAAGATATTTGGTAAGCAATAAATTAACTTATATTACAATATGCATCAATGAACTTTAAAGTCAATTTTCTCCAACTTTGGTTTTTCATGATTTCAGCTCACTGTGCGTAGGATTCCAGGTGACCATATGCTTCGATTGAGCTGAAATTTTTTGAGTATGCTCTATGTAAGTATAGTTTTCGTATGAACAGAGGGATTTTGATTTATAAGCTTCAAATTTGTTTAATAAATAAAAATGTGGTAAAAAAAAATATTAAAAATAAAAAAATTAACTTTTTTTTTAATTAAAATTTTTCTAAGTATTCAAATCAAAATCCCTCTATTCATACAAAAACTACACTTACATAGAACATACTCACAAAATTTGAGTTCAGTCGAAGGATATGGTCACCTGGAATCTTACGCACAGTGAAAATCAGTCTGCGGAGTGCCACTCCGGATAGGTAGGTCCAAACTTGGATTTCAAGTGCTTAAATTGAAGGTAAGTGAACATACTGTAAATATGAAAAGTTTGTCTAACATATTATTTAATTTGATACTAATTTTTTATAATTTTATGTTTCAGATTTTAAACGTATTGGGTCCTCTTAAGACACATCATATCCTCCTCCTCCTCAATCGTCAAATCAATATCTTCAGGCTCCTGATCCTCCTCCTCCTCCTCCTCAATCATCAAGTCAATGATTTCAGGCTCCCGATTCTCCTCCCCCTTCGTCAAATCGATAATGTCAGGAGCCTTAGTACAATCGGAATCCTCTATATCACTGTCCTCAAGAGGCACCAAATAAATTGGCGATGGCACCTCATAATCTTCGTTACGTTGAGGTTCAGGAGCTGGGGTATTCAAATAATCTTCGAATTGTACCTGATCGGCCAGAGTATACTCGCCAGTCCAACGTATTGCACTGAATAGCTCTGGATTTTCCAACATGCTAACATGTGCAACTATGGCTTTAATAATTGATGCGTCAATTATCTGTAATTAAATATTGATTAGTTTTATTTAATATTTGAATAAATAATTTAAATAATTTTAACTTACGTCTTTAGTGATGGACATGTTGAAATTTTTCGGAAAAACGTCACGTCTTGTCTATTTTGACGAGACTCGAAGACTGAGCATTTTGAATCTTCAAAATAAAATAAATTTAGGATTTAAATTTAGTCTTGTAATTTTTTAATCAAACTTATAAACGGGTAAAAAAATATTCGTGCAAATTTAAATTACCGCCTGAAAAAAGACACTTTACAGCATATGGAAAAGGAAATCACTGTTTTACCGACTTAGTCGAGTTTGCATTCACACTGTCAGACATCAGCTGTTTCGTCTGCTGTCTGTAGTTTAGTGTAAGCTGGATGTTGTGCTGTTGTGATAGCTTCTGAGTCTACTAGTCTTCAAATTTAGATAAGTGTTTGGACTATAAACAACATATGATTTGTAAAGAATTTGTTCTTTGTGAGTATATTCTTGATTTTTAGGTGTACGGGCTATAATTATCATGTGTACAAGATGCCTGTGTGATAAATAGTCTCCAACCAACTCTAAGTCTACTGTGATTGTTAATAATCCTGGAAAGTCATGGGTAAGCAATGCCAACAATTATATTCATGTGAAACATACTGACTGTGAATGCGTATCAAAAATTTATATTTCAATTTCAGCTCTCGATACTGGTATATCTACATATACAGCACTCGGGTCTATATATATGCCTTAATATGTAGGTATCTTATGCCAAAATATAAGACAAATATGCTAAGCAGTTCATGTAAGTACTACCCGATAAGTATACATAAGCATCTTGATAAACTTTAAATGTATTTTTCTCAGTTTTGCCATTTTTATGATTTTAGGTCCTTTGCCGCAGGATATCTCAGCATCCAGATGATCAATTGACACCAGACAGGATGGAAAATCTTAATATGCTTCTTCACTGCTTGAACGGAGCAGAATTGACTAATACAAGGTAAAAGTCAATGTTGCGTATGCGAATATATGTAATATTCACTATAATTACTGATATAATCATCTTATGAGTTACTAAATATTTAAAATTTATTTTTTGTAGAAAAGTCTTCCGCTCAAGCAGTGAAGAAACATATTCAGAAGATCTTACATCCTGTCTGGAATCAATTCATCATCTGGATGCTGAGATATCCTGCCGCAAAGGGAAAAAAGTGCTGAAAATTAATGATTCATACATGTAATTGTTTACAATGTAAGTATAGATATATAATATTTTTAAAATAGTTAAAAATATGTTTAATACCTACATTTGAAGTAGGAGAAAGATTTTTTTTATACTATTAATAAATAATCTTTTTCAGCCTATTACTTATTAATGTCTTTTTTACAGGTTCAACTCAGGCATAACCCCTTAAGTCAATGTTCAAATCGCTATGCGGCATCAAAAACAAAATCAGTTCTTAATTTATTTAGATGCGAATAATTTGTACGGGCACAGTCTTTCACAGTATCTTCCATACGATGAGTTTGAATGGCTTGAAAATTTAGATGATTTCAATTTATCGAGTGTTAGCTCTACTGATCCATACGGTTTTATTCTCGAAGTCGATTTAGTTTATCCAAATAGTATACATGACGATCACAATGACTTGCCATTCTGTCCTGAACATGCGAAACCACCAGGATGCAAGCATGAAAAACTCTTGGCTACTCTCGAATCTAAAAGAAATTATGTGATTCATTATGTGGCTCTAAAACAGGCTCTTTCGCATGGCTTACAACTTCGCAAAATTCATAGAGTTCTCAAATTCAAACAATCACCTTGGCTCAAATCATACACTGATTTAAATAGCAGTCAGAGATCAACTGCAAAAAATGAATTTGAAAAAAATTTTTTTAAATTAATGAATAATGCTGTATTTGGTAAAACTATGGAAAATGTTAGAAAACGAGTAATAGTGAAACTTATGTGTAAATACGATGGAAGATATGGAATTGAGGCTCAAATTTCAAGTCGAACCTTTCACAGCAGTGCAATATTTAATGAGAATGTAGCTGCTATACAAATGAATAAACCTGATATATTGATAAATAAACCAATTTATGTTGGACTTACAGTTCTAGATCTCTCACAGACACACATGTACGACTTTCATTATAACTATATGCGAAAAAAGTATAAAAATAATTGTAAATTACTCTATACCGACACTGATAATCTCATTTATGCCATTAAATGTGATGATTTTTATGAAGATATGAAACGAAATATTGACAAGTTTGATACATCGGATTATCCTGTAAATAATATGTTTCATATGCCTCGCATGAACAAAAAAATTGTTGGACTAATGAAAGATGAGTGTAATGGACAGATTCTGCTGAGAAGCAAAATGTATAGCACACGTGTGAATAACAAGGATTGTATGAAAAAGTTTAAGGGTATCAAGGCTTCAGTTGTGCAGAGGACCATTGACTTTAATGACTACTTGGATTGTTTGAAAAATTCGAACATTCAGAGCCGCAAGCAGCATGCTATAAGATCAAAGCTTCATAATGTGGAAACCATTCGACAGCAAAAAGTTGCACTCAACCCTTACGATGACAAGAGATTTCTTCTAAAGAATAGTACCGATACACTTGCTTAGGAACACTATAAAACAGCTACAAATGGGTAAGTTCAAATAAGCGAACACATAAAATTTACATAAATATTTAGAGACCTATGATTCCAGGAAAAAGCGCGTTCGCTTCAATGATAAGCCAACCATTCATATTGTGCACAAATGGAATTTGCACATCGTGAAGCTCGACGTGGAAAGTGGCAGCAGGTTGCACGTGATCGAATACGTTTCGCAAGAAGAATTGCACAAACAAATAAAATTATAATGCCTATACTTATAAAAAAGTTGAATGAAATAAATAAACAATAAACAGTTACTTTTTATTTTCTTTATTGTAAAATTACATATCAGTCTTATTTATCCAGCTATTATGAGTATTGTCGAAACCTAGCCATTTAACAAAAACTTTATTGCCTTTTTTTCAAAACTTTTTCAACCAAATAAATATCAGGATATTTAGTTTTGAGAAGTTCCTCCTCGTAGAATCCTCCACCTATTGGTTGGTTTTGATAATCCTTCAAATGATAAGTATAGGGTTTTGTGTTTAAAACTTGCTTTACTGTGAAAACTTCAGTTGATCAATTAGGTGTATATCCTTTGTCAAAAACTCCCTTATTTCGGCTAACACGTACTTGATCACCAATTTTGAATTTAGCTCGTTTTGAAAAATTTCTATGAGATTTTTTTATTCTGTTCATTATACGTTTCACTTTGTCTCTATTCACTTCAGCAGGTTTCATTCCAATTGTTCGGTGCTGGCTATTATTATAATCTAATATTTAATAAAATATTTAATAATAAAGTTTTGTAAAATATCATGCCATTTGTAGGTACCACGTAGACTAAACAACTTCCACATTTTGTTTTTTTTTTTAGTACGATTGAAACGTTCACAAATTGATGCTTTAAGATTACTATATGTAGAGTACAGATGAATTTTATAACTTTTCATCAGTTTTTGAAAATCTTTATTGTAAAATTCTTTTCCTCGATCTGTCTGTAAATTCTTGGGTACTCTTTTTTTCAGTAGAATTGATTTCATGGCTTCACTTACACATTTTCCAGTTTTCTCTTTGACTGGTGCAGTCCAAGTGTACTTTGAAAACACATCAATGACTGTAAGAAGGTATTTAAAACCTTTATTCTGTTTGGCATAAGGAATCATATCAACAAGATCTGCCTGCCATGTTTCGTCAATATCTTTGACGAGAAATGAGCGACGTTGATAATTACGTCTTGCAGGCTTATGATGTTTATCCACTAATGCAGCTTTCATTTTTTCTTTTTTTGATCTAAACGTTTATATTCTGTAGATTTTACGCTGTGCACTTTCTTTTGCAGATCTAACAGTATATCGTTTATCTTAACAATTTCAGACTCAATGCTTTGAATTTTATTATTCAGAGTACTTTCAATTTCTCGAACAGTTTCAAGAACTTTTTAATTTTTATTGTTAATCAATTTTCTCACAGACTTCAAATTTGTAGCATCATTTGGATCAGTAGTATTACCTACATTGCATAGCTTTCGATTTTCTAAATCAAAATTTTCATCACTAGTCAGCTTGAATCCTATTCCAGGAGGTCCTCGTAATACGTCAGCGTGAACGAGACGTCGTCCGAACACATCGATGCTCATTTTGATACTGAAGCGATGATTTCAGCCTCAGGAAGTTCCTCAACGATTGACTGTATTTCATTAAGGGGTTATGACAGTGTTAAAATTTTGAAAATATCAATTTTTTTATTCACTTTTTTCACAGTTAGTAGTCCGTAGAATATGGACCTTAAAGCCGTTTTTTGCTAAAAAAATTTGCCTCGAAGATATCGACAAGAAACTGATAAATCTGTTTTAAAGTAAATTTTTTAAAAATCGTGATTTTTAAATATTTTAATTAGGCGAAACTTGTGGAAAGGATTGTTCTACCACACTTTTTACAGAGTAATTTCATGAGAAATCTTACTGAAAATACGACTTAAAAACCGTTTTACAAACCGTTTTTTTCTCAAGAGTTATGACTTTATTTCCGTAAACTAAATAAAATCCGTAAAACTAATTTTTCTATGTGTCATTTTATGTTACTAAACTCAAAGTGTTTTAAACTAAAGGCATTCAACAAATTTGAATTTGCCACTCGAACAGGTTGTGGCTCACAGCGTCCAGTCGAGAATGAAGATTACTGTTTGATCGGTATAGTAGAATTTTCTATAAAACAGCAGAAAGCAGCCAAACAGCTGTTTTTCATTCAAGACACTAGATCAGTGCAGTTAGTCTGCTAGCTGCTGTAACAATCTTTATAACCTCAATGGTGTTGTAAAAGTGCAAGAGCTTCTGCAGAGTACAAACATTATTCAGATAAGTATTGGAAACTAATTTGTAATAATTGTGTTCATAATGAGCTTTTTCTTTGTTTATTTTTTGCTTTTAGGTGTACGGGTGCAAGCCAGCAAGATGGGAGTTTATAATGACTGTCTGGAGTATTATTTGGCATACTTTTTAACATTTTGAAGTCTATTTAATAATGGTAAGTATTGCATGTAACTGTAATTCATAAACATTACTCGATTATGAATAGCTAACGATAATTTTTATTTTATTTTCAGCTTCTAAATGCTATTATCATACAGCATGATAGGCGCGTACTATCAAATATACTTAATTGTATGTATATTTGAGTACCAAAAGCAAATCAAGGTATGTCAGATAGTTTCTGTAAGTATAGCTGAGTTCATTTGTATGATTTACATAATAAACTTCAAATGCCTTTTACTCAAATTTAGTTTTTTCATGCTTTTTGTGTACTTGCCGCAGCTTTCTGAAGGAACCGTACCATCAATCCTGATGAACCAAAGTGGAAAACCTTCCTTATGAGTATGGTCACAAACTAAGCGGAGCAGAATTGGCAAACATAAGTTCAAAGTGAATGTTACGTATGTTTACATATGTAACACTCACTATAATTACTAATATTGTAAATATATGTTTAATCAATTACATTAATTTTGTGTTTTTCAGGAATCTGTTCCGCTTAATCTGTGACCAGACTCATAAGGAAGATTTGGCACTTTGATTCATCAGGATTGATGGTACGGTTCCATCAGAAACATGCGGCAAGCAAACAAAAGTGATGAAAATGATGTTTTTTGGTAAGTAAGTACCTTTAATTGTTGTTAAATGTTATACTCACTTAATGCATATTTTTAATGCATAAAAGTGATGTATAATACTTATATTTGAAAGGAAAAATTTAGTTTTTGGAGCATCTATATATATTACTTTTTTACAGCACTAATAATTTTTCTTTTTTTTCAGGTCATAACCCCTTAACATGATTATTATTACCAGTGAACGTTTGAACTATAAGTAATCTCAAACAATCTAAAAGTTCGTTTGGATTGTCCCAGTAGCGGTAATCTGTATGGGTGTGACTTTGTGCTATTTTATATAAGCCAGTTCCAATTTTAGCTGGCCGAAGCTTTAAAATTTTACTTATGTAATTTGTATACTTCTTACTTGTTGTTTCTCGCACGCTGTCAGTTGCACTGTAATATTTTTTGTGTGCATTCGTATCCTTCAAAATTGTAGCGTAATTTTTTTTATCAGCATCAGTGATTAAAGTATCGTTAGGTTGTTTCTTAAATAGTAACTCTATTAGACCCGGAGCTTTTACATACTCTTTATCACCAACTATAAATTTATCTGTATGAAAAGTTATTGGAGTATTTCCAATCATTAGCGAATCATCACGCATTTTCCGCACTCCATATAATGTATCTGAAGATTTTAAGTCTCCGCTAAATAACATTTTCAGGTTTTCGTTAACAATGTCGCTTGATTTTTCATCATCTCTAATGTTTTTTCCAGTTCAGAATCATCTGCTAAATAGTCGCTAAGAGCTCACTCAAAAGCTGATTCTCGGACATTGTTAGATTCATCGTCAATGTTATCATCATCACTGTTTGTAACGCTTCGTTCTAGCTTTTTAATTCTCTTCTTTTTTCTCGCTCTTTTTCTTTCTTGATCTCAGGAGGAGGAGGTTACACACTTATTTCTCGTTTTATTTTATTTTCAGTTACATCTACAAGCTTTTTCAACGATTTCACAATTGGCTGGAACGAGTCACTCAAATTTTTTTCCACTTCGAATTTATGTAATTTTAATAAATCGTACTTTCTTTTCACAGCATTTCTAGCTTTCTCAACTTCGCGTAGGACTGCCGTTTGCTGGTTAAAGTTTGACATCCTGATAGTTTGAAGTTTCACAACTAAATGCTAAACATTTTCAGTATTCTGTATATTTATTACAAATTAATCAAAACCTTTTCTGTAGCGACCATCATCCATATTACGATCTTTGTCAATAATGAGAAAGCTGTGGTTGCCACCATTCCAACATATTGAACAAATATCTTTGAAGCGTTGATACGTTATATCAGTGTTAATATGATCATTATAAACATGTTTCAAATTCATATCATCTTGTCGAAAAATTACCAACAAGTTTACATTGTCACGCACTAAATGTTTTGGAACTTGTGTATACGACTGACACAAGTAAAGCAATCAACATTTTTATGTCTACCCCTACAATAGAAGGCTTTGACATTATCTTGTTTTTCACAGTCAATATCAGCAAATACGAACATTGAGTTTGGTCGAGCTTCATCGGGTGAAACGACAAGATCATGTTCACCGAAGGCAAAGTATTCCATGCCATCGAGAGGGTCGAGAATTTTTTCCAAAAATTTATATTTTGGTTGATTTAGAAATTTTGAGTATACGTAAATGTTTTCAAATTTTAAACCATTAGGATGAATGATGAGAGATAGGAGAGCATTCGTTTTTCCACAGTTCGATGGTCCACAAAATACTGTTCTTATACTGTTTGGCAACAATTTTCCATGACGATGCTGTATTTTTGGCTGCTGTTGCTGTATCAAAAGATCGAAATTTATCACTGGTGGTTTTGCTGACTGCTTCTTCAGATCCATTCTACCTCTCGAGTACGACTAACTCAAAATATTATAAATATGAGCATTTATAGTTTTTCAGTTAGTCTCGCGTAAGCTTTTCTCGAGAAAACATCATGCAAAGAAAAAGAAAACAAGGTTCAGGTTTTGTGAATAGACTGATAAATAAATTATCTATTGAACTTCATCTGCCTGGCTATAAGTACTGTGGTCCAGGCACCAGACTAGCAGAACGTTTAGCTCGTGGTGATTCTGGAATCAATCCTCTAGACGTCGCTTGTAAGGAACACGATATTGCTTACCCAAAGAATCGAGACAACATTCAAGAGAAAAACGCTGCTGATCAAATTTTAGCAGAGAAAGCATGGAATAGAGTGAAATCTAAAGACGCTAGTTTGAAAGAAAAAGCAGCTGCTGCTGCTGTAGCCGGTGCTATGAAGTTAAAGTCAAAGTTTGGAATGGGTATTGGAGGCTGTAAAAGAATTTCAAAGCGAAAAAGCGTGGAAAGAAGATTACACTAAAAAAATTAGTCAAGACACTATCAAAATCTGCCATTGCTGTCAATGATTCTCGCTCAATGATTAAATCAGCATTGAAAACAGCTCGAGAGCAAGTGAAAAAAGTTGGTGGAAAAAGTAAAGTTGCCGTTGCACGTATACTATCCATACCTAGCAAAGTAGGTGGTTTTCTTCCAGCGCTCATTCCGCTTTTTGTTAGTCTTAGTGCAGTAGGATCACTTGCAGGAGGAGCAGCTGGAATAGCTCAAGCAATAAACAGAGCAAACGCTGCTAAGAAACAAACGGAAGAACAAAAAAGACATAATAGGAAAGTTGAGAAATTGATGCTTGGTAAAGGGCTGTTCTTGAAACCTTATCATAAAGGATTCGGAATCTCTTTGAAGAATAAACGAAGAAGAGGAGGAAGAAAAAAAACTTCGTTGAAATAAGCCTACCAAAACGTGCCCTAACTGACTACGATCTGCTCAACTATGCCAAATGAATGAAAATAGCACATTTTCGAGGAGTTTTTATGCGAAATGCCTTATCTTCAAATGGTTCTCGAGTTAACGAATCGACAATAATCAATCTAGATAATGCAAGTGGATCCGGCACGCATTGGGTGGCTTATCGAAAAATTGGTAACGATGTTGTGTATTTTGATAGTTTCGGAGACTTGCAACCGCCTCTCGATCTCATGAACTATTGGAATGTTCCTCAAGTAAAGGACAATTATCAAAGTTATCAAGCATTTTCAACTTACCTCTGTGGTCATCTCTGTCTCCAATTTCTTTGCAATCAGCTTAATCGCAAGGATAATTTCATACTGTATAAAAACAAACCGATTCGATAATTCAAATTAGTCTACTCACGATGGTTGCTGAGTCGATGACGCTCAGCCTTTCAGGCACTTCCTCAATCCTTGAAACACACTATTTTCCTCCCATAGAACTGGATAGTGATAAACAGTATAATATTGGACTTGTTGAACTACTCAAAGTAAATGCTTTGCGAGTCGAATGTAACATTACAACAGGAGCATACATAAATCAGCAAAAAGTTCATACAATACATGAATTTTTTCCTCCCGTGCCATGTGACTACAAGATAATCGAAGTTCCTAAACAAATAATACACTTACCAATATCTGTGAAAGTGATTGATCACTTACAATTGCGTATAGTAGATCAAGATGGTGATTTACTTAATCTCCGAGGAGAAGTTATTACAGTTCGATTGCATCTAAAGAGTGTTAAAAATGGGTATCGTTTTTAATGCAAAGAAAAGTTATATTAACGACACAGTATGTCGTCAGCCAGTCAGTCCCAAACGAGTGATCAAACGATTAACACGTCAAAATCTGCAGTTTCTACAAAATCTTGGTCTCAAAGTGCTTCGTGGTGGTGAAAGAAGAGGAGAAAAAATAAGATGTACATTTCTCTGCTGCTGTTGTGTGAAATGTCTTAATGTACAAGCTCCAGTCGTCTTTGGCGAGTCTGTTTCGCATTATGAGTTTCACGCACATCAACCATACACATCACTCGCATTCAATAATAGCGATGAAATTCGAATAGCAATTCAACATCAAGATTTGTGTGTCCTACCATCTAAAAGTTCTCTACGCATTTGTGGTAAGATTACTAAAGCAGATGGTCGTGCTCTAACAGCAACTCATTTTGTAAATAATGCCATCAGCCATCTTTTTGAGGAAATTCGATATGAAATGAATGTGATTGAGATCGATCGCTGTAAGAATGTTGCTATAACAACTTTGATGAAAGATTAAACTTCTTTCACACCAAGTGAGCTAAAATATCTTGAAAATTCTGGTTGGACTGACGCTTCTGAGTTGGGAAAAATAACAGATGGGATTGGAAACTTTGATGTCAGTATTCCTCTGTCATTGATTTTTGGCTTCGCCGAAGATTATCACAAAATTGTAGTAAATGTAAAGCATGAACTCATTCTCACAAGATCGAGAAGTGATTTCAATGCTGTTGTGCAACAGGCTACAGCAGCACAGGGAGCTGCAGCTTCCTACGAAAACCTTAAAATTGAGCTCGCTCGTATAGAGTAGCTAATGCCTTACGTCGTACTATCAGATCGGCGAAAAATACAATTATTCAACTACATTCACAAAGATGCACCCATTCCTATGAGTTTTCGTTCGTGGGAATTGTACGAGTATCCAGTTCTTCCAACAACAAGACAGAATTTTTAGACAGTGAAAACATCAAATTAATTGGAAAAACCACGCTTCATCATTCTCGGCTTTTAGACAGGGAGAAAAGCAATACGCACAATTAAGGGGTTATGCCTGAGTTAAAACCTTCAAAAAATCGATTTTTTTTTAATGACTTTTTTCATAGGAAATTATCTGTAGAATACAATGTTGAAGTCCCTTTTCCAAAAAAAAATTTTGTTAGAAAGTTACAGACTAAAAACTGAAGGCATGCGAATAGCTTATTTTAAAAAAACCGTAATTTCCGCGTTTTTTTTTGTCAATGCCATGCAATTGAACATGATTATTTTTTGCGCTTTTAACGCTTCTGACACATGATATATTTATGATATTTGTGTGTAAAATACAGTAAAAATGTCTATTATGCACTAAAAATTCGTTAAAAGATATTAATAAAATGAGCAAAACTATGCAATATTAAAAATTTGCAAAGTTGCTCATTCTCATATTTGCTCTTTTCTGTTTATTTATACTGAAAATTTATAAAAAAAACATGTTATCATATATTATCCTTTGTAAAAAACTAATTAGACATAAATATTCGTTAAGAAATAAAGTTATGAAATTAACGAATTTTGAATTTGGCGCTTACCGACTGGGTCGTGCAATATTCTTTCGAAAGGGCTATTCATCTAGATACCTGTTTTAACATACAGTTCAGGATTCACGAGCAATAACACTTGCTTTGAATTTTGATACCTACTTTTATTCTGCACTGCTAAATATTATTAAATAATTAATTTTATAATATTCATAGCATTTGTGGTTAAGAAGTATAGTGCATAAGTATAAAATTTGTGACCAACATCATTACAACAAACAGAGCGAGCAACAGTAATCACTTCAGCACCTACGCCTCATACAGTTCCTTCGACATCCAGGGCACGGAGTCCAAGATCTGCTGTGCAAGCTTCATCAGGTACTTCAGGCTTGTAAAGCTTGTGGTGGATGTGTTAAATTTGATGAAGTTGATGTACGAGGTCTTGGTAGCAAGTTCGCCATCACCTGTAATTCGTGTAATGCAGTTGCTTTCGTTGACTCCAGCAGAAGAATTGGAAAACAGAGTAACGCTTATGAAGTGAACAGACGTGCAGTTCTAACCATGAGAATTCTTGGTCATGGATACGCTGGTTTGAACACTTTATGTGGAGTAATAGATTTTCCTACTCCAATTGTTCATAGCAATTTTGACAAAATTAATCAGAACTTGAAAGAAGCATTGCAGTCACTTGTTTCAATAAAGGCAAAGCAGGAATGCTTCGGGTCATGAAGAACTTTAGCGTAAAACCAGGATCCTCTGCAATGAATTGGGCCAAGACTCTGGATAAAGAGCGGCTTCTCTTGTCAGATAGAAGAGAACTGGAGTCCACACTAGAAGCACGTCGAGCTAGAAGGAAGAGAAATCATCAGGATGACGACTCTTATAAAGCTGAAGCTTTTTAAACATTACACAAAATACTCACACACCATACACAACCTCACAAGTGAACATAAAACATAAATCACAAAACACACACTGAAAACATTTTTATAATTTTTTTCCTTTTTTTTCCTTTTTTTTAAATTTTTTGTTTCATTTTTTCTTTAATTTTAAAATCAAACAATTTTCAATTTGCAATACTTCACATCACACACACAGCATCAGCTTTGTAAGCAGTCTCTACAGCTGGAATGGAAATAGGTCAGAAGAGAGAGAAAGAGAGAGAGAAAGAGAGAGAGAGCAAGCTAAACAGCTGATTAGAGTTGTCTGTTTGCTTTCTGCTTCCCTTCCATCAGCTCATCTGGATTATTTTTTCTAACCTTCAACTTGACACATAATGGTAGTGCTACTCTTCTGTTCATCATATGTAAGTATATAAACTTATTTTTTAACAATAAAAGCATATTTATAACTTAATTATAAAAATGTTTCAAATTTAGAAAAATTACATTTTTTTATGATTTTTCATTTTATTTTCTTTCAGATGACTGGACACGAATAAAGTATATGACCATCCTCAACATTTACAAAGATGACCAGGATACGCTTATCATTCATTTAAAAAAGGCCCAGGTATGAAGAAAAATTGTAAGTAAATTTTTTATCATTTAATGTTCAAGAAAACTTTAAATGCCTTTTTTTCAAGTTTTGAATTTTTAGGATTTCAGGTCAGTTACCGCAGGATTTCTCAAGAACCATAAGTCCAATCAGGCTGAAATTTTTTGGAGAACTCCAGGAAAGCCTTCTTCACTGCTTGAACGGAGCAGAATTTGGAAAGATAAGTTTAATGTGAATGTTGTGTATGTAAACATACGTAACATTCACTATAATTACTTATATTATAACTTATGCGTTGCTAAAATTTAAAGTTTTTATTTTTCAGTAATTCCCTGCGTTCAAGCTGAGGAGAATCACATTTAGAAGATTTTCCATCCAGTTTGGTCTACATTCATCACCCGGATGCTGAGAATTCATACGGCAAAGGGAAAAATCTGATCAAATTTAATACTTCACACATGGAATTGTTTGTAAAGTAAGTATAGATATATAATTGTTTAAAAATATGTAAAATTACAATTAATATGTATACTTTAAGTAGGAAAAAGAATTTTTTAAATATTACTTATAAATAATTTTTTTTTGCCTAATAACTAATAATTTGTTTTTTTCAGGTTTAACTCAGGCATAACCCCTTAATGCTAGCTTATTTGATCACTGTAATATAAATAATGTAAAACTTTTCCTCAACTCTCAGAGTTACCCGTACGGAAACCTTAATCTTGATATTTCAAATAATCAGTATGCCTTACTTTACGATATGTACGCAAATTTTCAAAATGTATATTACGCTGAAAGCTCAATAGTAGATCCGCTTTTGAGTAAACAGGAATTTAAAGATCTAGCACCTCTCATCATCATTGATTGTTCCAAATAAAATCAGTCTCTCAAACAGGCAGCCGTAGACGTCCGTCTCGAATTTGAATGTAAAAATAATGTATCTGCGAATACTACAGCGTATTGCTTAATTTTACATGATCGTACTGTCACATACAATCCTATAAGTGGTGATATAAAGAAACTTGTATGAAACTATATACAGCTTGTTTGAAAAACGAATTAGTATTAAGGCAGCAATCATGGGTCAAAGTAACAGTAGCGAGTCTGCGAATAAACAGCAAACGAAAAAGAAAGATAATGGTAAATCCAGCTCAACTCAGTGGAAATATTACAAGGCTATAAACGATTCTGATCTTTGAAGTAAAGAAACAGAAAAAAATGAATATTGGACCTTCCTTTACAAGACTAGATACAAACGTTGGCTATATATATGGGACAACTCAAATGAATATATCAGAAAGGAAAGGAATATCAAATTCTCGTCGAGTCGAAAAAATTGAATGAAAAAACATCTCCTCCTCGCTCAGAAAATAATACAACTACTACTTACAACGATTTACAACGAAAAAACAGCAGCAACAACAACAACAATATGGTTTTGAAAATAATTTTGATCCTTACAAAAAATCATTGTCAAGTTCTGACTGCTACAATAATAGAGGATTTGAATATTAATTCATAATGAATGTCGATGTATTCGGACGACATTTGAATAACTTCAAAGAACCACCCGGCATTGGATATAAACTCACTGTTGATAGTCAGTATAGTTTAGAAGACAAGAGACTGTGTAATGTAGCAGATCCTAAAGAACTAAACACTCTACACAGTGTTACTCAAAATGTAAAATCTGATTTACAAACTGACATATCTAAATTAGATCAAATAGTTGAGTTACATAGAGATCAGATTGATGTAAAGTTGAGAACGCTTACTACTAATATTGAGACAATTAACAAACTTTTACTTGAAATAAAAAAAAGTGAACATGGATAAGTATTCTAGCAACACAAACTCTTTTCCCGAAAAGCATGGTTATGACAAGTTGGATAACAATACATCTAAGGATCAGAAAAATAAAGATTCTGTTTGGAAAAAGTGTACTAGTATATACTCAACCAATAATCATTCTTGTCCTAATCAAGAAGGTTATAAAAAACTCTAATCAATCAATAAAATAATATATGTAGATTTTTGAAAAAATAAAAAATTTATTAACATAAAAATAGCTTTTGTTTATATTTCCTCCTCACTTCTTGATCCCACATCCTGGTTTTTACGAGGTGTCTGGGTGGGGAGGCAGGCGCTGGTGGCGCGCGGTAGCGCTGGGGGTGCTGGCATACTCGCGCGCTGGATGGGAGGCGCTGGCTGGCGTTCTCGCGACTGCGTGGGGAGGCTGGGGCCATACCGACCGAGTGGGGAGTCTGGGGCCGTACCGACCGGGTGGGGAGGCTGGCGTACTCACGGGCTGGCGAACTCGCGACTGGGTGGCGCTGCTGGCGGGGGCCTTATAGCGACCTACTTTTATCGACTGAGTTACCACTGAGCAAATCTACTTTATCGACTGAGGAAGTGGCGTGGGACCAGCTCGGCGTGGTATCAGCTCTGCCCTAACTACTAATCTGCATCTAAAATGTAATTACAATTGACAATAGTTTCAATTTATTTATTCTTATTGCACACTTTCCTTCGCGCGTCACGCTCACACGCGGGCACGACGGAGGCTTCGGCACGCACACGGCACTCGCAGGCTACACAGTAACACTTTAATCGCTCTTTTACTTTCTTTCTTTTTGTCTCCTCTACGCCTCTCCCTCCCGTTCGGTCGATGTCTTGTGTCAACTTGGTGAGCTGCTGCGGAATCATAATTCTTCAGGGCTTTCTACTACCTTCTCCTCAATTCATCTAACTATTTATTGCTCGGGATTAGGCTCTGTATTACTCGGTGGCTCTGTATTGCTCGGTGGCTCAACAGGTACTGCCCTCCCGGCGCGGCGTTTCGATTCTCTTTCACTCTTCTCTCGGCTTCAGCACATTATTTTCGCGCGTGTGTTTCCGTCAGTATGGAGAAGCCCGTCGCCTCCACTTCGACCGCCAATATCACTCCTGCATGCGCACTGTGGGGCTCGGTAGCCTCCACTCTCTCGACACTACGCTACAGCAGCATCGTGCCATCTCTCTCACACTCATATGCGCTCTCTCTCCACGCACGCTGCTGCGCGCCGCCTGTGATCTCTCGCTGAGCGCCATGTGCTCGCCACTTAGGCCGTCGCCTCGTGGTCTCTTGTGGTGTCATGGCGGCGGCTGCGACCCGTCGGTGCGCCTGATGACTCTGCGCGCCGCGCGTGGCCGCGTGTGGTAGCCGGCGGCGTTCCTACTTTTCGCGTGCTGTCTCGCAGCTTTGCCGTGACGTCACAGCGGCGACTCGGCTGGCTGCTACTCTTCTCGCGCGTTCTCTCTTCCTCTCTCTTCCTCTCTTACAGCGCGGATCGGTACGTAGTTTTCCTGCAAACACCCGTACGTTAGAGCATGTTCGTTCTGCTCGGTCTCGGATGTCTGCAGAGAAGCAACCCGGCTTTCACGATGGATTCTCCGTCGCAAGCTTACTGCACAGATTTTTGCAGAGATCTCTGCATTGCAATTGCTTCGGTAGAGAATTTGGAATTCCTGCAGAGGACCCTGCAGATTGCTCTGGAGAGCCCTGCAGAGGATTCTGCAGAGATCTCTGCATAAATATCAGTACATTATTTTCATAAGGGCACAGGGACTCCATGACAACTTTCAGGTTACATAGATAAAAGTATAATAGGAGTGCACACTTAATAAAAGCTTTGTGTACTAATAATAAGTTAATAATTGTTATGATTATATTACTTCAAAATCAAAAGCTTAGTGGAAAAATTTGTAAAAATACAATAGTAATGTACGCCTAATCAAAGCTTTATGTATACTTAATAAGATAATAATTATTATAGTTTTGTTACTTCAATGGGTTCAAATTGGAACTGGATTATCATGAAGTCATCTCCAAAATCCAACTCCGAGCTGTTGACCTAATCTCGAAACTTAAAATAAAGCTTACACAAAGTATCATATTTTTTTTAGAACAAAACACAATAAAATAAATATAAAAAACTTATCTGACTCAATGTAACTGGCATTTTTGACGAATAGATAGAACTAAAAACGGCCAACTGCAACGATTACTCAAAAAAATTGATCCAATGATATGTTTATTTGCCGCAGAATTATAAGACCGAACGATTTAATTTGATGGTCTTATAAGAAAAATAAATAAAGTTAGCAGACGTTACGTAAAAAGCAGCTGATAGAAATGGACTCAGTGACTCACTTGAAGTGCACGGTGTAAATTAAAATTAAAGAATATTGTACCTATTATTCAATTCCGTTCTATCCTATCCAGGAATATCTGATTCCGCCATTCCTGACCGTTCTGTGTTAGATGGTTATTGTTGAAAACGTTGAGAGCATTATCTATATACATTGAACAGACCATAACGGAATGGAATTTTTTACCATGTCTGGTTAGGATATTCTAGCACATATATTGCTGTACATAAATAAATTCTACGTTAGCAGCTCAAACGCTTTAAATACATCCTACCTTAAAAGCTATAAATTTGTAATATATTTAATAGATGTTAACTATAACTTATTTGTTAAATGTATTGAATTCCTTTAAAAGGTAGTGAAACCCCCCCCCCCCCAAAAAAAACCTTTTCAAGGTAAAAGTTAGGAAGTATAAGGTTGTATCTTCATTTAAATTATATAATAATTTTCAAATGTGTGCATTCACGTGCATTCACATGACGGTGTGGGTCCACGTGTATTGTAAATATGTTAGAAGTAATTCTAATCTTCAATTGAAGTCCTGAAAAGGCTTCAACAGAAAATTTTCTGTGTGAATCATAAAACATAATAATATAAAATGGAAAATTCAATCATTACTAAATTTTTGCTAAATATATTAAAAATCCATTCTTCAAGTAGAAAATTAAAACTAAATATTTTAATAATTAAAATGAAAATTTATTTTGAAAAATCCTTTAAGTCACTTTGAAGTAACTTTGGAAAGTGCGCCATGCTAGAATTTGTTGAAAAAAATTGTCATACAAATTACACATTTAATAACATTCTATAATAATTGCATTTATTTAGATATTCCTGACAATAACTTTCAACATTACCTTTCAAAAATTATGTGGACTTATTTACTCTGAAGACTAGTTGCTTGGTGATTTTTCTAGTATTATCCAAGTAGCTACGGCATATATTTATCTATAAAATTTAAATATAATCTTAGATAGTTTCTAATACAAATAGTAATTTTTATTTCTTTGTAAGAATTGAACTATTGGAACCTATAGGAATGCTTTTGTAAAAAAAACGATGACGTTTCTTTCAATTATTTAGAATGTATGTGGAATGGATGGCACCTTTTTGAACCCAAATTTTAATATGCATCCGTGATACTCTGTGAAATCGACTGGCTCAAATTTTTCCTTATTTCATAGCCCCTCAGCAAAGCATTTTTTACTATAAACAAATAGAAGAGATTTACGACGTAGCAATAAAAATTGTTGCGTCGAGGAAATCATTGTACAGCTGACGAGCTCCGTGGGCGAGTTGACAGCTCCTGTAGCGGAGCAAGCACCGGCAGAGCTCGCGAAGAGCGTGGGATGGCGCGGGATGTGACGTAGCTAATCACACCTGCGCAACCAGCAGGCGTTCGAGAGAGCAGAGAGAGAGTATGGAGCATTTGAAAATGAGAGCGAGGGAACGAGCGCGTGAGTGCTAGAGAGAGAGAAGGAGTGAGACTCTGGGGAGTAGTGTACAGGCCAACTGTACAGCACTGATATAGTAGTTTTCTCCTTACAGATATAGAGGCATGGCGGCTGCCAACTAGAGGATACTGGTTAGCATTAATGGGTCGTCTACAGTGATCTATATATAGGAATAGAGGATTTTGAATGCTGCGTGTTTAATAGCTTATCTATAGGTGGAGCCACCGGATGGAGATCGACATTGATTGATTGATCGTAATAAAAAAAGGAGGCGGAATTAGCATATCAATTAGAGAATATAGAGGGCGGCAATGAATTTCTCTACCAATGAGAAAATTAGAATTGGAAAAGAGGGCGCTGGGAAAAATCACGGATAGAGGAATAAATTAGTGGTGGTCTACTAAAGCCAATAGAGGATTTATTTCAGGTAGAGGACCAGATGTGGAATTTGGCAGCCGAAACGACGTTTTCGTGGAGAAGGAGGCCGGGTGGGAAAAACGCGGTATCCTTCCTCGAGCCGAGCGTCGGCCTCGGCCATTCCGTGCCCCATTGCCCTAGTAGCAACAGTTCTTTTCTCAGTTATTGAGCAGTTTTGCCATTAAGACTTTGGAGAAGTTTTGTTCCCGTGGAGTTCCCAGGAGATTTTTTCCGTGACGCTTATCTCGATCATTGGAGTATTATGGGATGATTTTGTGAAAGGATTGGAGGAGATTTTTTCGAGATTTTGGTAGAAATAATTGGTGAGGAATTATTCTTAATTGCAAACATGGTCATACACATTTTTGAAAGGAAAACGTAGAAGTAAAGTTCGAGATTTATCTCGAGTGCGTAGCTGACATTTTTCGCATTTCAAAGGACCAGGCGAACATCCCTTTTGTGTGTTATTTCTTTTAAATTCACCGTAGAGCATCTTTCGCGGTCCCTTTTGATATTTAGCGGAATGCCAGTTGTCTGATTGGAGTTAGTTATATGGCCGTTAGGCCCATGAGATTATATAAAATCATTTATTATTGTTTGCCACAAAGTAACTGTGTACTAAGAATTGAGTACAAAATTTCTTAGTACTAATATTTTTTCAAATTTTGTACTCTTATTTGGTAGGAGAAATAAGGACGATTTGTAAATTTTGAGCAATTTTAACGATTTATTGGCAGAAATATTTCAAATTCATTGTTAAAAATTAAGCTTTCTTTAAAAAGTTTCGTGCGCACTGGGTTTCAATTTAGACCAGCCAAAAAATTTATGAGTACTTGTTGTAAGGTCTCGCGATTGATTTATTAATTATCGATTTCGACATGTATAGCGTGTGACTTGTGTGGTTGTGTGTGAGTACGCTGACGATAGATATTTTGTAATATACCAGCCTCATGTGCTGGTTGAGCAACGGTATGATCGGGATTCGGGCGTTTAATATCAACTCAGCCATTCACGACCAGACCAGGTACCGGTGTGCGTCTAACGTCGTCATTACGACTTGCCGCTGAAGACTAGCCGTATACTTGGAGTTATTACAGAAGGATCTACACGAGATCGTAAGAGGGTGTCAAGATACTACCTGCACGCTATTGGAGGCCTAGAAATCTACCGAATTCTGCAGGCAAGCTGGCATATTTGCTTCGGTTGAAGGTATATCTCGACTGTAGTACACTGCGACGAAAGGACCGCCAAGCATATCTGACGTGAGTGGGTGAAGCCGCAGCATAGTTAAGTTTATATTCCTGCCACGACTAGCTCGTGTAGTTGTAAGCCAATACACTCGCTATAGAAAGAAGGACGCTTCAATCAACGGCGCGTGTTATAAACGTAAGTTTTACTATAACATATTTGTAAGAACTAGCGTATGACTACGATAGTAAAAATACGAACCTAGACTAGTAAAGTGCGACTGTGTGAATGCAAGACCTCCGTAAAACTGTAAATCTCTGTCTGACGCCATCAATAAATAAATAACAAAGAGTAAAAGAATATATTAGATGTACAATTTATTAATACTAACTTAGACGCCTTTCATATACTAACACAACCCTACCATATTAAGTATTTAGACTAGTTAACAGTAAAAGAACTGGGAGACATTCGCAGACCTTGCCGGCCACATCAAGACCACCATCAGCAGTGTGTCCGCGCTTTCAAAGCGTGTCCGCATTTTCTAACAGTGTGTCCACTCTTACGTGAGCCGCGTCCGCACCTACCAGCCAGCGTCTTTATTGCCAGCACAAGCGGCTGCGAACATATTCGTGTCCGCACAACAAAGACTAATCCGCCTTTCCTTGTGTCCGCGTTTCTGCGCGCATCCGCATTTCTAAGCAACAGTGTCCGCGGACTTGGTAAGAACGTCCGCGCGAATTGGTAAAGTCCATATAATCGGACTTAGAGTAGAACAACAAAGGTAAGAGGGACTCAAGGAACTCAAGGGACCAGTATAAGGGTCAACAGTCCATCTCAACTTATTTATTAATAATTATCATTTCAATATAAGATCTCCATCCAAGATAGCCTCCCAAATAAAATAAATTATTTTTTCGAACCCTAGCGGCCCGAATAAGTGAAATTCGGCCCTTACAAAAAACCAAGCCGAATAAAGTTAAGAACGCCGATTTAAAAATAAAAATCTTTAACAGTCTCTGAATAATGAAAAATTGATTTTTAATCTATTAGTCGGCAAAACTTTTGTTCAAAAAATCGACTTTTATTTTTTAACGGTTGTGAAAAATTTTATTTGTAAATCGGCATTCGTTAGTCTATTCGGCTTGGTTTGATAAGTACTCGTAAATTTTTTGGTAGATCTGAATTGAAACCCAGTGCGCAACAGACTTTTCAAAACAAGCTTAATTTTTGATAACGAATTTGCAATATTTCTGCTAATAAACCCTTAAAATTGTTCAAAATTTACAAATCGTCATTATTTTTCGTACCAAATAAGAGTACCAAATTTGAAAAAATATTAGTACTAAACAAAAAATTAAGAAATTTGATAGAACTCCAGGCATAAATGTATTATAACATATATATGGGTGAATCCATGTGAAATTGAAAAAATTATTTTTTATCTAACCAAAAATATATGAATGTTGTTCTATAAAATGTAAAAATGTCGCATGAATTTTTTCAGATTTTTTCCATTAAGTACCTTCGAACTACAGAGGGTCGAAGTTAATGAAATTCTCGTGTTTTTTACATTTTTTGCCAATTTTCATTAATTCATAGCTTTTCAGGGATGCATTTTTCAACAAAAGTGCATAGAATACTTTTTTTAATAAATTTTGTCTATTTTACAAAAAAATATTTTTAAAGTCACATATATGTTATCATTTTCTTACATCCAATTTAAACTCTAAAATCAGTGAAACTGAGATTTTGATCCGAAGTTGGACAACCAAAAAATTCATGAACGAACCTTGATATAGTTCAAAATTACCAGTAAACTTTCAGCGTGGGTCCTAAAGATTAAGATCATTTAAAAAATCAAAATGAAAATGCCGCATTTTTTACTATTTATATTTGGATTTTCCTCGATTTTCAGCTCTGATAGGAAGCAATATTACGAAGAATGACAAAAACACTTTTTTTCTTCGAATTTATTTTTCTATGTAATTTTTTTCGATAAGAAATTCAAATTTTTTTTCAAAATTCATATTTCGATTTTTTTTAACGGTCTTAATCTTTGAGACCCGCTCCGAAAGTTTGCAGGTAATTTTGAACTATAAAAAGGTTCGTTCATGAAATTTTTGGTTGTCGAAGTCTCAGTTTCACTAATTTTATAGTTTAAATTTGATGAAAGAAAATAATAACATATACGTGTGACTTTGAATTGTTTTTGTAAAATAGACAAAAATGATTAAAAAAAGTATTCTATGCACTTTTATTGAAAAATGCATCCCTAAAGAGCTATGAATTAATGAAAATTGGCAAGAAATGGAAAAAACACGAATTTCATGAACTCTTGATTTGACCCTCTGTGACTCGAAGGTACTTGATGGAAAAAATCTGAAAATATTCCGGAGAAATTTTGGCACTCTATTGAACAATTTCCATATATTTTTGGATAGGTAAAAAATATTTTTTTTTATTTCATATGGAATCACCTATGTATATGTTACGAATACTTTATAATACATTTATGTCTTAACAGCAGCTAAAGTGAAAGTTAACTCCAGACTACGAATGCCAAAAAATTCATGAAGATACTTTTCTTCAGTGCAAAAGTGTCAGTGAAACTTCCAGAATGAGCCTAAGCTACTCTGATGAGCGAAAATTCAAAATAGCACTTGTCAAAACCAAAAAATGGGATTTCGCATCTGGAAAAAATGTATTTAAATAGTGAAAACAATTCTAAGACAAAAAGTATTCTTGAGATTTATCTAAAATTCTCTTTATTTCCAAACTAAAAATCGATGAAAATGGAGAATTTTAATAGTAAATTGTATGCTAAAATTCTACAATTTCATCGATTCTTAGCTTGGAAACGATGTAAAATAAAGAAAAATTTTAATAATTTTTTTTGTCTTAGAATTTTTTTGATTATTTAAATGTACTATTTTCAGATAGAAAATCCAATTTTTGTTTTGGCAAGTGACATTTTGATTTTTCGCTCGTCAGAGTAGCTCCGGCACATTTTGGAAGTTTCACGGACACTTGCACTGACAAAAGGATTCTTCATGACATTTTTAGTAGTCGTAGTCTCGAACGAACTTTCACTTTTGCCATGATTAAGACATAAATGTATTATAACATACTTGTAACATATATATATATATAAGTATTATAGTAATTTTTTTGAAAACTAGATAAAATTTTCTAAAAAAGTGTTACATATTGCTCGGTTGAAAAATGCTTCCCTGAGGAGCTGTGAATTTTTGAAAATAAACGAATATGCAAAAAAATCTATTTTTACCAACTTTGACCCTCTGTAACTCAGAGATAATCAATGCTAAAAATCTGAAAAATCTCAGGGAGGTTTATATCATCAAGTAGAAGAGATTTAATATAATTAGAAAAAAAATTAAATTTGCCCTCTCAATTTCACACAGAACCATCCATATATATATTTGTGTGTGTGTGTGTGTGTGTGTGTGTGTGTGTGTGTGTGTGTGTGCGTGCGTCCGTGCGTGTGTGTCACATTCGAAAATATTTTTTTCGAAAACTAGACGAAATTTCCTACAATATCTCTCATATTTGTCTATAGTAAAAGATGCTTTGCTAAGAGGCCATGAATTCAGGAAAAATTTGAGTCGGTCGATTTCACAGAGTATCACGGATGCATATTCAAATTTGGGTTCAAAAAGGTGCCATCGATTCCACATACATTCTAAACAATTGAAAGAAACGTCATTATTTTTTTTTTTACAAAAGCATTCTTATAGATTCCAATAGTTCAGTTTTTACATAGAAATTAAAATTACTATTTGTATTGGAAATTATTTTATAGATAAATATATGCCGTAGCTACTTGGATAATACTAGAAAAATCACCAAGCAACTAGTCTTCAGAGTAAATAAGTCCACATAATTTTTGAAAGGTAATGTTGAAAGTTATTGTCAGGAATATCTAAAAAAATTCAATTATTATAGAATGTTATTAGATGTGTGATTTGTATGACAATTATTTCAGCAAATTCTAGCATGGCACACTTCCCAGAGTTACTTAAAAGTGACTTAAAGGATTTTTCAAAATAAATTTTTAATTTAACTATTAAAATATTTAGTTTTAATTTTCTACTTTAAGAGTGGATTTTTTTATATATAGCAAAAATTTAGTAATGATTGAATTTTTCTTTTTATATTATGTTTTATGATTCACACAGAAACTTTTCTGATGAAGTCTTTTCAGGACTTCAATTGAAGGTTAGAATTACTTGTAATATATTTACAGCACATGCGGATAAACACACGCACGTGCATATGTGTGAATTTACAGGAAATATGTTATAATTATTTCTAACCTTTAAATCAAATTGTAAAAAGGCTTAAATTGAAAAGTATCTGCATGAATCGCAAAACAGGCCGATGTTCATATAAAAAGATAAAAATTCTATTCTAAGTTAATTTTTTTTCTAAATATAATTACAATTCATATATAAAATGAAAAACAGAAAATTGAAACTAAATATTTGGATATTTTAATTGAATATTTATTTTTAAATTTGCTGTTAGTATTTTGAAGTCATTTGAAAAATGTATAAAGCTAGAATTTATAGAAAAGTCCTCAGACATATTCAATGCAAATCAAATTCAAACAATGTAACTTGTGAGAAAATTGATAAAAATACATGAAATGATGAAATTGTAGTCTTTCCGCTATCATTTTAAAACATGAGTTGGAAAAACAGAAAAAATTTATGGAATTTTTTCAGCTTCTCTAGAATACATTGCTATAGTTTGAAGCTAAATAAATTTATAAACAGGAACCGTTTGTGCCGTAGTTTCCATATTTTGACTTGTACAAGTGTGTGCGTGTGCGTGTGCGTGTGTGTGCGCCCGCGCGCGCGCGTGTGTGTGTGTGTGTGTGTGTGAGTATGGGTGGATGGGTGGGTGGGCGTGTGCATGTGAGTGCGTGCATGTGAGTGAATGTCAAAATATGGTTTTAAATTGCAGTAAAAATTGTAGTCTGCAGAAATAATGTAAGGCCTTGACTAAGAGAAAAAAATCACTTTGCATTCAGTCCAAACCTGACAAGACTTGCGAGAGCGTTGAATGCTAATCAGTTTTATGGAAGAAATTTCAAGGTCATTTTTGGAAATTAATCTTTTTCAATAAGCTTAGACTTACAACTTTATAAAATAATAATTAATATTCATCATTAAGAACCATAAATTATTGTTTGTGTTAAAATTTTAGTAGAAAGGATTTTTGTGTGTATATGTGTGTATGTGTGTATATGTGTGTGTATGTGTGAGTACAATTATAAAATTCAAAACATGAATATCAGAAAAGTGCATTATTGTATATTATAAGAATATATTAAGATTGTAATACCACAAATTATGTCAAAAACTCTCGTATATTGCATTTATTTGAATAATTTTCGTAAAAGAAAAGTGCTTGCTAAGATTTGTCGTGTGACTCATTCAAGTCAGGAAGGAGATACAAGCTGATTCAACCAGTACGGAAGTAATGCAAGAATGCATATTTAAAAGGAAAGTAAAGATGACAATTAACAATTGCAGCTTTAATGATTCTTAAAAATATATAAAATAGTACCTTTCTTAAAATAAATGGTTGCATCTGGATTACATTCTGAAGCATGCATAATTTATTACCATATATGAAATTTACATCGAAAAATCATCACATTATTGAAACTATTGTCATTGATACAAAATATGACAATGTATCGAATATCATTTACGAAATGCATACTTTTAAAATAGTATAAGATAATGATTATTTATTTCCAATTTATTTAAAGAAAATATATATAAGTTATTGTATTGTGCGAAAACTTCTGTATTGATATTAATTTTAGTGAAATCATTTATTTATTATCTATGTTTCTTAAAACCTCATGCAAAAAATATTTTGATGTTTAAAAATAAACAAACATGATATTTGGGACTTCCAGTCAAGCATAAGAAATTTGGTCATCAATAATACAAAAAAATTAATGGAAAATTGGTAATGATTATAACATTGAATTTTATTTGAAATCTTAGAATAAGGTGCCGGACATGTTCTGATAGGTAATCATATCATTGCAGGTAACAAATTTTGTACGTAAAATGCAGAGATCGCGTGTGAATCAACAGAGCATGACACCACAATGTGCTTGCGTGAGGCTTTTAAGCAAAAAGTGCAGTTAAAAACTATGTAGAACAACTGAAACGAAATTTTGTATAACAGGTAACAAAGATAACTAGTAAAAATTTCTAGAAAAAATTTTCTAACCATTGCTCCTGTCGTAGGCAAATTAGTTGATGCAGCTAATGTTTTTTCACAATAAGGAATTATAAATATAAACACAAGAAATTGTTTGATATTTGCACATTGCTGAAACTGTCTTTGTAAAATAGGCAACATTTTATTATACACAGATATTTTACAGTAGTTAGTTTCTATTTCGACATGCATTTACAAACAAAACTAGCTACGAGTTCATGTATTATTGAGTAAACATTTAAATAAATTTGTTACTGCTCAGTTATAAAATATGTATCAATAAACACAACACACAAAAACTAGCGAAATAATTTTTCAGCGCAGATTTCAAGTACTAAATAATATTATTAATTTTCCCGGGATGTAAGAAAAGAAAATACCATCGAACTGTTGTTACCGCAGACAAGCCCGCAGTCTACTGGTACTGTGACTCACAATCACGTTGTATTTCACTTTTAATATAATCTCCCACTATTTCAAAGGCTGATGCTGTACGTCGACAAAATACACTTTAACATCAGAGAAATACATTTAAATTTAAATAATTTAAATATTAGTTATTATTGCAGAAATTAATGTGAACGTTTTATGCTTTCACACACGCATATACACGCGCATACACACACATACACACACAAGCACACAAGACACACGCACACACATATATTTATATATACACACGTATAGCTCGAATTTAATTTAAAAAATCAAACACAATTATTTTTTTCAACTTTAAAAAATATTTAACCTATATTTTACGTTTAATATTTTAAAATTCAAAATATACATTTACAAAAACTTTCTTCTGATTGATTTTAATAAATAAAATAAAAAAAGATTTATTTTGTAATAAATATCTTGTAAAAGTTTTTGATCTAACCAAACAAACGTTTTGCAGCAAATAAAGCTTAAAATATTCTTTTTCAATAATACTACATGACCCAATAAATTACATATTTATAAAAAATCACAGACTTATGCTGTTATGCATAGGTTTATGTATACTAACACACACACACGCGCGCGCACAAACACACATATATATACGCATATATATGTACACATCAATAAGCCTATGGCTGCGTCTACAATCATATATAACATATCGTACATAACCAGTAGGTTAATGAAAATCCCAGATAACATGAGGGCCAGAATGATTTGGACATGACATCAAAGTAACGTCCAAATCACCCTAGCCTCATGTTATCTAGAATTTTTCATTTCCATATTGATTATATACGATATGTTGTGTATGATTATAGATGCAGCCAATTTGTACTTAAGCAGACAATATTTTACACAAACCGAGAGTTATGCAGACTCTGATGGACTTATGCACATGTATTCATAGGTAGGATTAGTTCTTTGAATTAAATCGGTACTTATACTTACATACTTATATATTTTAATGCGCGAACCGGGGCTATTATGATGACACTATGATATATGTATGTTATACAGACATTATATATATGAGTGGTTCTCTGTGAAATCGAGAGGTCGAAATTTTACTTATTTTTTAATAATACTAAATCTCTTCTTCTTCATGAAATACACCCCCTTGAATTTTTTCTGAACTTCTGAGCTACAAGGGGTCAAAGTTAGATAAAACAGGTTTTTTTGTATTTTTTGCTGACATTCAAATTTTCATAGTTCAGGGAAGCATTTTTCAACTTACAAACGTAAATTTTAACTTCTGAATATAAAAACTGTATTCTACAGAAGTTTCTGAATATTCATGCTTACTGAAAAAATGAGTCAATATAATAAACTTTTTGAAAGGAAAGTGTGCACTATTTGTAAAAATATTAAAATGTACTTTATGGAAGATTTTTTGCTTTTATACTTTCAAGATTTTATTTATCTTCATACATAGATATGCAATATTAGGTTCTTTGAGAAAAGATTGGAATTTATTTCTTTTTTGCGATTTTGAAAAATATTTGACCTGTTGCATATATTTTACCTCTTAATTTTTTTAAAATTTTAAATACGCGTGCATAAAAACTTTATTTTAGATTAGTTTTATTCAGTAAAATAAAAAAAATATTATTCTAGAATAAAGCATGCAAAAGTTTTCCATCTCATCGGACAATTATTTTTCAACGAGCAAAGCTTAAAATATTCTATATCAATAATACTACGTGACATAACGGATTATATTTTATGCGTACACCCGTGATCGCTCGCACGCAATGAAAGAAATGTACATCTGATTTTTAATAAATCTCAATATCTTATTACTACACAACTTTGTAAGAAGAAAAAAAAATGAAAAAAATATGATTCTTTTATTACATATTTGTTACAACCCAAGCAAAGTTTTTAACAAAGTTTACATTTTTAATACGATGTACGCCCGTTAATACAAATCATGACCACGTCAACACCATTGCTACCGTTGTAAGCTAGCTCTTTGATTTATTTAGGTCCGATCTAAGACGTTATACGCACTTCTATAAGTCATAAATCTAAATATTAATCAATTTTTTTATAATTTCGATGTAACTTAGAGTAACTTTTAGTTCTTCGACGTAACTTTTAGTTAGAAATAGTGCTCGCCTGATTTTTCCGGACCTTTGTAGATATTTTTGCACTGAAGAAAGACATCTTTGTAAATTTTTTGATGATGTTTCGAACGAGTGACACTTAAAAATTGTTAATCTTGAGGTATAATTTGCAGATAAATCTACAGAAATACATATGGGTAATTCTCTATGAGATCGACCGATTAAAACCGGCGACGCTCCGCGGCCATACTGTATTACAAACCCATACGGTTATGGAAGAAACGTTTGAATTTGCTGCGCGGGCTCTTGGCCTTAGCACATCGTGTGAGATTCGTGCCACTTCTTCGAATTGTATATGAGCCGAGTATGTTCGGTTTGTGCGTTGGGGCTTTGGCTTGTATAGCATTTAAGTTTATATATATATATATATATATATATATATATTAGACTGTCTCAATCTGACGAAGTGGTCCGATTTTCATGCGGCGAGCGCTCATACGATAGGGATCAGCCTAAAACTAATACCAGTATTTTTTTCAAAATTTTAAATTAATATTTAGAGGTGTAGGAACTCTTTTTATTCTCTCATAAGATTAACACGGAACATAGCTGACTTATTTTCTAATAACGAATAACTCAAAAAGTTTTAGTGATGAGTAGTTTTGCTTCAGACCATACTTTTATGCAGCCGTCCTTTACAAATCTGCATGATTACTTTTTTAAAAAATTTGTAATTACGCGAGTTATTTAATGATAAAATCTCCAGAATTCGTGATTTTCAACCGTCGATTTGAAGCAGATCCAGTTGTCCGATTTAGTTCAAATCTTGACATAGTTTAAGTTAACATATGGAGAGCCGTTTTTTCTGAACCGATTTACAGAAAATTTTTATTTTGACGTCTAAAATGCTGTTTGAAATAAAAATTTTTCCAGGCAAAGTAGGTCAAGACAAGTGAAAGTTTTTTTCGCTCAGTTGTAAGTACGAACACATGGTGGACACTTCGGCGACGCTTCGACGACCCTTCGGCGACCCTTCGACGTCCGAAACTTTGACCTGCATTAATCCTCTTAATTACGGTAGCATAGTTTATAATTTTCTTTTGCTATAAATTCTAAATTGTTTATTAATAATATATAAAATTATGATATGCTATAATTACGTTTGTGTTTTAAAAACATTTAAAAACAAAATTTGAATCGTAAAAATCTATAAATATTTACTTATTTTCAATCGCACTTTGATTTTTACTTTTTATTTAGAGTTTTATATTAAAATATATGTCTAGCTAAGGCTAAATAGCGAGGTAGGATCAAATTAATATCAACATTTAGTGTTTAGTAATTAATACCAAGATTTTTTTAAATAAATGAATAAAAGAAATTTAATTCTTTAATGTACAATAAATTTAAACATTGTAATGCAAATAATGATGTTGTAGTTAGTATTTAATTAATAATACTGGCTTAATTTATAATAATTTAAAAAATTCTCAATTTAATTATGTATACATTTATACAATTTAAAAAATACTTAATAATAATTTCAAAAAGACTTAATTTAATTATTATAATTAAAAATTAAATCGTGAAACAATTTTTTTAAGGACTTTTTTGTACAGTCAGGTGAATACTTTCGATATGCACCTACTGTTTGCATAATTTTTTCTTTTACGCTGTCATCTTTGGATAAGACTGTATGGTACTCAGTCATTAAAGCAACTCCTCGCTCAGCTTGATCATTTACAACTTCTAAAGCGTGTATTACTTTTAAATTCTCGCGATAATCATCTCTACTCTCCCACGTTTCGGCATCTGTTTTTAAAAATTCTTGATTCAGATCGAGTTTTTCGAAAAAATGCATCGTGTTTTTCGTAACTAAATCGTCTAAGTTCATATCCATTAATTGATGAACATTACTAAGATCGATTTGTCTGCGAATAAGATTAGCTGCAGTACCTTCTACTTTGAAAATAGCTTCAGCCATCTTATTCTTGCGCGTTACCGGTACATTTTTATCGAAAAACGCCAATCCAATCAATTCTTCGCCAATATACCATAAATGATTGACGAAGCTGTTCAAAACATTTACTCGTAACGAAGATTTCAAGTGATTATCGACGAGTAAATTCTTTAAAAGTTGTAAATCGTGCCTAGGAGACGCTGCTGCATCAGTGGACGTGTACCAAACTTGAGCGTAAATTGTCGCAATAAAAATACTCATTTCCTCAAGTCCAGATTTTTGCTCTTCTGTGAGTGAAATTTGAGCCCGGAAAAGGTACATTTTTAAAGAATATATGGCTTTTGCCATCCATCTTGCATGGGACATTGCACCAGGAGCTTTAAAATGCACTTCTTCCTTTGGCTTTCCTCCAAGAAAAATTAGAATTAGGTCTAATAATTCTTTGTAATCTCCTCTAACTATTTGATCCATCTGAAATAACATTTTTAATTAGCATATGTAAAAGAATTTTTGTTTTTAATTCTTACAATATGTAAATCAACAGCTCACCTCTAATTGATTTTGAGCAAATTCAATTAATCCGTCTCTGTTCGGTAATTGCTCACAGAGAGAAAATGCTTCATAATCATCAGTGTTGATGTCATTCCACTGATGCTTGAAGCTTTTAAACAAAGCATTATCTGGACCATTTGTCTTAATTTGCAGTGCGTCGTTAAAAGCTGCCCCCAAGAGAAGCTCAAAAATGTGGTGTCGACAGGCGAAATTGAAAAGTTTTTTTTGCAATAAATTTTCTAATAAAACACAGGCTCCAGTGTAGATGCCTGTGTTTGCAGCTGTCGTACCAAAGCACATGCTGGCAACTTGTGCATCCAGATTCCATTCTTGAAGTAATTCAAAAATTGCCTCGGCATATGCTTTTCCAGTTTCTCTTGGTAATTTGCAAATGCCAAGCAATACATTCGTCTCCACTCCTGAAGCAATGACTGGCAAATAGTGGCTTCTTTTAGCCCTTGAATCATGGCAGCTATGACACGCGCAGCCATTCTGTAGCTGACTTTGGTTCGATCCAAACTTAATGCCAAGTCTTCAGTCATGATTTTTATTTTTTTATTCTTCTTTTCAGATCCAAGTGCGCATGTGAAATCTGCATCCTTCTCGTCATCCACATTTTCTAACAGAAATTCAATGTCTTCTCCGTCGTATAACATTGAGTCACTTAGATTTGACACCAAAGCTGAAAAAAATATAAAATATTTCGAATGTTTATACTGGTCACGAAATATTGAAATTTACTATGTTTAAGTGCATCAAATCATGAAAAATGACTTCGCAAATCACGTTTTCTGCTTGCGGTACCCCGAATTAAAAAAAGAAGGTTCACGATTCGATTAAAATTAACTGATTTACCGTCTTTTTTCCGAGCCCTACGATTTGAACCAGCAACTCAAAACCGAAAATCTTGGTTCAAATCGTAGCACTCGGAAAAAAAGACGGTAAATCAGTTAAATTTAATCGAATTGTGATCTTTCTTTTTTTAATTCGGGGTACCGCAAGTAGAAAACGTGTTTGGCAAAGTCAGATTTCATGATTTCATATACTTAAATTTTGCAAACGAAAAAAAATGGAATTTGTAAATAAATGGAATATTTACAAAAATGTAGAGAATCAATAATGTTATGATGAAATTGGACATTGTGAATCGAATTTTCTACACGAGATACCTAGAATTAAAAAAAGAAAGATCACGATTCGATTAAAATTAAGTGATTTACGGTCTTTTTTTCCGAGCGCTACGATTTGAAACCAAGATTTTCGGTTTTGAGTTGCTGGCGCACGGCAGTTAACGTACGGCAGTTTAGGTTAGGTAATAGAGATTATTTTTGTACATGAAAACGCGCTGTTAGGGATGCATACGTATCGATAGGTTATGACGTAGAAGTAATAAAAAACCAGTTTTGGACCAAAAATTTTACAAAGCAGACTTTTTTATAACAAAAACCGGCTAAAAATGCGCTTTTTTTGTTTTATTGCGTATAGTTTTAAAAAATTACAGTTTATATCAATATTACTAATGGCAAAATTGTAGGTAAGAAGATTTTGCAGAGTTTCAGCTATCGATCGTCTCGATAGGACAATTAGTAACCGAGAAAACTGGGAAAAACGCGAAAATTCGCCGTTTTTTTAAAAATTCGTAAGTACGTGATTTTTCATATTTAAGAGCCGAACTTCTGGAAATAAATCGCTAATCGTTGGTGCTTTATGTGTAAAAAAAATTGGTACTGTGCGATAATTACATTTTGTGTAATTATTCTTGCAATCTTTTGTACTCTTAATTGTGTATATCCTAGTGTCTCGGGAAATTGTCCCAGAAACATTTGGAAAATGAATTTCAAAAGTTTAAGTTATTGAGAAGAAAATGTATATTTTGGTTTTTCTCAAAAACATATGCAAGTATTAGAAAATCGCGCGAGAAGATCGGCGAAAATGGCCGGGCGCGCGGAAGTTCATGAGTGGTGGGGGAAGTACATGCTAGCAACTCTCGCCCCGCTTGCTCTTCCCCCACCACTGTATAAAAATAATCTCTATTACCTAACCTAAACTGCCATACGTTAACTGCCGTGCGCCAGCAACTCAAAACCGAAAATCTTGGTTTCAAATCGTTGCGCTCGGAAAAAAAGACCGTAAATCACTTAATTTTAATCGAATCGTGATCTTTCTTTTTTTAATTCTAGGTATCTCGTGTAGAAAATTCGATTCACAATGTCCAATTTCATCATAACATTATTGATTCTCTACATTTTTGTAAATATTCCATTTATTTACAAATTCCATTTTTTTTCGTTTGCAAAATTAACTGATTTACCGTCTTTTTTTCCGAGTGCTACGATTTGAACCAAGATTTTTAGCGCTCGTAAAAAAAGACGGTAAATCAGTTAATTTTAATCGAATCGTGATCTTCTTTGAACTGTAATGTTTGTTAAATTTAATTAAGAGAAACTTACTGCTGTCGGGTGTAGAATTTTCTTCTTCCTCTTCTTCATCCTCAGAATTCTCAACTGCATTAGCCGAATCTATGAAATGTGGCAAATATCCAGTACGGCCTTTTTCACGCTGGGCTAGCAAAAACTTTTTGTCATTGTCACATTTCATATCATTTAATACTTGACCGTGGGCGATGTCAAACAAGTTGTCCAAATTATCAACGAACGTTTGCTCTCTAGATTGCTGATTGACACTCAGATTTTTCTCACCGTATAGCACTTGTTTATATGTTTTTTGATAGAACTGCTCGATTTTCTCTAGTACATGTTTCTTGAGCTTCGTTCTAATGCATGCAGCATCCCAAAATATCATAATCTTTTCATACACAATATTTGAAGCCTCACGAAATGTTTTCTTTGAATTCACATGATAGTGAAGAAAACATCCCAAAACTTGTCTATTTGACGGTAATTTTTGCCCTTGAATTTCAGCTATCGGGTCCACTATCCACTTTGGCTTTACGCGTGACATGATAAAAAAGCAACGTTTAAGGCGCACTACGCAGACAAGCTTGACACAAAACAACACGAAATTCGCACTACGTAGTCGAACTTTACACGAAGAACGTTGCTTTCTGACTGAACTGCGAAGCGAATAACGCCTAGAATTTCAATATTTCTACCTAGCAGCTTTCCTTGTGCCCTTTTCAAGGCTACTACTATTGTAAATAATATTTTCTATCCGTCGTTGTAGGCGTACGCGCAAAGCGGCATCTTCGCGACTGATCATAAATATTCTACTTACCTCTCTTAAGACTCTCTCTTTCATTCTTCCTCGTTTCCCTTAGCCGCTTTCGCGCTTTCCATAGCGTCTTACTTACTTGTTTACTTTCTCCGAAAATTATATTTATAACAGTCACAAAATAATGGAACAAAATTTGACTTCGTATTTGTTTAAATCGTGAACAAAATTTTTTTTCGGAAATTCTATTAAAAATATCACTATTCGCTTCATTTCAGAATATTGATGTATTATCGCGACATATTAACCGATTTAAGCCATTCAAATTTTGTTTTTAACGTGATGCAATTTGCTAACCCAATATACCATGCATTATTTAAAAATGTTATTAATAACAAATGTTGTCGTGAAGTAATGTCTGTCTATTTTTTGCTGCGACCCTTGCTCAGCGGGGTGTACCTCTGCTCCGAGCCGAGCTCCAAGCGCAGGTCAAAATTTTGAGCCGGCTGAGCCCTCCCTCCACTTCCAGTTTGAAAAATTTATGATTCTATTGTTATTTTTAATATTCCGATAATATATAGACACTTGCGCTCTAGCTCTTCTACGGATATAGGTCAGCAACTTTGAATTGCTTTTTACACCTTTAAATATTAATTTAAAATTTTGAAAAAAATACTGGTATTAGTTTTAGGCTGATTCCTATCGTATGAGCGCTCACCGCATGAAAATCGGACCACTTCGTCAGATTGAGGCAGTCTAATATATATATACATATATATATAAATAGCTCTTGAGAATGTATGCGAGATTCTAATCGTACGGGATTGTGTGCTCATGAAATTGTAGTCAGTTGATCGTTGCTCTCCGCCAGTGTCGCACTTCCATCTGGCGACACCGGCACTGTGTAGTGTAGTTGGTCGTTGCAAAAAAGTAAGGCTGTGACTGATTATTATTTATTAATTTGTTCTTAGGTTTTAATTAAACTCTTTTGTATTATAGCTGATTTTCTTGCTTTCCGGCTGTTTTTATATTAGATGTTACTAAATGTTCTGACATTATTTAAGGTATTGTTTTTATTTTGGTAATTTATTTTGATTTTTAATTTTTCTAAAATGTAAATTTGTAATAATTGGCTTTGTAGCCCTGATGAGGAGCTGTATCAGCTTCAAACACCAGCGAAAGATATAATCACGTTACTCGAAAAGATGCATAGTTTTCTCATTATACTATTTACAACGTTCGAGCGATAAAAATATCCTTTATAACTATTTTCGAAAATTTGCTCCGCTTTTCAAAAAAAAATACTGTCAAAATAATAGATGGTTCTCTGCAAAATCGAAAGGTCAAAATTTAATTTTGTTTTCTAATCCTATTCAATCTTTTCTTCTTGATGGAATATACCTCGCTGAATTTTTTCAGATTTTGTGCATCGATTATCTCTAAGTTACAGGGGGTAAAAGTTGGTAAAATCAGGTTTTTTCACATTATTTACACTTTTTTTAGAAAATTCTGTATAGTATAAAAAAAATACTTTAAAAGTCATATCGTCGCTCCTAACGAAGACGAGCACAGTTCAGATTAATAACGAAGACAAGCACGCTTCAGATTATCAGGGAAGACTAGCGCAGATCAGATTATTCCGTCGAAAAGTAGTACCGTTAGATTTTTCATCCCAAAGACTAGCACAGCTGCACAAATTATGTGCAAATTTCTGTATTAAATTGATTTTTTTTAATGAAATATTTTGTATGCACAAAAATTTTAGCACACAAATAAACAGATCTTTCAATCTTTCAGAAGATAAAAGATTTACGAGACCCTAATAATATGGTTTTGACACCAGTGATCTTAAGTAAGAGTATTAGTATTCTATGTAAACAATATCAAAATAGACTTGATAATAATTTTTTAAAAATATAGAATTTCAAAATTGAAAAAAAACAAAACTCGTTCAAGCACTAATATTCAAAATTGATATACTACATCTGAGATAGTTCTCTCAAGTCTATTTTGATATTGTTTCCACAGAATACTAACACTTCTTAAGATCATTGGCGGCAAAACCCACTGAGGTATTGAGTACCTAATTCTTGTGAACACAAATTGTTTCATTAAAAAAAATCAATTTAGTTCAAAAATTGGGACGTAAAAATTTAATAAATCAGAATTGTAATAATATTTGTGTAAATTGGTACACAATCCTTCAGTGGATTTTCGCATACAAAGCGACAGTTATTTAATCTTTTAGGGCGCAGAAGATAAACAGGGCCCATAAAATATGAATTTGGCGGTAGTGATCCGAAGGAGAATTAAACTTCTATAGAAGTAAAAGACAAATAGACTGGATAATTATTTTGCCAACTAATGTCAAACGTAAAGTACCAATTTTCAAAAATATTCGTTCAACTAATTTTGTTTTTTTTAGTTTTGAAATTTTATACTTTTAAATAATACAAAATTGATTGCACGACTAATTTTCAAAAATGGTATGGTATGTTTGACAGGAGTTTTCAAAATAATAATCCACTCTATTTGTATATTGCTTCGATCAGAAATCTAATACTCTTTTGGATCACTACCAGTAAAAGCATATTCTGTGTGTCTAGTTTATCTTCTGCGTCATGAAAGATTAAATATCTATCTATTTGAGTGTTGAAACTCACTGAGGGGGATTGAATACCTAATTTTTGTGTACAAAAATTGTTTCATTAAAAAAAATCAATTTAATTCAGAAATTAGCACAAAATTTATTTAACTGTGCTAGTCTTCGGAAGGGAAAATCTAACGGTGCTACTTTTCACTGGAAAATTTGAGCTGCGCTAGTCTTTGCCGGATAAATTTGAGATGAGCTAGTCTTCGCTGAAGAAAAGTAAGCAGCGTGGAGGGTCCATTGAACAGTGCTACTCTTTGCTGAAAAATTTGAACCGTGCTACTTTTTTTAGAAATTATGAAATGTGCTACATTCTGACGGAATAATCTGATCTACGCTAGTCTTACCTGATAATCTGAAGCGTGCTGGTCTTTGTTAGTTATCTGAACTGTGCTATTCTTCATTAGAACCGACGATATATATATATGTGTGTATATATATGTGTGTGTGCGTGTGTGTGTGTGTGTGTGTGTGTGTGTCACAATTATGTTATAATACATTCATGTCTTAACAATACCAAAAGTGAAAGTTTGCTCCAGACTATGACTACTAAAAAATTCATGAAGATACTTTTTTCCTGAGATGGGCCTGAGCTACTCTGATGAGCTAAAAATCAAAATAGCATATGTCAAAACCAAAAAATTAGATTTCCTATCTGAAAAAAATATATTTAAATAGTAAAAACAATTCTAAGACAAAAAGTATTCTTGCCATTTTTCTTAATTTTTTTACTATTTAAATATATTTTTTCAGATAGGAAATCTAATTTTTTGATTTTGACAAGTAATATTTTAATTTTTAGCTCATCAAAGTAGCTCAGGCCTATTCTGGGAGCTTCACAGACACTTTTGTTCCGAAAAAAGGTATCGTCATGAATTTTTTAGCAGTCGTAGTTCGGAGTAAACTTTCACTTTTGCTACTTACCACTAAAATATGATTAGAAAAAAAAATAAAATTCGACCTCTCGATTTCACAGAGAACCACCCATATATATGTTTCAGCATATAGCAATTTAAATATTAAAATTGATTATAACACAGATGTTGGAAAATTTATCGATCTCCCCATCAGGAAAACTGTGAATAATTTATTTTCGTAAATTTAAAAATACATAAATAATTTACAAAAAAGTCATAAAATTATAGATTTACATTATTAACGGCGCTGGAAATATTCAAAAAATTTTTTTGGTTTTTCCAAACTGAGAACAAGTATACGAGATCCATATTGATGTTTGTCACTCGATAATTGGCTTAGGAAATGCGGAAGTTGGTGGTAACACGCTTTATATATACTCCGAAGCACGATCGGTTATTCGAAGCATTTGTTTACAAGTGACGTTGGATTTAATTCCACTACACAAGTGTATAATAATTGTGCCGGTCTATCGCTTCAGCTGATACATTAGATGTGTGTATACGTTGTTGAGACTTTGTGTATCTTCTCTTTTGTTTTTGCCATTGTTTTGCATGTGTATATATAACATTTCAAAAATGAGCCTCTTATTTAAATTTGCTCCTCTGTCTTTAATTTCATACTTTTCAAAATTGAAACAGTTTCAATTTTGCAGTATGCTCTGCAATGACATTATTTTTTGACTTTTTGTGTTCATCAACACGTATATCTACATTTCTTTTTATCTGACCTACGTAAGTGGCTGTACAATTATTACATTTTAATTTGTACACTACGTTCTTTTCCAATTCTTTTTGGTTTTTATCCATCCCTTTTATAATTATCTCGCTCATTTTACTCTGTATTTTGGGAATCGTTGTAATATTGCTTATTTTTAAAGAATAATGTAATTGTTCATAAAAGCCATTGACATATGGTAGACTTACAATATTTTTGTGATTCAAATTTTTTTGTGTTCGTCCAGATTATCTACAAATTTCTATAATACGGAGACGCTTTGTTGTGTATGTAGTCCGTCAATATTACAGAGAATTACCCATATATGTGTTCTAACAATGTTATAGTAGATTTAAACCTTAAAAATAGAAAAACTGAGTGTTCGATCCAATGTTTGACAACCAAAAAATTCATGAAGCTACTTTCAAAAGATACCTGCAAAATCAAAAGATTCGATTTACTCTCCGAAAAAAACATACTTAAATAGTAAAATAAATTCTAAGACAAAAAGTATTCTTGAGGTATTTCATAATTTTACTTCGTTTACAAGCTAAAAATCGATGAAAATTTCGAATTTTAAGAGCAAAGGGTATAGCCGAGTAGGCATGCAAAATCTGCCACAAATGAAAATCGATTCGGAAATAGACCAATATTTGCTAAATAGAAAAAAAGTGCAGCAGTGGTGTGTGCTGGCAGAGAGTGTGTGGCATGCACACACAGCAGATGTGAATAACATTATATACATGCTTAACCCATTAAATCCCATGGCTAGCACAGCATAGAGAGAGCAAAACTAACACCGCAGATCCTTGCATTAGAAAAAATAAAAATGCCCCTGCTTTTTGTTTTTCGATCTAATTGTTTATTGCAAAATTATTTAAACAAATTACCAAAAATTTTTAAATTTCAAAAAATAACTGCGTCATCGATTCAGCTAACAAAATCTTACAAAAAAGCTCTTTGACATTTTTTTGTCAGAGGCGTATATTTTGCAATATAATGTTATAACCTAAGAAATTATAACCTTACAACACAGGTATTCTCTGCATTTTTCACTGAATAGCATCAGTTGCGATTCTTTATAACATATCCCCTTATACCCCCCCCCCTGCTTGCTCCGCTCGCCAACCCTCTTAGCTGTAAATTTGAAGTTTGTATTTAGATTTAAACACATATATTAAATTCCTTACTTCTATTTAATATTACCTATACCCAACACAAACCATGGTTTATTACCTCCACTCTCTACACAATAACTCAATCTATCACCTATATCCATGTCTTCCTGCCTCCACATATCTCCTCCACCTATGCAGTCCACCATCTGCCTAACACTTTGACCCTCCATCTATCGCCTCCAATCAAAACCTCCACTATCTCCCTATGACCTTCGACTATGACCTTTATTCTCTACACATTTGCTCAACCAATCACCTCCACCGATCATTTATACTCTCCACTTATTACCATCAACCTTAACTTGTAATCCACCACTTATCACTTCCTCTATCCTCCCATAAACTGTTTACTTTCTTGATTTCCACAATCCATATATAACTTCCACCTATTATATCCAATCATGACATCCGCTTATTGTGCTCCATTCACAACCTCTAGCATATACCTATCACTTCCACCTATCAACTACATCTACCACTTATCACCTTCAATCATGACTTCCATTGCCCATAAACTGTCTACACTCATGATCTCCACAATTCATAGATAACTTCTACCTATTAACTCTAATGATAATCTCCACCGTCCACCTATCGCTTCTAATCATAACCCCAACCATACATCTATCTCCTCCATTCATAACCTCCAGCATCTACATAACACCTCCACCTGTCACCTACGTCTACTACCTATCACCTTCAATCATGATATCCACTTATCTCCTTCATTCATAACCTCCAGAATCTACCTATCATCTCCAACCATGATCTCAATCATCCACCTATCACCTGCAATCCTGATCCCAACCCTACACCAATCATTTCCATTCATAAACTGCAGCATCTTGCTATCACCTCTATTCACAACCTTCAGCATATACCTATCACTTCAATCTATCAATTACTTATCACCTTCAATCGTGACCTACGCGCTCCATAAATTATCTCAACTAATGAGCTCGCTACATAACATCGATTTATCTCCTCAAATCATGACATCCACTCATCGTCTTCATTCATAACCTCAAGCATCTACCTATCACCTCAAATCATGACCTCAACCCTCCATCAATCATCTTCAATCATAACCTCAATCTTCCTCCTATTATCTCCATTCCTGTATACATCACTTATTACCCGCAATCATAACCCGAAGCATCTACCTATCACTTCCACCTATCATATCTATTTATAAGCTCGATGTTCCATCTATCGTCTACATCCATCACATAACTTAACTAGCGCGCCACATTCGACCTTCGGCCCTTCGGGCCTTCAGGTCTCAGTGGCTTGCCGCCTTGCATCGCGAAGCGATGCAAGGCATGCAAAACGCGAAACGAAACGCGCATATAAGGCACGACCGACGCTCGCGCTTCGCGCTCACCAGATCCCCCTACATTCGCGCTTCGCGCTCACCTGGTCACCCTACGTTCGCGCTTCGCGCTCACCAAATCCCCCTACATTCGCGCTTCGCGCTCACCTGGTCCCCCTACGTTCGCGCTTCGCGCTCACCAGATCCCCCTACATTCGCGCTTCGCGCTCACCTGGTCTCCCTACGTTTGCGCTTCGCGCTCACCAAATCCCTCTACATTCGCGCTTCGCGCTCACCAGATCCCCCTACATTCGCGCTTTGCGCTCACCTGGTCCCCCTACGTTCGCGCTTCGCGCTCACCAAATCCCCCTACATTCGCGCTTCGCGCTCACCTAGTCCCCCTACGTTCGCGCTTCGCGTTCACCAGATCCCCCTACATTCGCGCTTCGCGCTCACCTGGTCCCCCTACGTTCGCGCTTCGCGCTCTTAGTCTGTCCACGCTTACATTTTTGCAAATTTATAAGGTTATTTAAAATAGAACCATTTGAAAAAAAAAGAATTATTATTGTAAAAAAATAGATTATTTACATTTTGAAGAAGTATGACGTAAGTATTACCATAAATTCTACAGTTTATAGAAGATTGGAAACTGTAAGAATATGGTATTATTAAGTAATACATTACTGAATCATAAAATGAGTGCTATATGGCAAAATTTGGGATTAAATCTAATATTTTAATGTAATAATTGACTATTTATGTGATAGATGGTTTTACAGTGGATTTAGGCTGGGTAGATGTTATAAAATAATTTATATCATTATGTAATTATAAATTGTAGTTAAATTTCAGTTATCTCTAACGTGTATAGCTTAGTATTGTATATTTAATATGACAGAATAAATTTGGGCTTGATCTTATGCAGTTATAAAAGATGTAGTTTTTTTAAGAATTCGTAAAGGTCGGATGAAGATAGGATGTATGGAAGATAATAAATGATATAATACTATATATTGTTGACGTATTTATATATTTTATTTATTTTAATAAATACATATTTTTACATGTTTGAATGTCAATATGGCTTAATCATATATGACATTATACCAATCGTTTGTCCGCGGCTGCTTATTCAATTTATTCACAGCTAACCCATATTTTAAGGGCCGTTCCTCTATCCGCAACCTGAGGACGCGCTGTGTAGTGGTGATTGGGACCCACTCACCCATTCTGGGTGACAATGCCCAAAATCCCTTTAGGATATTGGCATTGTAACAGAAAAAATAATGTAATTTGCAACATACATAAATTTTTATAATAATTAATAAGGCATTCTTGTTTTGTGGTCGTGCCTAAAAAGAAATTTGATTATATTTTTGCAAGCCATTTTTAAAAAAGGTATTTTTTAGTGATAGTACGACTTACACAAAATACTTATTTAAAACATAATATTTAATCATTATGTGATTTGACTTTATTTAAGTAATATAACTTTATTATATAATTAAACAGAAAAAAATAAAGGAATAATAAAATAATTAATAATTAATGAATTTAATATTTCATTAATTTTTATTTTAGATTAGTATTTTGTTGCATCTTCCGTTTTCTTAATTTTTATGCATTTTTTAAAAATTATAAACGGATTCGTCTCATTATTTTGATAGTACGGCTTATTTGTAAGTACAAATTTAATTTATTCATTATGTCATTCATGATTATTATGGATAAAAAGATGTTCACTATTATAATAAGAAAATAATTTACTTTAATTGAATGTTTTAATTTTGTACTCACATGCATTATCTCTGTATATTCGATTCATGATTATAAAAAAAAGTTCTGCATTTTTAGTTTTATAATAGAATCATATGGCTTTATTATGCAATTGTATTTTTTATATCAATTTACTTGTAATTTTATAACATTTGATGATTCATGAGCATAAAAAAAGTTAATAATTATGTTTTTATAATTGTAACCATATAGCTTTATGATCACTGACTATAGTTTCATAATAATTTGCTTGTATATGATTTAATAATGAAAAGCAGTAATCAATTTGTGTATTGTATATTGTAGAAGAATGATTTTGAGGAGTTACATGTATAAATTTTAATTCTGATAATAACTCATTTAATTGTTTCACTTTGGAATTTTGTTTATCTTGTAAATTAATATTGAAATCGCCAATAATACTTATGTTGCTGTGAGATTTATTATGATTTTTCGCTGTTTCAAGTGCTTCGAGAATCATAAACTTTAACTTATCGAATGGGGTATTAGTCTTGCTATAAAGGAATATTACAACTGTATTATTTATGAAAATTCCAGCAACATTTATGCGTTGTTCAAAACATTTATTATAAAATATTTTTATGTAATTATTGGCTAATATGTTTATTTTAACAAATATTGCGTATCCGAAGGGTTTCCTAGTATTATTTCCACAATCTTTATTGGCTATTAGAGCATAAGATTGAAGAAATAGTGGATCATTTTGTAATGTCCATGTTTCAACGAAGATTAAAATATCATTATTAATAAATCCTCTGTCTTTTGAAATATCTATCAAGTGCTTGTGGAGAGATCTAACATTTTGAAAAATGATGGTAATATTATCAATTGTTTTGAAGTCTTGTGGAAATTCGAGAGAAAATTTAATTGGACTTTCATTTCTTAATCGTTGAATTTCAAGTTTTGCAATATCGTTATGTTTTGTATTTGGAGGAGAGTATTGTCCTTCAATGAATAAACCATTGAGAGAAGTTACTCTACTAAAGGCAACATAAATTAATCTGTTACACATACGACGATTACCTGTGTGAACAACAATATTTTGAAATGTACTGCCTTGAGATTTGTGTATTGTTATTCCTTCTGCAGGAGTGATTGGTATTTGTTTTCTTAAAATTTTATATATACTATTTTGTCTCATTGCTATAACTCTCGTTTGACGATCAATAGGTGTACAATTTAAACTAATATTGTGTTTTTTCATATAATTTAGCCATGGATTTCTCGTTTTTTTGCCAACGTCCGAGTCTTCAAATTCAATGTAAATTCTCAAAATATGTTTTTCGTTATTTTGGTTTTTTCCCCATGTAAAGTGTTTAAGACGACCACAAGCGCCATTTGTAAGTCCGTCTTCAACGTCAACATTTACAGTTAACATGTATCTAGCATTTATTTTGGCAAGAATTTCATATTGTAAATTTTGTGTTTTTTGTGGAGGTAACTTTTTAATATTTTTTAATAAATTAGCTTTGGTTTTTTCTGGGGCGTTTCCTACGCATGCATCAATTGCTTTTATAATATGGCTTTCCGTGTTTAAGTTTTCTAAAGATATTTTATTATATTCGTCCTTTTCTTTATTAGTTTGGAATAAATGAATTGAATCTTGTGGAGGATAGCATTGATTTTGAATAAGTTTTTGAATTTCTCTTGATTTGAATAGATTATTTGTTGAATCATTTAAAGTTTCATTAGCTAAATTGTTGAGGGCTGTTGCAAATGTATGGTCGTCTTTTTGACGCATTATTTCATTTAATTCATATATTGAGAACAGTCTCCATAGGTAAGGGCCGCTCAGAATTGATAATGGATCGCGTTTATCAATGTCGAATATCCAACTATCCATTACAGGTTGTAATTGATTGAAATCACCTAATGCAATTATTGATATTCCCCCAATATGTTCTTGAGAATGAAATATTTCTTGAAGTCGTTTATTTATTTGATTGAATACTCTGCGTCCTACCATTGATATTTCATCAATTATCAAATATTTTACTTTTAATAATTTTGTACTTATAGTATTGAGTATTTCAGGTGGTAAGGGAGTCATTACATCGTTATTTACGGGTAAATGAAAAGTTGAATGTAATGTAATTCCTTTAATGTTGAAAGCAGCTTTACCGGTGTAAGCACATAAAAGTACGCTAATATCGTTGGGATTGTTTCCAGGAATTGAATTGTGATGTCTTATTATTGTTTGTGTTAATGCTTCTATTAATTTGCTTTTACCAACTCCAGCACCTCCATTTATAAAATGATAGATTTTTTTGTCAGGATTATTTCTCAAATTATATACAAAATCATGATGATATCTATATTGTTTATCATTAAGTTGTCTAATTAATGCATAATATTCGTCGTTTGAAATTTGATGTGGTAAATTTATATTTTGTACAATTTCGGTGGTATTGAAGTTATTAGGCATTTCAATACCGATATCAACTTCTGCTTCTTCGATTTCGTAGATGGCCAAGCCTTCAACTCGATTTGATTTTTGATTTTTATTATTATTATTATCATTATCATCATTATTATTTAAGTCATTTTGTACATCCTGCAATGCATCGTTAATTTCTTGTTCTATTGTATCTGTAAAAATATACTTGACTCTATTGATTTTAATTTCATTAATTTTTTGTGTATACAAGTTGATCATGGGCAATGTTTCATCGTTAGTTATATTATTTTCATTTCTTCAATGACTAAATAACATTAATTGTTCTCTGTAAAAATTAATTTCATCTTGTAAAACATTATAATTTCTGTATCTTATAATTTTGAAAGTTTTCGTATATAAACGTAGCCGTCGTTATTTTTTAATTTTAATAGTTTATTTTTTTCAACTGTTTGTTCAGGTATTTCTGTATCATCATCGTCAGCGTCATAAATTTCATTATTTGTATTATTTTTCCTTGATGTTTTGGAATACTGACATTTTAAAGCAAAATCAGCAAGACACCAGGTTTCCATTTCATCAGGCCTGTTTATATAATGTTCTACAATACCTGCTTCTGTTATGTCGGTAGAATTTGGATCGATTATTAAGAGTCTTTGAAGTTCTATCTTTGATTTCAGTATATGACATCTTTCATTAGTAGGAGAAGTATTTATGTATATGCATTGTCTGGAAGAGACTGATAGAGGCATGCCTAGTAAATGGTAGGCAATTTCTTGAGCTGAAACTTCGGTTTTATTAACAAATACGTTAACGATAGTGCGTAATTATTGTTGTAAAGGATAATTGCCATTTTTCACTTCATTTGCTGCATCTTTTAATAATTTTGATAGTCCGCGTTGACTTTTTCCTATGTAATTTATAATATAACAAATACAAGCATAAGGATCTAATATAAATTGTATATCCATGTTACATTTCATTGTACCTAAAATTATTTTATTGTAAGCGTTAATTCTTAATTCATGGACATTTCGTTGTAAGTATATAGTAGGTCGTTTAAGGTTATATTCTATTAATTGAACATATTCATTTTCATCCATTTTAATATGCATAAAAAAATCGTTAATTGATTTTATATGACTTATATTTTTATGCTTTTTAGCTATCAAGTCAATAGTATGTTTAATAAAGGTCCATTTTAAATTTATTTGTTTTTTCTGCTCATTGTTTAATTTTTGTGTGCTTTTTGGTAAAAGTATTTTTGTTGTTATCATTGGCAATTGAGGAAATCCAAATCTACAATAATTAACTTCTGAACCAAAAGATTTATTTTTGCACGTATTGTTATGTTTGTGTACTTGGTAACTTATTAATTTTGACATTTCAGGATCATTTTTACAACTAATAAATTTGTCTATGAATTTTTCGCATTCTTTAATGGATTTTGACTATGAAATTGGGGAGCGTTGTTTAACTATAACATGCTGTGTACATGTGGACTACCTCTATGCTGAAATTCTATTCTGTAATAATATTCTATTACATTGTGTTGTTCAAAAATTCCGTTTTCAAATTTTAAAAGTTTAAATAGTTCTTGAATACGGTAATTATAATATCGTGCACAAGTAATTGGATCGCTTTGTATAAGTTTTATTTTTTCTTGCCAAGATAGTTTTTCACATTCTTCCACGCTTATGTCAGTTTTATTTATAATTTTATTTAACATTATAATAAGTTCTGGCCATTTCATTTCTGCTGCTGAAACAGTTAAAAATATGTGTGGCAGACCACGTTGGCGCATAATACTGAAAACGTTTTTTTTAGCAAAACAACCAGTTGACGTCTCGCCTCGACCGGTGCCGCATTACCACCTTGGCACCGGGGAATCCGTTCTGTTAAATAAAATTCTCGAGTCTAGGCCCGCCATATGCGATTAACCTTTTTGGTCCGTTTCCTAATAATGTAAAAACACGGATGTTGTTTTGCTAATTAGCCACTGAAGAGGGGATATAAATATCCCGAAACGTCTGGCATTTAAAATAAACAACTTGGCTCGAAGAGACGCATCAATTTTTTATTCTACCTATTCCATCATCGAGCGATAGATTCATTATTAAACAAACGTTTTTTTTATTTTGTTCCCAATAAGCTGGGCTTGAACGATCTACTTGTAAAATTCGAAAGCCGTCGTTTTGTTGAATTAGTCGTTCTAATATTGTATTATTTAATGCATCATTAACTGTAACATTTGCAGTGGAACGTTTTTTTCTTAAACTTATTTGAATATTAGAGATTAATTTTTGTAAACGAGTCTTGCAATGGCTTAGCATAAGTTTAGGAATATTATCTGCACATCGCCTATCATACATACGTGCTTCTGATTTCGCGATTTGCACTAAACTGATTTTAGTACTTAATGTTCGCCGTTGGCCACAGTAAATTGTTGGGAATGCGACTTCTTCTAAATCGTCATCCATTAATAAAGATATTGGACGATTATTTTCCCCTGGAGCAAATTTAATTGCTGTAAACTCTTCAAGTAACAAAGTTTCTTCGTTTATTGGATTTACAGGTTCGTCATTTATTGTTTCGTCCCAGTCATCAATATCAGCAGCGATGTTTGTGTTATCTTTGATAATAATATTGTTATTGTTTTCATTAGTATCATGAATGTTGTTTTTATTGTTATTTTGTGATTCTAACCAATCGTGGGAAAGTGTGATATTATGCAATTGATATAGTGGTTGATTAGTTAGGTATTGTGCTGCAGTATATACTTTGTTTGGTCTAATTGTTTCAAAACAGTATGGATTTTTATCCCTGATTCTTCGCATTAATTTTATTTGGACGGTTTGAATGTCATTGATTGCCCGTGGGAGAATGGAAACATTACTATCAACGTCTGTGGGTACATTTACACAATTACCTCGAAGACCGAATTGTTTATCGATTCCGAGGTGACGGATTTGCATAAATGGCAATCGTGGGGATATTAATCTTTCCTCTAAAGGAGTTAAATTTTTTAATGGTAGTGGAATTTCAGGAAATTCTAATCCATTAATTAAAGCTAATTTAGGTATTCGATTGTTAAAAATACCGTTTTTGCAAGTGTGACATAATATAATTTGATCATTAGTTTTAATTTTGCATATTTCATTCCAATTTGATATAAGATTTTTATGATTTAGAATTGATTTGTTTGTGTAACGTGCAACAGATTTTTTGAAGAAGAGACCACCACAACACGAACAAATCCAGGTTGGTCCTTCTTGTATTACTTTAAAAAAATTTTCAAGTTTTTTGACAAAGTTGGGTCGATTTTGTAGATTAAATAAATCGTGTTGATTTTGTATACTATTGCTATCATTAATTGATAATAAAGTTTTAACTAATTTTGTATGTGTTTGTTGTGTTTTATATATCTTTTGTTGTTTTCTGATTAATTTTATGTATGCATGTTTTTTATTAAGTTGGATGCGTTGTTTTTGTTTTTTTATGTTCATTACTTTTATAAAATTTATTTTTTGTTCTTCTAATTTACCATTGGATTTAATTCCTATATTTTTTACTGCAAGTGTATTGTGTTTTCGTTTTTTCGTGGAATGTATGTATTTGCTTTTTTTGTGTAAAATTTCAGAACCTTTATTTTGTTCGGTTTGTATAAGTGTTGATTTGGGTATGCAAATATTAGTATGAGAAAGATTTAATTTTAATTTTTTGCAATATTTTGAATTGGATGTAGGTTCATTTTTGGCTATTAAGGATTTTAACCATTTTTTTACTTCATGATTACTTAGCAATTTACGTTTTTTATTATTTGTCTGGACATTTTTATTGATTTCTTTAACATTATTGTTTGTGTCAAATGTTTTTTTGAATGTTGTGTTTTCATTATTTTTACTAATTGTTTTTTTTGTAGTTGTATAGTTCTTACCAATGCGTTTTATATTCCTTCTGCGTAACTTTTGTTGTTTGTTTTTTTTTATGGAATATATGGTTTTTTTCTTTTTGTGTGGAAGTTTTGTATGTTGTGTTTTTTTCGTTTTTGCTGAATCATTTAATGGTTTTGAAATTGTATTTGATTTATGTGAACTTAATGTGTAAGAATAAAAATAAAGATTTGATTCAATGAGAGATTGTGAATATTTTGAGTTGATTAATAAGTCGTAATGTTCATCGATGTGATTGGTCGAATTGGAAGTGTAAAGAAAGTATATTGACTTTTCATTATTTTTGCTAAAGTTGCATTGAAATATAATTTCATAATGAGTTTCACACGTCGGATTTATTCGTAGAATTTTGACAGATTTAGAAAAAATTTTTGAGAATATAAGTGTTTCGTATTCTGTTCCTTGTTGTGTATTTTGGCTTGAACTTGACATATATGTGTAATAGGAATTTTTATTATTTATATTATGTACTTTAAGAACTGACATTTGCTCGTTTTCCCAATTATTATACACGTATTTAGCTATATTAAATCTAATAGATTCGTGGTGTATGTCACTTTGATAAAGAGAGCAACTCATTGCTCGAAATAAGTTATTTTTATCATTATATACATTTATGCGACTAAACTGTTCAATATTATAATTTATATTGGATTGATTTTCATCATTTAAGCTCAAGTTGGAAAGATTTGATATAATGCTATTAGAATTTTGTATATTAATTGTTTTTCTGTATAGCATTTCGATTTTATTAACTAAGTTTGTTTGACTTAGTGATTCTATAGTTATCAATAATAAATCATAATGTCCACTTCTGTTTTCGGAATTGCCCGTAAAAAGAAAGTAAATTGGTTGTTCGTTGTTATTGTTGTATGGATTATGTTCCATCAGAAGGTAGTAATGCTCTTTATTTGAATTACAAGGTCGTAAAATTTTAAATGATTTTGAGAAGATTTTAGAAAATATAATAATTTCGTACTCTGTGCCGTATGTTACTCTATTTCCCTTTGAAATGGACATAAATTGACGATATTGTGAACTGTTTGTGATTTCGTGAACATTTTGTACCGAAATTTTTTCATCTTCCCAATTACGCTCAACATATTTAACTATTTCTAACCTAATCAATTCGTGGTGTATGTCTGTTTTATATATAGCATAACTCATAGCTCGAAATAAACAATTCCCATCACCACGCATAATCATATGCTTAAAATTTTTTACGGGATACATTATCAATTGTTTACTTAAGGAATTTACTTATAAATAATACGTTAATAATTCAACGAAAAAGGGTTACATAATATGTATGCATATATAATGTTGCAACGTCAACGGATTCTACTCTGCATGTATTAATTTAATGTTTAATCTTTTTTAATAAAATAAACGCATAAATGCTTGAATAATCGTCCTTGACTAAAAAACTATGATTATAAATATCAAAAACAACGATATAAACTAAAAAGAAGTACCGTGATATGCGGAAACACGGTGTAACACAGAAAAGCGGGGTAAAATGATCCAATCCTACAGTCAGTATATCTGTAGCTATGCTTGGGGCAAAGTCGATGCGCTGGGGCAAAGTCTAATGCATGATCTTGAGAGGAACAGAAATATTTAAATCAAAAAGCAATTTATTAATTTTACAGCTCGATTGATCCTTACTAGGTATTGCGTTTTAGTAAGGAATCGATCTCCAGAACGAGAGGATTAAGAATAAGACGCAAAATTAAAAGTCTTCGTCTAACCTAAGATGCATTGTGTCGTCGAAGGTATAGAGAAGCGTCGTGCAGTGTGTCACGATCAAAAATCTTTTGTTGTTAGATATGTGCAATGCAATAGGTCATTGCACATAGAAGTAACTTTATATATTATTTTCAATAATTTTTGTTTAATTCGCGAGATAGATAACTTCATTCGCTTGGTATCCCGGACCACACTCTTTCAATTATTTATTAAATTCAATTGTTTATTTATATTCGGACCCCGCTCATTTTCATGTCCCGTTGTGCAGAGTCGGGGGTGTTTCAATGTTAATAGGAAAGAGTTTTGTCTAAATAGTATTGTACAATATACATTTACCAAGTTTTAATGGTACGCAACATCGATGTTTTTTACCTTTTTTCCTTCTTTTTTTCTTCCTTTGTTCCCTTTCTTTTTTTTCCTTGATCCCTTCTTTTTTTCCTTTCTTGTTTATATTAAATAATATTTACACTAAATCATTGCATTAAATAATTGCACTAAATTTAACAATAAATTGCGTTGACTCGAAAATTGCACTTTTTTGTTTACGTTTGCGTGTGCAAGCTTTCAAGTTCAGATGCAAAATGGACAAAGGGAGATTTTAGCCTGCTACCTGGTATATCTATATTTATAGTCTTATGTTTCAAAGTATATATAAGCGTGAGCAAAATTCGTGATGTGTTATATAAGTATACATACAATATATACACATATATAATATATTTAGACATAGTAAGATAGCTATTTGATTTTCGGATTTTTTTAAAGTTAATTTTAAGATTTGTTCAAAATAAAAGTTATGTTTTTATTTTGAAGTGATTTTAATGCAGATGTGGTTTCAAATCGGACTGCCTTGCTATTGAAATAGCTGTACAGTGTACATAGTCCTATACGTATTTTTCTCTAGAGATGTATTCACGAAACTTTGTCGGCGTCGGCTGCTGTAGAGGTTATTAGGCAAGATCGCAAGGCGGGAATGCTTTATTGGAACGTAATGTCTTCTATGTTTGTTTATGTATTACCATCTATGGCATGGCAATGGGAAGGAGATTGATATATTGAAACAATAGGCAATAATTGCATATGGAAGAGTATGCAAAGTACAAAATTATTAGAAATAACACTTAAAACGTTTAGAAAAATAAAACTTTCTTACAGGAATATGTTCAATGTTGAGGATAATTTGAATGTAGGTCTATTGAGCATTGTCTTTTTTTTATGGATAATTTTTATTTTAACGTTTCCTAATATATCATTCTTATGATTATATTCAGCAGTTTGGCGTCATTTCAAAATTATGAAACTGTGCATCAGATATTTGTGTGGATAGATTTTGACATTATAGTCAAGAAGATTTATATTCTCTTATGTCATTTAGATATTTTGTGGTTCATAAGTGTTATGTGGAAAGAAATAGTAATAGTTTTTGCTTATTTTTTACCAAACTTTGTGGAGTGTCAGTGGAATGCTATGATTATTGATGTATTTTTGAGCAATGGATTTTTTAGGTAATTGATTTAAAAATAGATTGAAAGGTTAATAAAAATGCGTCTCTTCGAGCCAAATGTTAATAACTACGCCATACGTTTCGGGGTATTTTACCCCCTCATCAGTGGCTAAGCAAATTAATTTATTATTAAAGTTTACAATGACAATTCGAAATTATGATAACAAAACAAATTAAATTACCAAAGTTTAAAAATGAGTCGTGAACTACATCGACGACGTAAAAACCGCAGACGGCGCTAAAAATTACAATACTCAAATTTGAAGAAAATTACAAAAGAATTTAATAATGGTTACAAAAATCGCTACAAAAATTTACAACTTACAAGGTGCGACGCTCGAAAAACAAAATTGATAAGCGCGACCGGTGCCACTCGGTGGTAATGTGGCACCGGCCAAGGACAAAAGTCAACTAAGTTTACAGCTAAAATCGATCTTATATATACGTTACAATACATCCGTCAAACGGATTCTAATACTATTAAAAGTGTATAAAATGCAAAAATAAGGCGAATATTGTAGCCACGAAAGCCGCCGAGCTCGCTGTGTGTATCCAGAACACAGAGCACAACAGAGGTGACACGAGCTGTTATTCATGTAGTAGATCGGAGAGCCCGCGCTGCTCCGCACGCGACGCCCCTACCATGACTGTATCACTATATAGTACAGTATGGCCAGGCCGTTGCCACGGCAACCCGGTTCTCCGACCTCCCACTTGGGATGTGCCGCTCCGGCCCGCCAGCCAATCACCATTGAACACGTGTTGGCTGAACTGAAGAGAGCGCGAAGCGGTGAGCCACCTCTCTCCGCGTTCTAAACTCCTGGTACAATCTGCTCGCTACCGAGCCTCCGCAATCACAACACTCGACAATTAATGTTTATTAGGACTAACTTTAAGATTGGAAATAACATTCTTGTAACTGGCTTTGAGGTGGCACGTGTCCTCAGCCCTATTCAGCGTGCCATCGAAAAACTGTATATGGAGCATCTCCGAGAACCGTCTACGGAAAATAGACTGCTCTCTGTCAATTATTTTAATATTGTTAAAATCAAAACTATGACCCGTCTCCAACGCATGTACTGCAAGAGGGGAATTCAGATCCCTTTTCTCTATATACCTCTTATGTTCGTATTGCCTAGTTTTTAGAGGCCGGTACGTTTCTCCGATATATGTTGATTCGCAATCGGAGCAATCGATTTTATAAACCACGTTCCGTGTGTCACCCACCGCAGTAGGGTCTTTACCAAGTTTAATAAATTTGTTAAACTTGTTGTTAACATTATTAACTAACCTCACGTCATTATTTCTAAATACGGACCTTAATTTTTCATTGAACCCTTCGTAGTAAGGGAACACACCATAGCCCTTTCCCGAGTGTAAATTATTGTTACTATTGCAATTGGAAGTGTGTGAGTCAATATTGCTCGTGTCTGTGCCTCTCAATGCGGCCCTTAAGATGCCCAAATTACGTGCAATCCGCTTTTTGCTAAATTTCTCAATAAAATCAGGAGGATAATCATTAGCTATTAAGATTTTTTTCGCCTTTTCAACGTTCTCACAGTGGAAACGAGGATCCGACAATAATATTGCCCTATCAAAAAGATTGGATATTATTGCTATTTTTTGACTTTTTGGATGATGGGAAAAGAAATTAATGTATCTGCAAGAAGCTGTGTTTTTTTGGTACCAATTAGTAAATATTTTGCCGCTAGAATCATGAAAGATAGAAATGTCGAGAAAGTTAATACTATTGTTTACTTCAATTTCCGAAGTGAATTGAAGGTATTCGTTATAATTATTAAAAACAGATAACACCACCTCAATCTCCCCTCTGTCCACTATCAAAAAACAGTCATCCACGTATCTGCGAAAAAGTCGAACGCTAGATTTTGTAATGCTCAGACAATGCTCCTCAAGGTCCTCAAGAACTGCATTCGCAAATACAGGACTCGAGCAAAAACCCATCGGGGCGCCAGAAACCTGCTTATAAAAATTGCCATCAAATACAAGATATGTACAATCGAGAAGAGTTCTTATACCGTCAATAAATTCGTCCTTAGACATGCAATTCAAACATGAAAGCCATTTCCATCTCTTCTCTATCGATAACAAAATTGCATCCTTTGGCAAACTCGAAAACAAGGAAACTACATCGAATGACGCGAAACAGTGTTTTTCAGACATATCTATATTAATCAAATCATACTTTAATTGAGAACTATTTTTAATATATGAAGCTGGTAAAGGAAAACGTTTTGATAATAAGACAGACACACACTTATCAAGAGAGTAAGTAGGGCTATTAACTGCAGAAACTATAATCCGTACAGGATTATCAGGTTTGTGAATTTTTATAAGGCCATACGCTTTCGGCAGCGATGTGTGCTCAATACCCTTAGAAGAAAGACCTCTGAAGGCCTCATCACACTCCAAGACGCCCCGTGTACTCCAAAGATCAATCAGTTTTTTAATCCGCTTTTTTATCCCTGCGGCGGGGTTAACTTTAACCCGTCTATAAAATCTATCGTCGTTAAGAGCGTCATTGACCTTTGAAATGTACACATTGCGATCTATTGCCACCGTAGCGTTGCCCTTATCTGCTCTAGTAAAAAATACATCCGGATTATTCCTTAAAAATTGTTTTGTGCGTTTGATATTATACAACATAATGCGTTCATGGTAAGGCGTGTGTGTCTTATTTTTAATTTGTGAATTTAAAATGGAAATAACGCCATCACGCAGTCCTCCGTCTATGCCTCGATTGAACATATAAACATTCTCCAAGCTTTTCAAAATCTCAATAGCTTCTTTAAAATGAAATTCTGTATTAAAATTAAATTTTTCACCCATAGACATCACCCTTTCTACATAATCTGGAAGTTGTGAATCAGAAAGATTCACAAGCCATTTTTTTCTTATTTCGAAAATATCGGCATGGCTAAAATTGTAATTAGACATAATATTATTCACCTTCGAACCAATCATATTCGAAGTGTTGCCGTGCGAGCTGACCGAAAGGTCATGTCCCTGAGTGTGTAAACATGCTGCGGAGAGGTCAGATATTTTTCTCTCGCAGTTATAATTTAATTTATTTTTATAAGTTGAAAGTGAATTAGTAGAAAAATCCAAAACTACTCTAGAAAAGGACTCGGAACTCAGTCTTATAACATTACCAACAATGTGCAATATTTTTCTACCTAAATAACTAATATGAGTATTACGTCTTGATTGTACATATCTTGTATTTGATGGCAATTTTTATAAGCAGGTTTCTGGCGCCCCGATGGGTTTTTGCTCGAGTCCTGTATTTGCGAATGCAGTTCTTGAGGACCTTGAGGAGCATTGTCTGAGCATTACAAAATCTAGCGTTCGACTTTTTCGCAGATACGTGGATGACTGTTTTTTGATAGTGGACAGAGGGGAGATTGAGGTGGTGTTATCTGTTTTTAATAATTATAACGAATACCTTCAATTCACTTCGGAAATTGAAGTAAACAATAGTATTAACTTTCTCGACATTTCTATCTTTCATGATTCTAGCGGCAAAATATTTACTAATTGGTACCAAAAAAACACAGCTTCTTGCAGATACATTAATTTCTTTTCCCATCATCCAAAAAGTCAAAAAATAGCAATAATATCCAATCTTTTTGATAGGGCAATATTATTGTCGGATCCTCGTTTCCACTGTGAGAACGTTGAAAAGGCGAAAAAAATCTTAATAGCTAATGATTATCCTCCTGATTTTATTGAGAAATTTAGCAAAAAGCGGATTGCACGTAATTTGGGCATCTTAAGGGCCGCATTGAGAGGCACAGACACGAGCAATATTGACTCACACACTTCCAATTGCAATAGTAACAATAATTTACACTCGGGAAAGGGCTATGGTGTGTTCCCTTACTACGAAGGGTTCAATGAAAAATTAAGGTCCGTATTTAGAAATAATGACGTGAGGTTAGTTAATAATGTTACCAACAAGTTTAACAAATTTATTAAACTTGGTAAAGACCCTACTGCGGTGGGTGACACACGGAACGTGGTTTATAAAATCGATTGCTCCGATTGCGAATCAACATATATCGGAGAAACGTACCGGCCTCTAAAAACTAGGCAATACGAACATAAGAGGTATATAGAGAAAAGGGATCTGAATTCCCCTCTTGCAGTACATGCGTTGGAGACGGGTCATAGTTTTGATTTTAACAATATTAAAATAATTGACAGAGAGCAGTCTATTTTCCGTAGACGGTTCTCGGAGATGCTCCATATACAGTTTTTCGATGGCACGCTGAATAGGGCTGAGGACACGTGCCACCTCAAAGCCAGTTACAAGAATGTTATTTCCAATCTTAAAGTTAGTCCTAATAAACATTAATTGTCGAGTGTTGTGATTGCGGAGGCTCGGTAGCGAGCAGATTGTACCAGGAGTTTAGAACGCGGAGAGAGGTGGCTCACCGCTTCGCGCTCTCTTCAGTTCAGCCAACACGTGTTCAATGGTGATTGGCTGGCGGGCCGGAGCGGCACATCCCAAGTGGGAGGTCGGAGAACCAGGTTGCCGTGGCAACGGCCTGGCCATACTGTACTATATAGTGATACAGTCATGGTAGGGGCGTCGCGTGCGGAGCAGCGCGGGCTCTCCGATCTACTACATGAATAACAGCTCGTGTCACCTCTGTTGTGCTATGTGTTCTGGATACACACAGCGAGCTCGGCGGCTTTCGTGGCTACAATATTCGCCTTATTTTTGCATTTTATACACTTTTAATTGTATTAGAATCCGTTTGACGGATGTATTGTAACGTATATATAAGATCGATTTTAGCTGTAAACTTAGTTGACTTTTGTCCTTGGCCGGTGCCACATTACCACCGAGTGGCACCGGTCGCGCTTATCAATTTTGTTTTTCGAGCGTCGCACCTTGTAAGTTGTAAATTTTTGTAGCGATTTTTGTAACCATTATTAAATTCTTTTGTAATTTTCTTCAAATTTGCGTATTGTAATTTTTAGCGCCGTCTGCGGTTTTTACGTCGTCGATGTAGTTCACGACTCATTTTTAAACTTTGGTAATTTAATTTGTTTTGTTATCATAATTTCGAATTGTCATTGTAAACTTTAATAATAAATTAATTTGCTTAGCCACTGATGAGGGGGTAAAATACCCCGAAACGTATGGCGTAGTTATTAACATTTGGCTCGAAGAGACGCATCTTTATTAACCTTTCAATCTTCCATCATCGAGCGATAGAGTCAGTTTCAAACAATGATTTAAAAATAGTTGATAATATTAATGTATTTTCTTAATTGTATTTTATATTGCACCACATTAAACTTTTAGATCTATCTAATAATGAGAGATGCAATAATTAGAGATCTTCATAAAGATATTTCACTATCAGTAAGAGGGGCTGTATGGTCAGCTTTACTGGGTGTTACACGTTATATTTAAAAATGATATATGATTGACAAAGAAGTACCCACACATATTGATAGACAAATTGAAGTGGACGTTCTAAGGTGTCATCAGTATAGTGAAATTTTATCATCCGATGTAGAAAATGAAAGACTCCAGAGGTTGTTAAAAGCATGGGTTAGAGGTTATCTTCATTACGTTTATTGGTAGGGATTCTATCCACTTACAGCACTATTTTAATTTTTTTAGGAATTCAAAGAATGTTGTGGAAGAGTTTTTGTTGACTCAATTCCAGAGTTTTGTTTTCCTTTAGAGAAAATTATAGATTTTGCAGAGATAGATGTTAAATTAATATCAAATTATACATGTATATTAGTTCTGCCCTTCATAACAGAAGGAACAGGTTTCAAGGGTGCAATATACGTAACAGAGCCAACTCTGTGAATAGGAAAGCTTTTTATGGAAGAGCTTGTTTCGATCTCAAAAAGGATGTCGATTCCGGAAAAATAGCCAAAGCTCTCGGGGTAAATTTTCACTTCACTCATCTCATTGATATTATCTTGTTTTGTCAATTTTTCATTCTTTACTTTGTATTTGTAAGAAGCTCGTGTTACTGCAGGAACAAGTTGTAATGGATATTTAGTATTTGGAAATAACATTGGCAATGTTTATTTAGTAAATAGACAGTATGAAATAGTAACATTTAGAGTCTACGAAATCACCTTAACTGTTGCACAGCAAGTTCAGAACTCTACATTTTTTTTTACCATAGGCGTAAAGTATTCTGTATTTTCTTTACACATTATGTTAAAAAAAGTTATATTTTTATTCATTTATCAAAAATTTTTAGGAAGATGAACCTGGTTGTAATCCAACAATCAAGGTATGGAATTTGGCTAAAAAAGATAAACAGGGATATCCAACTTGTGTTCGCATAAGTAGAGCCATACCCAGCTACAGAGCAGTTCCGGCGAGTGCTTTATGTGTCCACTCAAGTTTAACCTTAATGGTTGTAGGATTTGAAGATGGTTCTATTATGTTATATAGGTACAGTCGAAGCAAACAAAATATTCTTTATTTCTATCATTTTTTATAAAACTTCATTTTTTTTTTATAGAAATATGTTTAGCAGTACCTAAAGAATTCAGACATAGTAACATTTCACAAGAAAACTGTTGAATAGTGTGTCAATGATAAAGATAGAAAACCTGCCATTAATTAAGCTCTGCGAGATACCTTAGTCACAATATTGTCAAATAATACAACTAATAATACAAGAACATTGGAATCTTATATCAAATTTTGTATAGAATTATGTCGCAAAGATTTGGTAACAACGAGTATGCCTGTTATGCTGCTTAGTGATATGTTTGATGCACTAACATTAAATCTTTGTGAAGATTTGTTTACATATGTAGAAAATAATGTTTCTACTTGGAAAGAAGACTTATTTTTTGGAGCGTGTAAGAATAATTTACTATGAATGTGTAATGATCTTCTTAGAAGACTTTTCCGTTGCCAACAGATTGTCTTTTGTGGTAGAATTTTGCTGTTCTTAGTAAAGTTCTTTCCATTCTCTGAAAGATCAGGACTTAATATTGTATGTGAATTTAATTTAGAAAATGTTACTGAATTTGGATCAGAGAAGTCAGAAGAAGAGGTCATTCAACAAATGGATATTGATGGAATAAAGTCTGATATTAAAATTTCAATTGATTATAATCTATACAGAAAATTTTGGGCTCTACAAGATTTCTTTAGGAATCCTAACCAATGTTATAATAATAAAATGTTTTGGAAGTGTTTTTCAACGGTAATTTGTTTGAATTTTTATGTCAAATATATAATCAAATCTTTATTATTCACAAACATAATTTTCTATTTTCAGCATGCTTCAAATGTTTTGTCAGCCTTTGCTTCATTTAGAAGATCAAAAGGATTGTATAATAGATCATTTAAAAACTGAATCATTTATGGATGGACCTTACAAGGAGACCCATTATTTTGCAAAGTATTTGATAAATGAGAAGTTATTAGAACTACAGCTATTTGATTCAATGTGTATATTAAGATGATATCCCTGACAATTTTTTTGAATTAACGATAAATGATGCAAAAGCTTTTCTTCGTGATGCTAAAAAAATGCAGTCAAAACTTGAAGATTCTCCTCTTCTAACTTCAGTCTTGAGAGAATTGGAAAAAGGTAAATGAAAATTGAACCGCTTGTACAAATATTAGAAAGTTGTCATTCGCATTCAATTTCCAAATGTCCTTGTGCTACAGGGTCTTTTTAATTCAACTGAGACGATAAAAGTTGTCAAAGATTTTGTTAAAAGTTATCTTGAACATTTAGAGGCTGATTTTTCACTCTGTAAGAAACTAATTCATTATTGAAATTAAATCTAATATTTTATTAATTAAATCATTGAATAAGAATATTTATTCTATTCAGATACAACTTCACCAAGATGTGACTTAAATGCTGAAAATCGTTTTTACATGAAATTGTTTTATACAAAAAGTAACTGTCGGATAACTTTTATGCGTATACTAAGATTACATAAAGAAATTATTCATATAATTTAGTATTTTTTGATTATTATACAATTTGATTATTATTATTTAAGTAGTAATTTGTAATTTATACGTGTATTATTAAAATTTGTTGTGCTAAGAAAAATTAAAAATTAGATCTGTTATAAAAAACAAAAATAAACAGTAATCAGTTTGTGTTAAAATTATTATTTTGGAGTTTTCATTTCTATATCTTTAGTTGGGGGGGGGGGTGTGTATCGAGTGTAAATAGTTGATTGGATAAAATTGGGATTTAAAGGATATGCATGTGATTGTGGATGAGAATAAGCCGGTGCTGTGAAAATATTGGGGTTTGTAGACAGATTGTTTTGATTATGGGATTGGATTGTGGAAGTAGTTTCTATATTCTTTGTTTTGGATTCCTCTTGTATGTAATTTTGGGTTTTGCTTTCATCGCAGGACTCGTAACGATTCTTATTGTAACGATTCTTATTGTAATAATTGTTTTGCTTTGTGGCTTTTAAAAATTGCATGTGTGCTGTCATCAATTGTTGCTGTTGTCTGCGTTGCTTGTGGATTGGAATCCATTTATTTTTTGAGTTGTTCCATCGCTTTACATTATTTTGCTTTGTTTGATGATCGTTGTTATAATCTGTAAATAAATTGATATTATTTCATGTATTTATTAATTCTTTGTTAGATTTGATTGTTTGGAGTTTATTAACTTACTTTGTGGTATTGTATCATTTAGTTGGCTATTGTTAGCCTGGTGTTCGTTAACTGATGTACTTGCAGATAACACTTCATCTTGTTCTGAAATTATTTGTTAAAAAAAGTTTTGCAATAATAATGTTAAAATTTGAAAAAAATGGGATTTTTAGATTATTTTACCTGTATTATTTAATGATTCTGCATAGTTGTCTTGTAGAGTTTGTATAGTTTCCAACGAATTTATATACTTATCACTCATTGTATGTAGCTCTTTGTTAAGTCTTTTTAAGTCTTTTTTTGGCGCCTTGATTATCTTGCGAAGGCGGTGCAGATCTTCAATTTCGTTTATGTTTGAACTCTGAAAAAATGATTTATCATTGTATTGTTTTAAATTTTATTGAATTATATATATATATATTTTAATATTTAATTTAAATATTTAATATTACCTTATCTGAATCACTTGCACTTGGAGACGACATTTTTTTGTAATAAAAAGAATTCTTTTTGGTGAGTACGGGTTCACTGGTATTATTCGAATTTATTTCAAAAAAAGCGGTTGGTGTTGATGAGTTCAACAACCAATCAGATTACTGTTTACTTTCTTGGTTAGGTTAGGTCTAATGCTATAGATATATGTGGGGACACAGCCCGCACGGCGGCAGCACCTCGCGGCAGAGAGGGTGAGAGAGAGAGAGCGAACAGCTCGAGCGTCGAGCCAGCCCCGCGCCCCCCTGCGCGTCAGTCCACGCTGAGAGCCCGAGCGCAGCAGTCGTCTGGCAGAGCTACCCACAAGAGCAAGCAAATAAAGGAAGCACACTGAACACACGCCGTCTTCCTTCACCTTCAACCCACGCCACCTCCCAGGGCGCCGCCCCCCCCCCTTCACTGGTGACCGGACGGACGCCTAGGTAAGAAAAACCAGGAAAACTGCGAGGCGGACGAACACAAAGGATAGCAACAGGCGAGCGCTACACACACACACCCGCAGCAAGCGCTACACACGCACGCACGCGGACCGACGCCATCTTCTCCGACACTCAAGGTACGCCGACGACGCTCTCGACAACGAAGTCGCCGCTTCGCACAAACATGCACACATAAAAACTAGTGCAGAAGAAGCGACGACGCGCACGGATACTCTCAGCGCCCGTCCAACGCACAACACCAGCGTTGAGACGACCGGTGGAGGAGGACTCCTAGAAATCCCCGCCAAAGCCGACTCGTGCAGGCACGCCGGCGAGTCGCGCTGATAGTGTGTTGCGTGCAGGCACGCCGGCGCACACACAGAGACGCTACCGAGGCCAGCATCACCGTCAGCACACAACGGCCAGGGGCGTAGAGGAGACGCAACAGCAGCGCAGCAGCAACACCACCACAACAGCAGCAACGGCAGCACAGCAACAGCAGCACACGCCGATCAACGCCACACAGCGCACACAGCATCGTCTCCGCAGCAACAACACATCGCTCGCAGCAGCCGTTCGACCTTCAGCCACAGCAGCACCGAAGCACAGCTAAGGCGCCGGTGCGTTCAGTCTCTTTCGTCCGAGACGCATAGCAAGCTCCAAGGTAAACAATACCACATTTCGACACGCGTTCGCAGTATTTCACGCGCAGCATACGTTAACCCGCAATACTTTTTTTCCGTTTTACAAAAGACACGGTCTCAGCGTAGCAAATAGTATAGCGTGTTTTTCGTAAACGCGTCGTTTTCTCAGTAGTTAACGAAAGTCCGAATACGCGCTTTATTACTTTTCAAAAATACGACAGTGTTTCCCCGGGAAAAGACGAGTGTTGTAAATCGCCACCCACACTTTCCCCGGAAAGGGACGAGCGATCATAAATCGCCGACTTCGGGTTTTCCCCGAAAGGGACGAGCGGTCATAAATCGCCGACTTCGGGTTTTTCCCCGAAAGGGACGAGCGATCATAAATCGTCGTCCACGGTTCTCCCCGGCAAGGGACAGCAATATAAACCGTCTCGACGTTTTTCCCCAACACGAAAACACAGCCATAAAAGCAGTTAGAATTTTTCCCCGGACGGAAAGTTTATTTTTATAACTTCAGCACAAGCGGAAATCGAACGCCGAATATTTTCCTTCTGTTTTCCTCCCACCTGCGCCGGCAGGGAGAAGGAGCGAGAGTGCCGCATGCATGCTCACTCGGCCGGTAAACACGAGCGCTGATTCACCGTTTACCCCCTCTCGCTCAAAGGCTGATAGCACACGTTTACGCACGGAGTGGACGAAAGCGACACGGCGGTAGGGAGCAAGCCAGGCGCTCTTTGATAGCACAGGCCGGTGGAATAACCCCTACTCAAGCGAGCGAACCGCGAAAAATATTTTTCTTTCTTTTGCGCACCGCGTCACAACTAGCAATATTTTTCAATAATTATTATGCGTCAAACGCACCGCGTAAATCTGGAGTGCGACAAGTGATTCCACGGATCCTCGCTTTGATTTCGGGAAGTTTGTTTCGCGTTTTTTTGAAATAAAGTATACGTTATTTTAGAAAACATTCCCGTACAAGTTATTCGAGTTAACGCGTAGGATCCGAGGCATCAGTCTCGCAGTGCAGATATAAAACACACGTAAAGTCAACACAGCCTAGTAACAACAACGAAATAACTAGTCTGCTAATCATAAGATTTATTTTAACAACGTAACCATTTTTAAGCAAGCGAATATTAGAAATTTAAGCTCATTGTAAATAAAGATATTGTAGAAACCCTTATCCTCCCTTCCCCCCCACCAACGCACCCTCGGAGACAGCTGACGCCAGGGACACCGTCCCCTGGACAGTAGTCCCGTCCCGGAGGTGCAGCCCAGCGCAGCTGATCGGGACCGCGCGGCGCGGATTCGGCCACACGGTCGCGAAAACACATGAACGACGCGGACGCGAGCCTGTCGCTTAGATCGGGAAGACAGATCCCAAAACAACAAAGCCAAAACCTCACATCTTTTCCTCCACAACCCACTCCACCTCCCACGGGCGAGATGACGCTCACCAGGACTCCTGATGCCACACCCAGCACGCCGCGCAGACGGACACAGTCCCCTGCAGCAACACACAGCAACGAGACGGATCAAGAAGAATTCGACCTCGCCAACGAGCCCATGCTCCAGTCAGCAACCACCATCACTGTGACCGCTACAACAACCTCAAATGCTCCGCCGGCCCAAGCACAGGGTGAACCGCCTCGGCAGCCACAACTACTCACAACTGTAGCAACTCACACACGCCACGGCGCGTCGACGACGTTAGTCACCACTGCAAGTTCAAGTCTACTCTCGCGCCCGATAGCGCATACTCACGTCAACGCCACAGCACGGAATCTCCTGCCCGCTTTCCAAGCCCAGGAATATCCGGCGCACCAGCCAATGGTAGAAAGGCTGCAGGCTGATCACGCAGCCCTACATCAATACACCGTCCAGCAGGCAGACCTACACAACCGCCTTCTCGAGCAGCAGCAGACTCAGATGCAACAACTCCAACAACACCTGCAGCTCATCACCGAGCAGCTAACAGTAGCACTGCAGCGCGCCTCGAGCACGGTCCTGCCTTCGCCTACAACCAGCGACTACGGCCCAGCCCCAGCCCAACAACACCAAGCTACCAACCAGCAACCAGCAGCAAGCTCCAACGTACCAGCTCCATTTACAGTCAACCATCAGCCTCAACCAGTGCAATCGGGCGTCTACAGCGCCGTCCCACCATCAATTTATCAATACAATAATGCAGCACAAAACTTCAAACAGACGAAAAACCTCACATTCTGGCAATTCTACAAATACGATCCAGAGGGCTGGTACTCACAACTGGAGGATGCATTCAGGGCCATTGGCGTCACCAACGACGAGGAGAAATACAACTTCGTCTGCAGGTATTTACCCGCAGACACACACAAAGACATCCATTACAATTTGACGACGCTAGAGCCTGGACGCAAGCACGAATAACTCAAGAAGATACTCATTGACAAATATGCAGTCACGGCTCGTCAACAAATAGAGAGGTTGTGTGGCGGAGCCACACTAGGCAACAAACGCCCATCAGAGTTCCTGGCGGAACTCATGAGTTTAGCGAAAGGTATGATTACCAGAGAGGCCACTATCAGGCTCTGGAGAGCCAGACTGCCCAGCGCCGTTGCCTGGTCACTGACGAACATCACAGATGAAAACGAGCTCACCACCAGAGCAGACGAAGCACACGCTCTCTTGCAACAACAACAGGGCGGATTCATCGTGCAGCTCACGAGTCCACAGCCGCCACCACCACAGGTCAACGCGTCACTCGAAGCTCGATTAGCAGCAATCGAAAAAGCTCAGTCCAGCTTCCTCCGGTACAGCCGGAGCAGGGAACGCTCCAACTCACGCAACAACAGGCAACACGGCAGGCCACACAGCAACGGCCCAAGTGACCATCCAACGAAGCCACAGGCCAAAAACCGCCCATCAACACCGGGCCAACGCCAAGGCAACAGCCAACACACCAGATGCTTCTACCATCGCCGCTTCGGCTCAGACGCAAGAAATTGCATCCTGCCGTGCGACTGGGTACGCACACCCGAAGACTCTTACACTGTGAGGTCCAAAGAAGCAGTCAAGCAACAGGAAAACTAAATGCCCCAGCTGTCGAGGAGGCTGACAGCAGGTCCAGAGCACCCCTACGCCTTCACGTAAAAGACGAGATCTTCAAGCTGACGTTCCTGATCGACACCGGAGCAGATCTGTCTATACTTCCCCCAACGGAAAGCAGCAAGCCGACACCGTCAAATCTCAAGCTTTTCGCAGTCAACGGCACCGCCATTAACACATACGGCACCACACGACGAACACTGGACGTCGGGCTACCGTATAAGATATCGTGGAACTTCACAATCGCTGACATTCCTCACCCCATCATAGGCGCGGACCTATTAACCGCTTACCATCTACTCCCGGACTTAAAACTCGGGAAGCTGGTAGACGGCGCAAGCAAGGCGGAAGCCGCAAGCTTCATGAGGGAAGCGGAAGTATTCCAGATATCACTACTACAATCAGGCCACAAATACCAAGAGATAATCAACAAGCATCCACAGGTATTCGGCCCTGATCAATTCCGCAACGTCAAAAAACGCGGCGTACTACATCACATCCTGACACAAGGACCCCCTGTGTCACAACGAGCGAGGCCTTTGATACCAGCAAAACTAAAAGCCGCCAAGAAGGAATTCAACAAATGGCTCAGTCTCGGCATTTGCCGACCATCAAGCAGCCCATGGGCGAGCCCCCTACACTTGGTACCTAAAAAAGACGGCACATGGCGACCGTGCGGAGACTTCAGGAAGCTGAACTTGATGACCATCCCAGATCGCTACCCAGTGCCAAGGCTACACGACTGCATGGCTTTTCTCAAGGATAAAACAGTATTTTCAGCACTGGATCTGCGTCAAGCCTACCACCAGATCCCGGTTGCTCCAGAAGACATCCCCAAGACAGCAGTAATAACTCCATTCGGGCTATTTGAATTCCTAGTCATGACTTTGGTTTTCGCAACGCGGCTCAAACGTTCCAGCGCTACATTCACTCCGCTCTAGGCGACCTGGACTTCGTCTTCGTATACATAGACGACATACTCATCGCCTCATCCTCAGAGGAGGAGCACCGGCGACACCTGGAGATAGTGTTACAATGTCTGGCCGAGTTCGAGCTTCAAGCGAACCTCGACAAATGCACCTTTGGCGTACCAGAGCTAGTCTTCCTCGGACATCTGATATCTGCTAAAGGCTACAAACCCAGCCCAACCAAGGTACAGGCAATCCAGGAGTTTCCAAGGCCCTCGAACATCGAGGAACTCCGCAGATTCCTGGGACTTGTAAACAGCTACAGAACACTACTTCCACACGCTGCCGAAACCCAGCTTCTTCTGCACGAGCAAGTCATCGGTTGCAAGAAGAAAGACAAGAGGCCAATCCACTGGACGGCCGAAAGCATCGCAGCATTCGAGAAATGCAAAAAAGACGTCGCCGACCTCACCTACATGGCTTTCCCTGACGAAAACGCAGACTACCTCCCAAACATTTTCTCACGCCAGACGCTAGATTCGACCATGTCCATCTAGATCTAGTGGGACCTTTCCCCACGAGCAACGGAGCCTCACACATCCTCAGTATCATCGATCGATACTCGAGGTGGCCAGAAGCCATACCAATCGCCGACACCTCGGCAGACACAGTCGCTCACGCCTTCCTGGAGCACTGGGTGAGCAGATACGGAGCTCCAACGCTGATAACAACAGATCAAGGACCACAATTTGAATCACGCCTGTTCTCTCAATTTCTGCAAGTGATAGGCACTCGTCGTTGCAGAACCACCTCCTACCACCCAGCTTCAAACGGCATGGTGGAGAGGCTTCATCGAGAAATCAAATCAGCGTTCGCATGCCATGAGAACAACCACAACTGGACGAGAATCCTGCCATCAGTGATGCTCGGACTCCGGAACAGGATTCGCCCCGACACCAACACAAGCCCAGCACAGCTGGTTTTCGGGAAAACCACCAGAATCCCAGGCGACTTCGCCCCGTTCACAGACGAGGAACCAGACATCAGGGTTTTCTACAACGAGTTCCGAGAGACAATGAGGCAACTACGACCGGTCCCAGTGATCCACAAGTCAGACACACAACCATTCATTCACAAAGGGCTGGACACCTGCACACACGTCTGGATGAGAGAGAAGCCAATAAGACCACCACTCTCTACGCCGTACATCGGCCCTTACGAGGTCATCGAGCGTGACATGGAAAACCACACCTTCACAATCGACAAAGACGGCAGCAGGAAAACAGTGAACATCACTAGGCTCAAACCAGCTTTCCTACTCCATGAGGAGGAAGAAGAAAAAGATAGCCCGACAGCGGCACCACCGTCACCGCCCACCAACCCAATACAAGCGCTGTTTAACTCCCCCGAACCCCCCAACCCACCACCTAACCAACAAACCAACCCTTCCGAACCGTCGCAAGACGACATCCCAATTCCAAACCCACCCAACGATCGTCAAGTCGACAACCAACTCGCGACGCGCAACCTCGCGGCTCAGCCTCCCGCGGCGCAAGCTGACACATCCGACTCGACCGATCAACAACAAAATAGCACTCAACCCGCACCGTGCGCACCCGCGATTCAACCCCCCGCGACGCGAGCAGACACACAAACATCACCCCGCGTCAAACGGCAAAAACACATCCCAAACATTCTCAAGAGAAACCGCGTTAATTACCGTTGTCATTCTGTGAACTGTATGCTTTGTAGTGTTTCGCTGTTTTTCAGGTTGATCAGAGTGGCGTTGCGATTGCGGACGAAACTGATATTGATGAGGTGTGCGGTTGGGAGTGGTGACTCTTTACAATTTGGGGTGTCTCCGAAGACGAGACTTTTGACTGCGCAGATGTTTGTGATTGTGGCACACAGCTGAGGGGTGGCCTCGACTGCGGTCAAATCAATCTTGTTTATGATGATGGGGTCGCCTCCAGGTCTCCATCTATCATTGAGAAGTGTCAACACTCCTGCCGTGCCTGGCGCCGTGCTTCGATCCGCAAAGCGGTATGACTTGGCTGAGAGTTTCCTGTTGTCCTTTCTCAGCAGGTCGAGGGGGTTGTTGCTGTGCTTATACCTTTCTGCCGAAGGGTCAATCTCGACAGTCATTCCTTCCAATGTTTTTAACTCTCCTGTGGCTTCGTACAGGTTGAGGTAATCTGTGCCCTGGGAGTGCTCTGCGATTAACTTGGTTACTGTGGTGCAGTGCAGTACTCTTAACAGGGTGTCGGGGATCTTGACCTTCGGCATCTCGCTCTCTGTTGGTGTGCCAGCGTTGATGGTCTCGTCGTCGGGGCGGCATCGGATTTGTGATTGCCGTCCAGATCGGTCGGTGAAGGTGAGCTCACCTTTGATTGAACGGATTTGAGTTCTTACCGAGCCGGCCAGTGTTTCGAAGACCAGTGACGCCTGAGTGTCGCCGCGTCGGCGTTTACTCTCATCCTGTCTGGTGTTTGTGAGTTTGACGATGTCGAAGCGATCCACGTCTTGTGCTTCCAAACAAGCGCGCAGTTGGTTTCTGGTTAGCTTGTAGTGGATATTGTACATGAAGAGTTGTCGTACCGGGATGTTGTTCATCACTGCTATCGGTGATCGTACCGTTAGCGTGACGTCGTTGGCCGGGTAGCGTGCTCTCAGCATTTGCGTTTCTCTGCGGTCGGTTTGCCTGCGCAGTTCTTGTTGAAACTGTTCGAGGGCCAAGTCCGCGTTGAAGCAGTCCGCTTTGATCGCGGGGTCCGCGGAGCGGTTCTTGTACTGTTGCAGTAGCTCCCGTTGCTCTTCAATTCCTTCCATGCTGCTGTGAGTCAGTGTGTGAGTCACTTTTCTGCGAGGTGAACCTACTCTCAGTTGTCTTGGGTGGCACCTCCGGGAGGGGACAACTGTCCTAGGGGACGGTGACCCTGGTGCAACTGAGCTGGTGTTGCCTGCTAGAAATTGAATGACTTTATTGCCGCTGTAACTTGTTTGAGAAAGTTACGCGGTTTCTCTTGAGAATGTTTGGGATGTGTTATTGCCGTTTGACGCGGGGTGATGTTTGTGTGTCTGCTCGCATCGCGGGGGGTTGAATCGCGGGTGCGCACGGTGCGGGTTGAATGCTATTTTGTTGTTGATCGGTCGAGTCGAATGTGTCAGCTTGCGCCGCGGGAGGCTGAGCCGCGAGGTTGCGCGTCGCGAGTTGGTTGTCGACTTGACGATCGTTGGGTGGGTTTGGAATTGGGATGTCGTCTTGCGACGGTTCGGAAGGGTTGGTTTGTTGGTTAGGTGGTGGGTTGGGGGGTTCGGGGGAGTTAAACAGCGCTTGTATTGGGTTGGTGGGCGGTGACGGTGGTGCCGCTGTCGGGCTATCTTTTTCTTCTTCCTCCTCATGGAGTAGGAAAGCTGGTTTGAGCCTAGTGATGTTCACTGTTTTCCTGCTGCCGTCTTTGTCGATTGTGAAGGTGTGGTTTTCCATGTCACGCTCGATGACCTCGTAAGGGCCGATGTACGGCGTAGAGAGTGGTGGTCTTATTGGCTTCTCTCTCATCCAGACGTGTGTGCAGGTGTCCAGCCCTTTGTGAATGAATGGTTGTGTGTCTGACTTGTGGATCACTGGGACCGGTCGTAGTTGCCTCATTGTCTCTCGGAACTCGTTATAGAAAACCCTGATGTCTGGTTCCTCGTCTGTGAACGGGGCGAAGTCGCCTGGGATTCTGGTGGTTTTCCCGAAAACCAGCTGTGCTGGGCTTGTGTTGGTGTCGGGGCGAATCCTGTTCCGGAGTCCGAGCATCACTGATGGCAGGATTCTCGTCCAGTTGTGGTTGTTCTCATGGCATGCGAACGCTGATTTGATTTCTCGATGAAGCCTCTCCACCATGCCGTTTGAAGCTGCCTATCACTTGCAGAAATTGAGAGAACAGGCGTGATTCGAATTCTGGTCCTTGATCTGTTGTTATCAGCGTTGGAGCTCAGTATCTGCTCACCCAGTGCTCCAGGAAGGCGTGAGCGACTGTGTCTGCCGAGGTGTCGGCGATTGGTATGGCTTCTGGCCACCTCGAGTATCGATCGATGATACTGAGGATGTGTGAGGCTCCGTTGCTCGTGGGGAAAGGTCCCACTAGATCTAGATGGACATGGTCGAATCTAGCGTCTGGCGTGAGAAAATGTTTGGGAGGTAGTTTGTTGTGGCGGGAGATCTTGGCTCTTTGACATGCCATGCAATGTTTGCACCATTTGACCGTGTCTCTTCTGATATCGGGCCACACGTACTGCTGCCTGATTAGGCGGACTGTGACTCGTGGGCCTGGGTGGGAGAGTGAGTGAAAAGTGTCGAAGACTTCTTTTCTTAAGGATTGAGGGATGTACGGGCGGATGACGTCTTCTCTGATGTCGCAGTAGAACTCTGCGTGATTTGAGCCCTATGTTAGCTTTCGTAGCTTCAAAGGGTTAGACGGATCGTCTAGGATTGAGCGAAGCTGCTCATCGTTCTTCTGCTCATTGCTGAGGTGTTGTGCATCGTACAGCGTTGGTAGTTTGAAAGTTTCGATGTTAGCTTTTACCTGGAGCAGTAGTTCGTCTTCCTCGGTGTCGTGGTCGTTCCAGTGGAATATGCTTGGTGTTGTAAAGGCGTTGACCCGAGATAGAGCGTCTGCCACCTCGTTCTCTTCTCCTGGTAAATAATGGATCTCAGTGTTGTATTGTGCGATGTACGAGAGTCTGCGAGACCGGATGGCTGGCATCTTCTCGGTGCTGAGTTGCAGGGCGTACGTGAGAGGTTTGTGATCCGTGTAGGTCTTGAATACGGCCCCTTCCAGGTGGTGTTGGAAGTGTCTGATCGCTTCATATATCGCCGTGAGCTCTCGGTCGTACGTTGCGTACTTGCGTTCTGGATCGGTGAATTTACGAGAGAAAAAGCCGAGGGGCGTCCAGGTGCCCTCTTGGAGCTGTTCTAGGGCCGCGCCCATTGCTGTGTCAGATGCGTCACAGATCAGACGTAGTTCTGCGTTTTCGTCAGGGAAAGCCATGTAGGTGAGGTCGGCGACGTCTTTTTTGCATTTCTCGAATGCTGCGATGCTTTCGGCCGTCCAGTGGATTGGCCTCTTGTCTTTCTTCTTGCAACCGATGACTTGCTCGTGCAGAAGAAGCTGGGTTTCGGCAGCGTGTGGAAGTAGTGTTCTGTAGCTGTTTACAAGTCCCAGGAATCTGCGGAGTTCCTCGATGTTCGAGGGCCTTGGAAACTCCTGGATTGCCTGTACCTTGGTTGGGCTGGGTTTGTAGCCTTTAGCAGATATCAGATGTCCGAGGAAGACTAGCTCTGGTACGCCAAAGGTGCATTTGTCGAGGTTCGCTTGAAGCTCGAACTCGGCCAGACATTGTAACACTATCTCCAGGTGTCGCCGGTGCTCCTCCTCTGAGGATGAGGCGATGAGTATGTCGTCTATGTATACGAAGACGAAGTCCAGGTCGCCTAGAGCGGAGTGAATGTAGCACTGGAACGTTTGAGCCGCGTTGCGAAAACCAAAAGTCATGACTAGGAATTCAAATAGCCCGAATGGAGTTATTACTGCTGTCTTGGGGATGTCTTCTGGAGCAACCGGGATCTGGTGGTAGGCTTGACGCAGATCCAGTGCTGAAAATACTGTTTTATCCTTGAGAAAAGCCATGCAGTCGTGTAGCCTTGGCACTGGGTAGCGATCTGGGATGGTCATCAAGTTCAGCTTCCTGAAGTCTCCGCACGGTCGCCATGTGCCGTCTTTTTTAGGTACCAAGTGTAGGGGGCTCGCCCATGGGCTGCTTGATGGTCGGCAAATGCCGAGACTGAGCCATTTGTTGAATTCCTTCTTGGCGGCTTTTAGTTTTGCTGGTATCAAAGGCCTCGCTCGTTGTGACACAGGGGGTCCTTGTGTCAGGATGTGATGTAGTACGCCGCGTTTTTTGACGTTGCGGAATTGATCAGGGCCGAATACCTGTGGATGCTTGTTGATTATCTCTTGGTATTTGTGGCCTGATTGTAGTAGTGATATCTGGAATACTTCCGCTTCCCTCATGAAGCTTGCGGCTTCCGCCTTGCTTGCGCCGTCTACCAGCTTCCCGAGTTTTAAGTCCGGGAGTAGATGGTAAGCGGTTAATAGGTCCGCGCCTATGATGGGGTGAGGAATGTCAGCGATTGTGAAGTTCCACGATATCTTATACGGTAGCCCGACGTCCAGTGTTCGTCGTGTGGTGCCGTATGTGTTAATGGCGGTGCCGTTGACTGCGAAAAGCTTGAGATTTGACGGTGTCGGCTTGCTGCTTTCCGTTGGGGGAAGTATAGACAGATCTGCTCCGGTGTCGATCAGGAACGTCAGCTTGAAGATCTCGTCTTTTACGTGAAGGCGTAGGGGTGCTCTGGACCTGCTGTCAGCCTCCTCGACAGCTGGGGCATTTAGTTTTCCTGTTGCTTGACTGCTTCTTTGGACCTCACAGTGTAAGAGTCTTCGGGTGTGCGTACCCAGTCGCACGGCAGGATGCAATTTCTTGCGTCTGAGCCGAAGCGGCGATGGTAGAAGCATCTGGTGTGTTGGCTGTTGCCTTGGCGTTGGCCCGGTGTTGATGGGCGGTTTTTGGCCTGTGGCTTCGTTGGATGGTCACTTGGGCCGTTGCTGTGTGGCCTGCCGTGTTGCCTGTTGTTGCGTGAGTTGGAGCGTTCCCTGCTCCGGCTGTACCGGAGGAAGCTGGACTGAGCTTTTTCGATTGCTGCTAATCGAGCTTCGAGTGACGCGTTGACCTGTGGTGGTGGCGGCTGTGGACTCGTGAGCTGCACGATGAATCCGCCCTGTTGTTGTTGCAAGAGAGCGTGTGCTTCGTCTGCTCTGGTGGTGAGCTCGTTTTCATCTGTGATGTTCGTCAGTGACCAGGCAACGGCGCTGGGCAGTCTGGCTCTCCAGAGCCTGATAGTGGCCTCTCTGGTAATCATACCTTTCGCTAAACTCATGAGTTCCGCCAGGAACTCTGATGGGCGTTTGTTGCCTAGTGTGGCTCCGCCACACAACCTCTCTATTTGTTGACGAGCCGTGACTGCATATTTGTCAATGAGTATCTTCTTGAGTTATTCGTGCTTGCGTCCAGGCTCTAGCGTCGTCAAATTGTAATGGATGTCTTTGTGTGTGTCTGCGGGTAAATACCTGCAGACGAAGTTGTATTTCTCCTCGTCGTTGGTGACGCCAATGGCCCTGAATGCATCCTCCAGTTGTGAGTACCAGCCCTCTGGATCGTATTTGTAGAATTGCCAGAATGTGAGGTTTTTCGTCTGTTTGAAGTTTTGTGCTGCATTATTGTATTGATAAATTGATGGTGGGACGGCGCTGTAGACGCCCGATTGCACTGGTTGAGGCTGATGGTTGACTGTAAATGGAGCTGGTACGTTGGAGCTTGCTGCTGGTTGCTGGTTGGTAGCTTGGTGTTGTTGGGCTGGGGCTGGGCCGTAGTCGCTGGTTGTAGGCGAAGGCAGGACCGTGCTCGAGGCGCGCTGCAGTGCTACTGTTAGCTGCTCGGTGATGAGCTGCAGGTGTTGTTGGAGTTGTTGCATCTGAGTCTGCTGCTGCTCGAGAAGGCGGTTGTGTAGGTCTGCCTGCTGGACGGTGTATTGATGTAGGGCTGCGTGATCAGCCTGCAGCCTTTCTACCATTGGCTGGTGCGCCGGATATTCCTGGGCTTGGAAAGCGGGCAGGAGATTCCGTGCTGTGGCGTTGACGTGAGTATGCGCTATCGGGCGCGAGAGTAGACTTGAACTTGCAGTGGTGACTAACGTCGTCGACGCGCCGTGGCGTGTGTGAGTTGCTACAGTTGTGAGTAGTTGTGGCTGCCGAGGCGGTTCACCCTGTGCTTGGGCCGGCGGAGCATTTGAGGTTGTTGTAGCGGTCACAGTGATGGTGGTTGCTGACTGGAGCATGGGCTCGTTGGCGAGGTCGAATTCTTCTTGATCCGTCTCGTTGCTGTGTGTTGCTGCAGGGGACTGTGTCCGTCTGCGCGGCGTGCTGGGTGTGGCATCAGGAGTCCTGGTGAGCGTCATCTCGCCCGTGGGAGGTGGAGTGGGTTGTGGAGGAAAAGATGTGAGGTTTTGGCTTTGTTGTTTTGGGATCTGTCTTCCCGATCTAAGCGACAGGCTCGCGTCCGCGTCGTTCATGTGTTTTCGCGACCGTGTGGCCGAATCCGCGCCGCGCGGTCCCGATCAGCTGCGCTGGGCTGCACCTCCGGGACGGGACTACTGTCCAGGGGACGGTGTCCCTGGCGTCAGCTGTCTCCGAGGGTGCGCGCGTTGTTGAAGGGCGTTCGCGCTCAGCAGTGCTGGGCTGCGCCTCCGGGAGGGGACTACTGTCCAGGGGACGGCGTCCCTGGCACTAGCTGAGTCCGAAAGATCGCGATGGGTCGCGGGCCGGTTACGACGTGACTGTGGCGTGAGTGTGTGTCGTGGCTCTAAAAAGGGAAAAATAATGAATGGAAGCGAAAAGAGTGTCGTAAGATTTACCTTTTGCTGTGTGTCGCCTTGCAGAGGGTTAGACCCGTTCTCAATTGCACTGGGCTTCACCTCCGGGAGGGGACTACTGTCCTAGGGGACGGTGCCCCTGGTGCAAAGTGAGTCGAGGTTGTTGCCCTGAGTAGTGCGACACTGGATGCCGTGACTGACGAGCTCTCGGCCTACACCTCCGGGAGGGGACAACTGTCCTAGGGGACGGTGTCGGTGTGCAAGAGTGCGTGAGTCGAATGGCTGCAGCAGGTAACGTACGACGTTATGACGTAGGTCGGCGATCGTGGAGTTCCGGCGGAACGAACGGTGCTGTGGATACACGGAAAAAATTAGTGTTTGTTTAATTTTATGTATGCGGCGGTTAGTTATTAGTTATTTATTTTGCAGTGAGCTTCTTCAGTGATGACTGGTGTGACCAAGTGTCACTGCAGGAGGGCACCTCGTCTCCTCTCGGCGAGCTGTGCTAGTGGGTGAGGGGAGGCGGAAGATAAAGGTTTCCGTTATACCTCTCTACGCTGCGGATAATGGTTTCCGCTATTCCACTTCGAGCTGTGCGTTGGTGGGGGGGAAGGGAGGATAAGGGTTTCTACAATATCTTTATTTACAATGAGCTTAAATTTCTAATATTCGCTTGCTTAAAAATGGTTACGTTGTTAAAATAAATCTTATGATTAGCAGACTAGTTATTTCGTTGTTGTTACTAGGCTGTGTTGACTTTACGTGTGTTTTATATCTGCACTGCGAGACTGATGCCTCGGATCCTACGCGTTAACTCGAATAACTTGTACGGGAATGTTTTCTAAAATAACGTATACTTTATTTCAAAAAAACGCGAAACAAACTTCCCGAAATCAAAGCGAGGATCCGTGGAATCACTTGTCGCACTCCAGATTTACGCGGTGCGTTTGACGCATAATAATTATTGAAAAATATTGCTAGTTGTGACGCGGGGCGCAAAAGAAAGAAAAATATTTTTCGCGGTTCGCTCGCTTGAGTAGGGGTTATTCCACCGGCCTGTGCTATCAAAGAGCGCCTGGCTTGCTCCCTACCGCCGTGTCGCTTTCGTCCGCTCCGTGCGTAAACGTGTGCTATCAGCCTTTGAGCGAGAGGGGGTAAACGGTGAATCAGCGCTCGTGTTTACCGGCACTCTCGCTCCTTCTCCCTGCCGGCGCAGGTGGGAGGAAAACAGAAGGAAAATATTCGGCGTTCGATTTCCGCTTGTGCTGGAGTTATAAAAATAAACTTTCCGTCCGGGGAAAAATTCTAACTGCTTTTATGACTGTGTTTTGGTGTTGGGGAAAAACGTCGAGACGGTTTATATTGCTGTCCCTTGCCGGGGAGAACCGTGGACGACGATTTATGATCGCTCGTCCCTTTCGGGGAAACACCCGAAGTCGGCGATTTATGACCGCTCGTCCCTTTCGGGGAAAACCCGAAGTCGGCGATTTATGATCGCTCGTCCCTTTCCGGGGAAAGTGTGGGTGGCGATTTACAACACTCGTCTTTTCCCGGGGAAACACTGTCGTATTTTTGAAAAGTAATAAAGCGCGTCGTCGGACTTTCGTTAACTGCTGAGAAAACGACGCGTTTACGAAAAACACGCTATACTATTTGCTACGCTGAGACCGTGTCTTTTGTAAAACGGAAAAAAAGTATTGCGGGTTAACGTATGCTGCGCGTGAAATACTGCGAACACGTGTCGAAATGTGGTATTGTTTACCTTGGAGCTTGCTATGCGTCTCGGACGAAAGAAACTGAACGCAGCGGCGCCTTAGCTGTGCTTCGGTGCTGCTGTGGCTGAAGGTCGAACGGCTGCTGCGAGCGATGTGTTGTTGCTGCGGAGACGATGCTGTGTGCGCTGTGTGGCGTTTATCGGCGTGTGCTGCTGTTGCTGTGCTGCCGTTGCTGCTGTTGTGGTAGTGTTGCTGCTGCGCTGCTGTTGCGTCTCCTCTACGCCCCTGGCCGTTGTGTGCTGACGGTGATGCTGGCCTCGGTAGCGTCTCTGTGTGTGCGCCGGCGTGCCTGCACGCAACACACTATCAGCGCGACTCGCCGGCGTGCCTGCACGAGTCGGCTTTGGCGGGGATTTCTTTTGCCGCCCCCCCCCCTTCATATACTATAGACTATTGGAGTCGGTTCGGTTGGTAATTTTATAGTTATAAGTATACTTAATTGTGGATAAATATTTTGAAATTAATAATTAATAAAAAGATAAGAGAAAATAGATAATGTTAGTAATTAAAAATATTTATAAAAAAAAATATATAATGTCTTACATTTTTTTCAGTTTATACCAAAATTGCAATTCCCTGGAGGTTGCTTGGTCAGATTTTTAAATGTACTCAAAATTAAAGGTATGCATAATGCAATGAAAAGTGGTATTTTAGCCACTGAAAGTGCGATTAAGGCAATCATTGAAGCTGAATCAATTCCATTGAAAACGAAAGGTTTAGAACCTAAATTCGATACTGATATAATCAAAAACAGCTGGATTTATAAAGAACTTAAAACTGTGAAAAACTTTAGATCAAGTTTCCATTCATCACTTGCATTGTACGATGGTTTAACATATTCAGGTTTTTTTATGATCTTAGACGGCTGTAAACTGTTGACTTTGAAAAATGGAGGTATGTACGCAAAAAATAAAATATTATTATTAATTTATTAAACATATATTGTATTTTATTTCAAATTCAGATTCAGATTATAAAAGACTGAAACTTGCAGCTGAAACATCTATTGATTGTCTAAAACCAAACAATATTGTGTCTTGATTTATTGTTATTCGTGGATTTAATTGGTACTAATTATGAAGCTGATTAGCGAGCACACTCGATTTAAGTTTGAAAGTATGGGATTTGAAGTTTGGAGAGAAAATGTACAGTATAGAAGTTGGTTCAGTTGATATACGGATAGTTTGTTATTCACCAGACGGCAAATACATAGTGTCTGGTGGTCATGCTGGTAAAATTTATTTGTACAGTACGGAAAATGGTAAACAGGAACAGAGTTTGATTGTTAGTTGGTGTACTAACAATAAATAACGTAATAAAACAATTACTTTTTTAGTTTTCTTTGGTATATAAAACTGAAAATGCTCATGAAGACAGTATTTGGACTTGGATTTGGAGTGGCCCGAAAAAAAAGAAGGATACCACAATAGACAATGAAGACTCATGGTAAAGAGCATGTTTTGATTTTATAGGCTTGGTATTTACAATTATTATCTAGTGTCAGTATTTTTTTATTTATGACCAGCTGCCTAAGGTTGCTGTGTTGGAGTCTCATTGGGTAGAACTATACGGTGACCGAGCAACTGAACTAATGGAAAGAAGAAGACAAGATACAAGAGATCAAGCTGATGAAGTAACAAGCGCTTCAAGTCAGTTATTTTATTTCTTTAATTATACTTTTTTTTTATAAAAGCATGTTAATAATATATAATAATTAAATTTAAGTAAAATTAAATTCTTAAAAATTTGATCGCATACACTGATTTTATAATCAATATAGACAAAAATTTTCAATCTATAAAACGTAATGATTTTATTTATAAGGAGGGCCAATTTTGAGAAGAGGTCCAGAGGATGATGCGCGCATGAGAAGAGCTACAGAAAGAGAAGGCAGAAGAGCTCGCAGAAGAAAAGCACGAGAACTTAATCCAGTATTACCCAGACACATGGATGGAATGTCCAGTGATGACGAAGTTACTGAACAACAAAATCTAGTTTTCCGACAACTTAAAGGTATACATATTTTTTTTACATACTTCTAACTGTAATTAGTTTTTGTTTAATTTAAATAAAAACTAATTACATACAATTAATAAAATAATTTAAAGATTCTTCCTTGTTGGCTCATCTTTTCGCGTGTAACGTTATTATTATCAGAAAATGATGCTATTAATTATAATCAGTTATTATTTGCATAGTAGTTGTAAAACTTATTATTTACTCAAATAAAATATCCAATATTGTCATTTTTATTAATATGATCTTTTCCTAAATTGATTGTTTGTATTTAGATGTGAACTTTTTTTCGACGTCGAAGAGGATTTTTGTACAATTCGAGGAATCTTATCAAAACTCGAAGATTGGAGGTTGACTGATTTAGAATCTTACAACGATGCGTATGTTCCTCTTTGCATTCCAAAAATCATTTCACCTATCATACGCCTTCAACTTGTTACGTGGAATCCCATAATGGTAAGTAGTTATTCAAGTCATAATGATAATGTTCGATTTTCCAATTTGCTATTCGAAATTTTATTATGAATCTTTGATATTAACGATACAGAAGCAAATTAATTTGAATTATTAACATGCATTAATATTTGAAAATGTTTAACTTCATTTGTTATAAATGACTTTTTTATTCGTAAAACTGGCGCTAAACTGTTGCGCTAGAATTTTTTTTTCTCCTTTTTTATTGTTAATCTTATTTTACAGCAACTCCATGCATTCAAATGAAGACGCTATAAGTGAATATGTTATCATTGGTTTAGTTGATGATACTGTTAAAGTTTGGGAACACTAAAGTGGAAGTCTAAAATTTAAGTATAAACTTACTGGACATTCATTAGGAGTTGTATCTGTAGCTGTAAATTCTGATGGATCAAGTGAGTATAACCAATTTTTTTTATATTAATTAACTTCATTAGCTATATTTTATTTTGGAAGATAATTTTTAAAATTTGTCTAGAATGCGCATCCAGTTTTCTTGACTTAAATTTGAGATTTGGAGTCTGGAGAGAAAAAGTAAGTATAGAAGTTGACCAGTTGATATATGGATAATCTGCTTTTTACCCGATGATAAATATGTAGTGTCTGGTAGTAATGCTGATTATTATTTATTTACTCGAAATGTAGCATTATTAAAACTAAAAATTCGTTTTTCAGATACAATCAGAATCAATTGATTGAAACGAAGAAAAAGTCAGAGAATTCTTTGGAAAAGTTGTTGGTGATTATATAAAAGTTGATTGGATGGAATTGAAAGAAATTTTAGATCATGCTATGTGCAAAGGTACAGTATTTATTTTGTGATAATAAAGGGGTTTCGAAAATTTTAATTTTCATTTAATTTGATAATTTTAATTTATAAAGGTCTGCTCTAACATTAAAGAGGAAGTACTTCGAAGTGAGTAGCCAATTGTCTTATGATAGTATGTCAAGGTGTGACACGCAGAGCACAGATTCGTTGATAGAAACCGGTGTATTATTACAAACAAGTAATTCAAGTCTTACGGAGTATGCATCTTTTGCAAGATTATATAGTATAAGTATAGCTACAGCAAAAAAATATTATTCTTTTAACAAGTATACGTCAAGTCCCAGTTATGAGGACATCCTCCATAAAACATGAATCAATTAGCTCTGATAGAATATTGATGTCTTTTCCTGTTTTTGGTTCTTCGAAAAGAGGTAGAAAACCAAAAATTAAAATTGAACCAAAATTAGAAGAAAAAACATTTTTTGAAAGAAGTCTTAGTGAAAGAGCTCACAGAAATATTCAAATTATTTGGAAATTTTGTGTCTTAACATCAAAAGGGAACTAAATGACTCAGTTGAAGAATGTGAATAAAAATGACTTATCGGACTCAACAATAAAAATTGAAAATCATGATTCTGAGGAAGAAAATGGTATTCCTAAATTGTACAAATTTAATAGTAGTACAACAAAAATTAAATAAACTAAGGAAAAAATGTTATAATGATGAGATTGTATCAATTGATAGTTTATTTGTATATTGTCAATACTTTAACCAAAATACTGTTGAAGCTGCGATTTCAATAGCTAGTCAATCATGTCCAAGTAGTCCTCTATTATCTTTTGGAGCTGATTCATCTGATTGTGTGCAAAATCTACTAACTAATGGGAATGTTTATGATTCAAAAGTTAATTTATTTGAAGGTAATACAAATATAAAACTGATAATTTAATCAGAATATACAATTTTATATTTAATTACTATATAGAACAAATTTTTTTTTAACAGTTTCTGAAGTGTTGTCTAATGCTGATAATTTAGAAGAAGAAAAGAAAATGATCTGAATCGAAGTTTTTTATCTCTAGATCTTTCAGAATTTCTAACAAATGTGTTGAAAAACCTCGAGCTAAGCCGAAAATCATTAGTGATAGCAAATTGCTAAATAATGCTATTAAATTTATGCTGAAAGTTAATTCAAAAACCGTTTTTTGAAATTTAAAAAAATGCTCGCATATTTTTTGTATGTATGGGATCAAGCTCAATTTTGTTCTGTCACGATATTAGCATAGGGAGAGATTGTAAAAAAAAATTTGGCTCGATTGGAGTTAATGTCGCAGAGATAATCGAGATCAACTGAAATTTTTATTTAAAAAAATTAGTTTTAGGGTTTTACAACATATTGAATTACTCTGAACGTATAATGATTATAGTCAAAAATTGTATTTTTAAAATATCTACAACTTTTATGTTGAACATTTTTATGTAAAACGTATACGTAAAAAGTTTTATTATGAAAAACGAATATTTTAATGTAAAAATTTGATTTTAGCTTGTTAATTTGAATTCTTAGCATTTTCGAGTGTTCAAGTTAATAGGAAAAAGTTGTATTTTTTAAAGATGTACAACATTTCCATTTAACTTTTTTGTGTAAAATGCTTAGAATTTGAGTTATGACCAAAAAACCGTTTTTTGAAATTTAAAAAAATGCTCGCATATTTTTTGTATGTATGGGATCAAGCTCAATTTTGTACTGTCACGATATTAGCATAGGGAGAGATTGTAAAAAAAAATTTGGCTCGATTGGAGTTAATGTCGCAGAGATAATCGAGATCAACTGAAATTTTTATTTAAAAAAATTAGTTTTAGGGTTTTACAACATATTGAATTACTCTGAACGTATAATGATTATAGTCAAAAATTGTATTTTTAAAATATCTACAACTTTTATGTTGAACATTTTTATGTAAAACGTATACGTAAAAAGTTTTATTATGAAAAACGAATATTTTAATGTAAAAATTTGATTTTAGCTTGTTAATTTGAATTCTTAGCATTTTCGAGTGTTCAAGTTAATGGGAAAAAGTTGTATTTTTTAAAGATGTACAACATTTCCATTTAACTTTTTTGTGTAAAATGCTTAGAATTTGAGTTATGACCAAAAAACCGTTTGTACAATTAAGCATAAAGTGCTGCCATTTGAACAATATGTCGGTAATCGGGAAAAGGAAAAAAACGTTTTTTTGTACATATAAGAGTTGTATTCTCCTAAATTTTCAGCCTGATTGATCGAAAATTGGCTGAGATATCGCTGGTTACAATTTTTGCGATGATAAAACTATAAGGCATTCCCGCCTTGCGGTCGTACCTAAAAATATAAATTCTTTAACTTTTTATATTTTATAAACCATAAATATGACTGCAGTTGAACACAGTACATAATCATTCATAGTAAGGAGAGGATAAAAGGAGTTTAATTCATAATAAATAAGGGAGTGGTGAGGGCGGGAGGTGTCGAGAGGGGGTGGGAGGGGGCGATGAGGAGGCGAAGAAATGCGTAAAAAAACTAAACTTTTGAAATGTTTATTGGTCATTTTGAGGGGGCAATGAGCGGGCGGTTGAGGAGGTGGGGCGAGGCGGGCGGGGGTGGCAAATTCCATCACAGCTGAAAACAACTATATATGTCTTCCTATATTATATAGTTGTTTTCATTTGGGGTAAGATGCAGAGCCCCGCATGGCCCCGCATTGGCCCTGTACGAGGTCCCGCACCGCGGGACCCGAAGTTTTCAGTAGGTTCTGTAAATATCGATGTAATTGTGTCAAAATTTAGGTTATTTAACATCAAATGGGGGCTCTCCATGTTAAAATGATGACTCTGCATGGCCTCGCATTGGCCCCGCATTGACCCCGCATGGGGCCCCGCGTTGGCCCCGCATTGGTCCCACATTAGCCTCGCATGAGGCCTCGCGTGCTCTTTTCGTTTGCCATTTGCTCAGGGTAGTTTGCGTGGAATTTATGAAAATTATAATCTTACATTATATTAAAGTGAAATTGACCTAGTGACACTTAACTGGTAAAGCAGGCCCATCAGTCGTAAAAATTAATTATTTTCATGGATTTTTTTCACACTTTAGGTTAATTGACACTATCAAGCATCGATCTACCATAAAACAATTTTTGGTACGGTTGTTCTATTGGGCTTTTCTGGAAGCTGAAAAACATTAAGACTTTTTTTTAAAACTGTTTTTTTCATTGTTTTTCTTTTATGAATTTTATTTCTAAAATTTTTTTGGTGTTGCACTTTATGGTTTTTTCACGGTAAAAATTTTATTTGTGTAATTACGAATCAGATGATATGGCGTTTATGGAGGTCTATGGTGTTTCTATGGAGTTTCATTAAATATGAAATTTTGATTGCTCATCAGAAGGTCAAATCAAATAACGTTTATTTCGCCAATAATAATTTTGTTTAATTTTTGACTTTTTTGAACGTTATTAATACTTTTTGAAAGATAATTATAAATTCTTTAATGTGACCATTTTATATTTGAAGTTTTCTGCCATTATTCAAAGGTAAAAAAAATTCTTTTGACATCGGGGTTTTATATGTACGAGGGGGAGGATCATATATATGCATATACATATATATTGTAACGTGGTGAAATCTGACCACGTAACACGCGGCGCCGAGAGTCGCCAGGGCAGAGCGTCCCAAGGATGTGTAAAAGGGGAAGAGTGAATGAATTTAATACTCGTATGTTTTCGGCGAGGAAAACTGCACGAGTCCGAGGAGCGCACGCTGAGCACGAAGAGAACGGCAGCGGTTGTCAACTCGAGCGGAGAGCAAGGAAGGCGGCGAGAGAAGACAGCCAGCACTGACGACGAGACAGTAGTGGCTCTCCGGATCGCAGGGCGTTCAGGTAACGGCCCGCGCGCTGCAAAGCGATAGGGCGTAGGCGGAGGAGCCCTGGTGAGGCACATCTATGTGGAGTCTTGCGCAGGACCAGCGCGATGGTGGAGCACTCGCAGACCGTTGGAGGCAAAAACTACAGCGTATCGCGTTCGCGCTGTCAGGTGCACGCGGATCATCAAAGGATCCTGGTGTCGGCGGCATTGAGGCAGCGCGGGTCTCACATCATGTAATTTATGGAGTTATCTCTGAGTATTGTTAGATATCTGCGATCCAGAAAGGGTTTTATTGCCTCGAGAATTCGTACTTCGCGCGCGTTTATCTCGGAAACAAAATTCGAAGCAGAGACTTGTGCGCACGCGCGGCCGTCGAGAGATCGGCGCGTACGCGTTGGTCGCGGCGCGAGCGAGCGTGCCGTCGGGCCGCCGTGAGCCGACCAATGAGCGGGCGCGCGAGAGCGAGCGGCCTGGGGAGCGCGCAGCGCTAGAGCGAGCGTCACTCTCCTGCCCTGGCCGACTTGACGCGGACGCACCGAGCTCTCCAGTGGACGACGGTTACCTGTGGGATCTCTTTCTTTGTGTTACCTGTTTTCAACTGAGGAGAACAAGGAGGACGGCGGATCAACCGGGACCCTGAGAAGGAGTAAGGTCGGTGGAGTTCGTTTCGATACCTGTTTCCTCGCGGGCGTCTTGTTCCACGTCGCGATCGCGATCGGTTGCCCTTCTTCGCAAGAGCGTGCGGACTCACTGTACGGGATATCTGCTTCGGGTTATCTCGCGGCGTAGTTTTAGTTTATTAGTTTTGCGGTCTCTACTGCGATCGGAGATATTTCGGTGAATTAGCGGTATTAAGGATGTTGGGTAAGTCGCTGGGCGTGGACAGGTCACGGCTGCGGCGACGCGCGAATGAGGTGGTCGACCATAGAGTAGGATTAGGGAGTGCGCCGATTTTGAGTGATTTTGTGCGAATGTGCCTTGGGACGCGCGAGAGTCACGACTCGGCGTAAGGTTATCTTTGGGCATTGCCTCGGTTGTTTAAACTACTTAAGTTGTCTAACATTGTCTTGATTTCCTATCTCTGGGTATCTCGTGGGTCGTCATTAAGTTAAGTTAGAGGATAAGGATTAAACGGCGGACTATTGTTAAGCGAGTTTTAGAGAATAGGCAAGTGATAGCGTGCGAGTTAAATTGTAGATTGTAACCAGTGAAAGTTTAGTAGTATTCATTACGCATGAATCGTCGTGAATTGATTTCCCCCGAACCACCCACTCTCCCTAGCCGCTGTGAGCGGGGCTGAGCAGGTCGAGGCAGGCCCTCGTGCTCTCCTGGACCGAGGAACAAAGAGTCGTGAGACTCTAATACTCGCGGAGTATCTGGCGCCACCGGGATTTTCGACGTAAGGTCCGGAGGGGCGAGGAAGTGTAACGTTCCTGGCAACTCACCGTATACGTGGACGGAGTGAGAGAGTAATATCCACCGCCCTTCACGCCCTCGGCTGCGAGCGGCGTGAGATAAAAGCCACCGTTACAATATATATATATATATATAGTATGAGGTTAGCGTATATGTCAAAAGCATCAACAACGAAGATGTCCCAGGTATTACAAATGTTGTCAGTCACATCACAGGTTTCTTCAACTTGGAGGAAAATAAGGACTAAAAATAGTCCGGCAGAGTCACCCAATTAAACCCAGAGATGCTTTATTACGCAAAACTTAGATGCTCTGCAGAACATAAATTTTTTTTAAAGTTATCGTTAATGTGTATTAATCGTGTTAAAAGATAACATTACGCTTAAAATTGAAAATCCTTTCTCCTTGTTTAGTAGCGATAAAAGATCTTTATCTGCAACTTGTATAAAGCAGCTACTGATATCTTAAGATGTGTACAGCTCAGCTACACCTGATGCACAAAAATAAGTATATCAGATGTAAAAGATTGATATGAGCAAACTTAACCCTACAATACGAGCGGGCAGATTACAACTTTTCAATCTTACCTTCAGAATAACAAACACTAATAACAAAGTATGTTCTCTTGTTTTCACACGTACCCGCTGTTGAAACTTGTCCTAGGTACGACTAATTTTTTTTCTTGCTTCAGGATTTCAGGAGTACCGGCTTCAAGCTATGTAAATCGAAAACCGCTTTGAACTCTAATACCAGCCGGTAGGTGGAGGTACTGAGATTTATGTAATACTGTACATTTCCAGTATTCTCTATAAGAAAGCGAGACAGAGAGAGAGAGAGAGAGAGAGAGAGAGAGAGAGAGAGAGAGAGACAGCGCGCGAGTGAGCCAGAGAGGGGGAAAGCAAGAAAATATGTATAGTGTTTATATATACTGCCAGAAATGAACGCACTTTTAGCGGTCACCTCGTCGGCATTCGGTTCGCGGTGGACTTGCGACTTATACTCAAGACTCTCGTTCAAATGTGTTTGGCTTAGACTGTCGCTTTCAGTGGTTGATGAATTTTCACGGCTTATCCATTCGAAAGAAGAAATATTTCAAGTGTCATTATGAAATCATTGACACCATTGACAGCCTTTGAAGATAAAAATACGTGGTATGTGGTAATTTTTGCAGAAAGAAATGAAGCTGAAGCAATACCGGACTTCTGGATTCGAGACGGCGGAAAAAAAGTAGTTTGGCCTCCCTTTGAGAGTGACGTCGCAAATTGATTAAAACTACTGCTAGTCGGAAGCAACCAGATATATCATGGAAATTATATGATGTTAACAGAGTATTCGAAGATGCAGGTATTTCATAATATATTTTGTACGCTACACATCTCCCACTCATACGTAGACTCTCAATTATGATCCTTTTGTGTACAATATCAGTGTACAATTTTTTGTTTTTATTTTTCGTTATGGGGTATTAAGAAAGAGCGCTCTCTGATGCCGCTTTCAAGCATTTTTTGTTTTGTCATTACATTGAACTCTGAAGTAACCTCAAATATTTGTTAAAGTCACGGGGTTAGGATGCTAGAAAATACGTGCAATTTTCCTTTTAGGGATGAAGTGTCACGGCGACAGATAAAAGTTTTCAAAATGGAATCGAATTTCATATAAAAAAGCCAAAGAATTTTTGATTAATATTATGTATTTTTATCTATTTTTCTTATACAATTTTGCAAATTTACGTAATATGCTGTAAAAATAATCATTATTAAGGAACCATGAAAGCAATTTCCACTCAATCTATAATTACTAGCAATAAGATTTGATGCCTCGTTTTGTAGAGTCTTTAAATTTTCTCTAATACGCGCCGAATAGAAAATACTAGGTCATGTATTTCCTTTATATTGGCTGCTCTAAAATCACTAGCAGGATATAAATGCAATATAGTCAAGGTGAAAACGTTGTTATTGCAGTCAATGTAATTGGATAGCATGAATATGCCAATTTTTTGACGATGCGCTCTAAGTTAATTATTTTGATTAAAGCCGCCGTGGCTTATATATCTAATAATATTCAACCCCATTTGTCAAACTCTGGGGGCTACGATGGCAGCAGCGATCGCGCTCTCCGCCATGCTTAGCTATATATTTCTGGCATATATAGTTTTACTGGTTTTACAGTTTTCGCAAGTATTTCTTGTAATGTATTGCAATAATAACACTTTTAAGCACTTTTAAGCCGAGCACTTTTAAGCAATCTCTTTATTCGGACATCTGTATACATAGGATGCCAGAACCGATCTGAATGTCGCGCGCCTGATGCCCCTCGCGGTGGCTAGCGCGCATACTACACCAGATCAGTCTGCGTCTGCGCAACACTACCGACTTACATCTATGTTATACATACGTACACAACATTCCTCCCGACTTACTCAGCTATTAACCGCTCCGGAGCTTTTCGAATTCGTGAAGACCGTCTCAATTCTAGTACAGGCTCAGCCTTGTTCGTTACACAATTTTGTTCAATTTTAATCGGTATATCGTTTATAACCGGATTCGCACATTTGACCATTTCCGGCTTATCCTTTTTTTCCGCCGATCGCTCACTTCTCTGGCTCTCAGTATTCGCGCTTACACTTACGAATTTGGGTTCGCTTCTCTCATCATGACAATTACTTATTGATTCCCTCCGCGTTTTAAGTTGGTCTATGTGTCTTTTCCAAACTCTGTCGTCGTTTGTGCGTACATTATACGTTACATTTCCCAATTTTTCGCTAATAAGTGCTGGTCGCCAACGATCCGTCGCGTAATCTTTGGCCATGACCAAGTCACTCCTTGCGAATTCAGCCTCCCGATTACCTCGATAATAATATTTCTGCCTAGCTTGACTTTGCTCTACCTTTTCCCGCACTTCTACAATCGAGTTCAATTTTGTACGGAGTTGTCTCCCTATTTGTAGCTCAGCGGGGCTACGTCCCGTAGTACAGTGAGGTGTTGCTCTATATCTATACAAATAACTAAACAATGCATCGTGCGGCGACATTTCTTTTCTTAATTTCTTAAATTTATCTTTAAACGTCTTAACTGCATTCTCAGCAGCTCCGTTACTTGGGGGATGGTACGGCGGTATGCCTACGTGATTTACATTGAGTTTTTCTAAGAATTGATTGAAATTTTCAGCTTTGAAGGCCGGACCATTATCGGAAACTATCAGTTTCGGTAGCCCCCAAGTACTGAAATATTCTTTTAAGACTTTGATAGTACTGTCGGCCGTAATGTCTTTCATTGCGCGTATGTCAATCCATTTCGAATATGCATCAGTTATTACAAGGTACATTATATTTTCAATCGGTCCACAAAAATCGAGATGAAGTCTTTCGTTTGGTCCTTCTGGCCATTCCCACACGTGCAGTCCCGTTCTCGGTGGGTTATTCCCATTTTCTAAACAAATTGCACACGACTTCGCAACATGTTCAAGATCGTGGTCAATATTAGGCCACCATACGAATGACCTGGCGAGAGACTTCATCTTCACAATACCCATATGCGCACTATGCAATTCGCTTATAACATCTTTCCTTAAGGACGCCGGTATCACAACTCTATGTCCCCATAACACACACCCGTCCTCACATGTTAATTCTAGTCGCTTATTACTAAACGCTTGTAATCCTTCCTTTATTTTGTCAGGCCACCCTCCCCGTAGGTATTCTATTATCGTATTCAATGTCGGGTCACGTGATGTTTCTTCCCTTACAATATCCCCACTTAATATTTTTGCATTTTCGCATACGAAATTAAGATAAGTATACTCACTCGCATCGTACTGACAATGTTCACCCTTAAATTCTTTTACTACACGTGATAAAGCATCAGCAGGCCCGTTGTCTTTGCCTTTAATGTGCTTGATTTCGAAGTCATACCCCGCTAAAAAAATAGCCCACCGCTGCACGCGGCTAGCCGCCATTTGTGGGATGCCTTTTTTTTCACCGAATATATACATTAATGGTTTATGGTCTGTTTCAAGCTGAAATCTGCGACCATACACATATTGGTGAAACTTTTTGACTCCGAAGACAAGCGCTAACGCCTCTCTATCTAGTTGAGAATAATTCTTTTCTGCTTTAGTCAACACTCTTGACGCATAACCAATCGGTTTCTGTTCCCCACTCGGCAATATATGGAATAATACGGCCCCCAGCCCTCTTGGTGACGCGTCACACGTGATTTTTACCGGTAAATTAACATCGAAGTGGGTCAGTACATTGTGAGAAACCAATTGCTTTTTTGCATTTTCAAACGCCTCTGAGCGTTCCTTTGTCCATTGCCATTTCTCGTTTGCCCCCAGTAACTCGTAAAGTGGACTTACAATCTTTGCATAATCTTTTATAAATTTCGCAAAAAAATTAATCGCGCCTAAGAATGACTGCAATTCTGGTATATTCTCTGGCTTTTTCATTTCCGCTATCGCATCGACTCGGTCTCGAGATATATACAATCCTTGCTCGTTTAACTCATAACCAAGAAATTGAATATTTGTTTGTCCAAGCACACATTTCTCTGCTCTAACCGTTAGCCCTTGTTCCTCTAGTCGCTTCAGAACATTTCGTAGATTTCGGTCGTGGGCCTCTCGAGTCTTTCCCGAAATGAATATGTCATCAAAATAAACCCCCACGCCTTCAATACCTTCGAGGATACTCTCCATTTTCTGTTGAAATATCGCAGGTGCCGATGCTATTCCATAACTTAATCGGTTATACTTAAACAAACCTCTATGCGTCGAAATCGTTGTTAACAACTTAGATTCATCGTCGAGTTCCATCTGTTGATATGCGTGCGCGAGATCTATTTTCGAAAAAAACACTACCCTTTTCTAACTTAGCTAGTATGTCCGTTGGACGCGGAATTGGATACTGTGCAACGATTAAATTAGGATTTAATGTGATTTTATAATTTCCACAGACTCTCACATCTCCGTTTGACTTAAGTGCAAGTACAATGGTTGTTGCCCATTCACTTGATTCAACGCGTTCAATAATTCCTGCCTTAATCATCCTATCCAATTCTTTATCCAGTCCTACGCGCAAGCCGTACGGCACCGGGTGTGCCTTGCGAAAAACTGGGACAGTATTATCTTTGAACTTTAGTGTAAACTTGGCTCCTCGAAACGTACCCAATTTCTCGCAAAAAACCGATGAAAACTCTGACGTGATCTTAGAAGCCGCCTCTTTTGCCTCGTTAATACTGTTGATCGATAGCGTGCTTCCCTTGTCTTCGTAATGTATAATTCCCAATACATTTAACCATGGCCGTCCCATAATAGGTGTCCTAGTCTTCCCGGGCATTACAAAAAGTTCTAGCTGCTTGTTAATATTCCCGTGTTTAACATTTACTCGTATCAATCCGATCGGCAACATGCTAGCGCCATTATACGCCTTGAATTTACGCGTCGTCTTTTCTAGAGGTACTTTCCGCATTTCCCCCACTTCGCGCCATACTTCCTCGGATATCGCAGAAATCGGTTATCCCGTGTCAATCTCGAATTTCATCGCGCGGCCCTCAACCATTATTTGCGTCATCATAGGCTTGCACGCCTCCCCTTTGTTTTAATCCTCGCTCAACACAACATACATCGATTCCCACGAGTCATCCCGTCGCTCGTCTTCTTCCACGAAATTTTGCCTTTCCGACCCGTGCGCTTTGTTGTCACGTCTACTTACACTTTTACTCCGGCTCGCTTCGTAGTTCCCACAAACTGCTTGAAGGTGACCCACCTTACCGCATTTATGACACTTATAGTCTCTAAACTTGCAGCTCGCTTGTAAATGGTTTGATCGCCCGCAGCAGTAGCAGTTCCCCGAACTCCTAGTTGGCCGTTGCTTCTTCTTGGCTCCGTCCGTCTTCTCCCCGACGAAATTCATCGACTCTGCGACCGCTCCTTGCATGCTTGACGCGTCTCTATGCGCCGACTCCATTGCCATCGCCAGTTCCACCGCACGTGCAAGTGATAGTTCCTTTTCTCCCAAAAGGCGTTTCTTGATAGCTTCACTTGCTAGACCCCATACTAGCTGGTCGCGCAGATTATTATCCAACCCAGCGCCGAATTCACACTTTGTTGACATTTGTTTCAGCTTGGCGACATATTTCTTTACCTCCTCTCCTGCTTGCTGACGGCACTCTTTGAAACGGTAACGTTCCATAATAACATTCGGCGGCGGTTGGAGATAATTTTTCATGATAGTTGCTAGATTTGCAATGGTTTTTTCTGCCGGTGCTTCCGGTGAACATAAATCTCGTAGTAGCGCATACGCTTCTTTACCCAATAACGTTAAGAACCATGGCACATGTTTGCTCTTTGGCACCTCGTTTGCTACGCAATATTGCTCTAATCTCTCGTACCATGACGACCAATCTTCTTCCATTGTAAATTCTGCCATGCTGCCAATCGTCCCTTGAACAATCGTCTTGACCGTTGGCTCAACCTGTCTGCCCATTTCAATAAGTTGTTTCGCTGCTTCCAACGTTTTTGCTTCTTCAGCCATCTTCTTCCGCTCCAACTTTAACTCTTTCAACTTATTTTCCAATTCTTCTGCACATTCTTGCAGTTCCTCCGCTGAAAGCTCGTCCGCCTGCTTTCCCTTGAACATGTTGATCTTGATTTATCCTCGTCGCCAATGTAATGTATTGCAATAATAACGACGCCGAGCACTTTTAAGCAATCTCTTTATTCGGACATCTGTATACATAGGATGCCAGAACCGATCTGAATGTCGCGCGCCTGATGCCCCTCGTGGTGGCTAGCGCGCATACTACACCAGATCAGTCTGCGTCTGCGCAACACTACCGACTTACATCTATGTTATACATACGTACACAACATTTCTCTGTATAGTGTGCCACTGGCTTTTCAGCGGACGCGATCTTGCAGCCGAATTATGATTCCTCCCCCCCCCCCCCCGTGGCTCATACTTGTCGTCCTTCGTCACTCGCTGATTGAGCATGCACATGAGACAGTATAGCAGTATAGGTATACCTACACCGCTACTTGCGGACACTACACTCTATATACAAATATCGATATGGACTTCTCGAAATTCGCGCAGACCGAGATCGCGTGTACGGAAATCATCGCGAAATTCGTCGCGCGTATTAATTTTCACCGTACTAGTCTCGTGTGATACTTGAATTTACCGAGAGAAGGGAAGGGGTGGAGAAAGTTGGACGTAAATTTCATCAATTATATATTTCATTTTGTTTAACGTTATTTCTTTTCAATGGCATGCTTAATATTACAGCTACATTGTATGTTACATACTAAAAATTGTCGTATTAATAATTATCGATCTGATGTCAGTGGCCACCTCGTATGTCGAAGCTGCAGAAAAAGCTGATCTTGCCGAAGAATACTCCGACATTGAACATCAATATCAGATTGGACAAGATAAAAATATGAGAAAAACACGTGCTCAAAAACGATCTTGCAACGATAGAAAACTCGACAGCTATGATACCGATCAATCACACCGTTTCAAGCTACAACGTTCAAAGTCAGCAAAGCTGGACGAAAATATGCCACAAATAAAGTCTCCACCTCCAGCTCCAAACCTCAGTATGATTTGTAAATGAACAATTTCTCTTGATATGTTTATAAACATATGCTTTATTTTAATTACCATAGTTATTGCTGCGCATTTCACCAAAGGATGGATAGTCATGAAATATGTATATAAAAACAAATAATGTTGCATTAAATTTTATTTCTAAATATTAAATTTTAGACATTGTAAAAATCTTGCATTTATATCAATGAATAAATTAGTTTTTAATCATTTAATTTAAAAACATAAATGTAATATGTATTTTATTACAGATTTGTTAGAATTTTCAAAATCATCGTTAACTGAAGGTTAATAATAAAACTTATTATTTAACATATTTTTGATAATTCCAATGCTATGTTAAGACATTAAATAAAATTCAGAGATTAATATGATAAAATGTTTTTTTCTTGTAGCATTCGAAACTACTGAGACAAAATCAGATTCAGTGTTCGAAAACGAGGTGGAAGTTAACGGTGCAGAAATAGGAAAAACTAACAACCATACAAGCAGCGTCGTTGTACCATCTACATGGACCAATGCCGGATTACATAATAAATTTTCAACAACTGGAAGTAATGGTATATTTACATTTAATGAAATATAAACAATATTTCTCTTGCTTTTACTCTTATCAAATAATTATAATTATTAAATCTGTAATCTTATTTACAAAGATTTATCTTAGAACTCTGTATACGATGGCTATACATTGATATAAAATTTTATTCATAGATGACGAGCAGGAGGGGTTACAGAAGAAAATGAACGGATATAATCAGTCATCAGGAGAAACTTCAATGAACCAGAGCATTGATCAAGATGAACCCCAACATAAAAACAAAACCCTCGTTAAGATACTACTAACAAAGAAGTTTCAAAATTCTATAAGCAGAAAAGAAAAAGAAAAACGTAAGTTTTTTTTATTTTGATTAACGCAATTATAGTAACAAATAACAAAATTAACATTCACAATCTATTAAAAATCAAAATGCGCTCATTATATTAGCTATATTTTAATGAAATATTGCTATAATTAAATCTTGATGACTATTTGTATAAAATTTTATTTATAGAAAATGTGCAGGATGGTTTGCTGAGTTCAGAATTACAGAAGGAAAACATGAGATATAATCACTCAATGGGAAACCCTTTATTCAATCAGAGCATTGATGATGATGATGATGATGATGCAATTATCGATAACGAAAAAACTCATGTTCAGAGAACAGTCACAGAGAAATTTCACAGTCCACATTTCGCAAAAAAAAAAAAAAATAAAAACCGTAATTTTTTGGAATTGTAATAGTACAGATGTATTAATATTACTCAGCCAATACATATGCTTTGGTTTAGAAAGATAAATTTTTAAATTTTAAAAGTTGTATTGTTATAAACAAGTTTATTGTCTGAACCACAAAATTGATTGTGAAACTCTACAATAATGTAATTTCATAGTATGTTTGTGTATTTGAAGTACACCTTCTTCTAACAGTAGAGACGAAAAAACTGTTTAATTATAGTACAGAATACTCAGAGGGTTATTGCATCATTTTCAACTCCAGACAATGAATCAGTTTCCAACAAATCCATTACAAATAATTATAGGTTTCAAAATTAAATATTTATTAACTAGTTCATTATCTGGACTTGTAAATTTATAGAGAGTTCATTCAAATGCACTGTATTGTAATTTCATTGATGAATTGCTTGTGCGGTTCACAGATGGTATACTTTGCTCTGAAAATGTGCTTTTATCGTGAGCGATTTAGAACAAATTTTATCTTCTGTGAACCGGACAAGCAAAAAATCTCTGAAATTATTGTATCGAGTGCTTAATTGAATTTTTCTTAAATTTTCTAGTCCATATAATGCACCAGTTGCTAAGTATTCAATTTTTAAATCATAAATTGTTTGTATTGTTTTTTTTTTTTGAAACTGATGCATTGTCTGGAGTCGGAAATTGACACAGAAATCCCTTCAGTAGTCTGTATTATGAATATGCAGTTCATTTGTGTGTATCGTTAGCAGAAGGCGTACTTTCATCTCCAAATGTAGTTTTAGCGGAAGCATTCCAGAACCAAGTATGACATGTGCTAATCCGATACACAAAAATACTATGAAATGACAATATAGAACTTCGATAGGGATTCACAATCAATTTAGTAGTTAAGAAAATGCTTTAGTTGAAGAAAATTTAGTTAAATAATTTTGAAAATTGGATTGTTGTAAAGAATTTTTTACATTAAATTTATTTTAAACAAAATATTCAAAATTTAATTCCAAAATGTTTTGTACCTTTATTCCAGCTTTTCAGTAACTAAAATAATACAATCCTTGACTTTGATTATAATTTTACAGTAGCAGTTTCAACGGAGTAGTTTTCTTCGTAGTTGTACAGTAAATCTAGTCTTATTCTACTTACACCGATTCTAGTCCAATATTGTATACAGAGAAAGGTTCTAATTTTCTCCGTGTACAATCTTAACCTACTTACAGGCTACACGACTTCTCGTGACAAGTATTTTCCTTAATTAAGCTGTGAGTTCTAGTCACTCTCCCCAGATTTATTGGCGGTCCCTCCAGAGTAAAAACTTTTGTCGGCAGGCCCTCGTAGCCGAGACTTCAAATAAAGGAGTTCCAAACCGGTCTATAATCACACTTGTCGATATCCAGCGAGACTACTCAACTTTCTAGGGTTGAGCCCTCGTAGCCGAATATGATAAGGTGATGTATATGTTGACATATTTCTCCCCGCATTTACTGGCTCAGCGAGACTACCCAAGCGACTACTCACACGTTCACTCCGCAAAAGGCCTGGTGCGGCGCATCTCCGGGGCTTATAAAGCCTCAGGCGGAGCACACTTAATTTCGACAGAACATACGTCGTACGATATCCTCGACTAATCATAATTTGCCACCAGAAATCATATTACCCGACTCCAGATCAGTAGGTCGCAAGGAGTGCTGACGCGCAAGTCAGCAACTCGCCTGCCGCGCGCTACGGATGTCTCAATCGGTTTCGCGCATTGCAGCAATCAGCCGCCGCCCAATGTATAACGCAAGACCGGCCGAAAACTCCAATACGCGACCGACATATGTTAACGCTAAATATGCAACAATATAGTCAATAACTAACTCAATATCCTAGTCAATAGACCTGGCACGTTACACTTTCATCGTTAAAGTATCAAGAAAGTTGTTACACAATTTCTATTGGGAAGTTACGCAACTGTCATGTTATAAAGGGAAGGAATTCCTGTGAGAAGCTAGTGATGTGAAAAATGTTTTTTCAAGATTTATAATTACTATATAAGTTCAGAAGACAAGTGGTTTACAAGTTTTTCCCAATTTTGAGAGAGCAAGTACACTAAGTTTCCAAACGTAACGAGACTTTTCCCAAGGGAAAAGCATGTTTTGTTTTATATAAGGTAACAAGAACTTATGAGTTGTCAAACCTGTCACTCAGAGAGATAGTATCAGAATTTTCAAGTTGATACGGCTCAGCAAAATTAGAATTTTTGAATTTTGAAATTTCTAATCTCCGATTATCTGAATACTACTCAACTATACCATCTTCAAAATTCCTATACTATCTCTCTAAGCTGTGGGCTAAACCACTTGTATGGTCTTTTTACCTTTTAGAAATCAGAACATGCATTTCTATTGGGAAAAGAGACGCTCAACCCATATTCTGGAAACTGCCTGTACTCAGGGCACACTGAAAATTGAAAATAACTAGATTTTCATTAAGCAAATCAATCAGAGGGATAGCATATGAAATTTCAAGTTAATCTTCTAGACCAATTTCAAAATAATTATGATTTAAGGCATTCAAAATTGAACAGCTTAAAATTGGTCTAGACGATTAACTTGAAAATCCATATGCTATCCTTCTGATTGATTTGCTTAATGAAAAAATGGTTATTTTCAGTGTGCCCGGAGTACAGGCAGTTTCCAGAATGTGGGTTGAGCATCTCTTTTCCCATTCGAAATGTATGTTTTGCTTTCGAAAAGATAAAAAGATCATTCAAGTTTTCAAGCCCACTGCTTAGAGAGATAGTATAACAATTTTGACGATGGTATAGTTGAGCAGTATTGAGATAATCAGAGACTAGAAATTTCAAAATTCAATAATTCAAAACTGCTGAGTCGTATCAACTTGAAAATTTTTATATTATCCCTCTAAGTGACTGGCTTGACAACTTATAAGTTCTCGTTACCTCATACAAAACAAAATATGCTTTTCCCTTGGGAAAAGGCTCGTTACATCCATGATCTAGAAAATGAGTATACTTTGTTGTACTCCTTTCAAATTGAGAAAAACTTATGTTCTATCTAGAAATCCATCGCAAGGATAGCATGTAAAAATTTAAGTTTATTACATAGACCAATGTCAAAATAATTATCATTTATGGCATTCAAAATGGAACAAAATTGGTCTAGACGATTAACTTGAAATTTCTTATGCTATCTTTCTGATTAATTTGCTTACTGAAAAATTAGTTATTCTCAATTTTGAGAGAGCAACATGTACACTCAGTTTCCAAATCTTGCATGTAACGAGTCTTTTCCCAAGGGAAATGCATGTTTTGCTTTGTAAAAGGTAATGAAAACTAATGAGTTGTGAAGCCTGTCACTTAGAGGGATAGTATGAGAATATTCAAGTTGATACGGCTTAGCAAAATTTGAATTTTTTAATTTTGATATTTCTCATCTCCGAATATCTTAATACTGCTCAGCTATATCATCTACAAAATTTTTATACTATCTCTCTAAGCTGTGGGCTAAACCACTTGTATGGTCTTTTTGCCTTTTAGAAATCAGAACATGTATTTCCATTGAAAAAAGGGACGCTCAACCCATATTCTGAAAACAGCCTGTACTTCGGGCACTCTGAAAATTGAAAATAACTATGTTTTCATTAAACGTACTAATCAAAGGGAAATCATGAAAAATTTCAAGTTTATCGTATCAACCAAAAATTTATTTTTCATTAAATGATCTTTACTTTTTCATACTACCTGTATCAAGTAAATAATTATGTTAAATAGAATAAAGTTTTGTGTCAATTTTGTGGATTACAGGGAATACCACAACTTTATGGACATTATTTTTTACAAGTTTTCATAAAGTTTAAATTCGATTCCAATTTTCTAAACATTTACCGAATTAGGTCTTTTGCATTAAAAATATTAATACGTATATCATAAGGAATCATAGGGATATTGGAAACTAACTTACATATATACTTCTTTTTTTACTAAATATTATTCATAATACTATAATATAGATAAAACAATTGTGAAGGATACGATGTGAACTTGTATAAATATTTAAATGCTATATCACTCATTTTCTGCATGTCGATATAGTATACGTAACGTACAAATGCTTTCAAGCAAGCAGTTATCAGTTAATTAATTAGCAATAATTTTATACGTACAGATTTCTTTGATGTATATTTGCGAGACAAATAATTAAACCGAATTACTAACTAGAGTAGATTGTACATTCGCTTGTTGCTTCCATAAATAACAACAGGAAAAGGAAATAATAGACATTAATTAGTTTAAAAATTATGATTTTTCATGATGCGAGACGATTCCGTTATATTACATGATAAATTTGGACAAACACATGATATTATGACACATTATGAGCACATTTATCGTGTGATAATATATCATATAAGAACATAATACGATTTTATCACATGTACAATCGGTAACAATTTAAACTTGGAATAATTCCGAAATGGCTCCATGTTAAGCGAACGTTTGGAACCGGGCACGCAACGCCCGATTTGCCGTTCAGGCTATCTACGTTTCACATGCTTTGGCCGAGTGTTTATATGAATACATACATATTTATAATCCTTCCTCAATTTAAACAGTTATTTATTTATTTCAAAACGATTACTTTTTATAACAACAAACTTGCCAATTTATTTATTGATATCATAACTTTCTTTTCTTAAAACTAAAATGGGAATTTTTATAAAATCGAAGGTATAGATAAAATCGAAGGAGACGATAAGGCGAAGATGGTATTACACGTTCATATTTTCATCCATGAGAGTTTCGGATTATTTAGCTTAAGATATAAGCATCATGATTTGAGTGCTGGTGATTAACTCATTTACGAGGTTTGAAGACATGCGTCCTAACATAATTATTTGTCTTCAAACTTGATCTATAAGCATCATATATTCTTCCAGTATTTGTGTTTCAATCACTTATTTACAAGGGGAAAGAAGATATATTATTTGTTGATCTGATGACTTTATTATCAACACCTCTTAACAGCATGCAGTGAAGCTGCTAGTATTTTGTCTAAATAAGTGTTATCAACATCTTTAATTTACTTAATTTAATAACTGTATAGGATAAAGCACATATAATTTCGGCCACATTAGAGTTGTCGAAGTTTGAAAATTAAAGTTTAATTTTAGAGTAAGCTCTTAGAATTTTTTTTTCAGTATGAGTGTTATATGCTATTACTGCCGAAAGGCAGAACCCTTGTGCTCCTTCGCTCCTTGTGGGTATCGAATTTGTTGTCAGCTTTGTACCAGAAATCATTTTTATAATAACGAATCCAACGAAAACCCTGTTTGCCCTGTCTGTTCATTGGCTGCCTTGACATTTATAAGAATTTATGATCCGTGAATGAAGAAGAAGAAAAAATCGGAAGAAAATAATTATATGAAGGTAATAACATTAAATTTTTTATGTTATTACTAGTATTCGTAAACACCTTTAAATAATGGGGATTCGGAAGGTGTGGCTTCCATATCCTTTTTGTAGTTAGTATAGAAATTGTTTCTTATGATATATATATATATATATAAATGTTTATATAGGAGTTCAAACAGTAAATGTTACTTCAATTAACTCGTTAGTTTTGTTTACAAAAAAGGATTCAAACCAACGATTAATTTTCCAATTTCAATTAAAAATATAACAACGATATCTTTCATGAAACGTTGTTTCTCCTCGCATAAGTTGAATGGAGTATTAGGTTTAATATGATGGTTTCCTATGCGAGTTGAGAACACAGTCCATAAGGCTTCGACTATTGTATTAAATCCACAAAAGTACTGTAGTGTTTTTACATTTTATGCACGTTTTTTTTGTCGTAAATAGGTATGATAGGCAGCAATAACTGATGTTCTTTTGAATTAGCATAAATAACAGTAAACTTTAATTTTATTTGGAACGATAGTTTTGCTATTCCTAGCATAAGTCGAGTACAGTATTGCATTTAATACTGTTTTCCTTATGCTAGTAGAGTGCAATGATGCAAAGCAGTTCTTTAGCCGTTGACTCAGGCTCAAAGGCTTCTTTTCTCGGAACAATTTGAATGCAGTATTATGTTTGATATTGTTATTTCCTATGCCAGTTGAGGACAATATCCACAACGCTTTCATTTTTATTACACGTGTTATATTCTTCTTTTTTAGTAACTCTTATTAATGTATTTCGCATGGTTAATAGTTATAAAAATGTTCATAATTTTATTTCATATTATTTAAAAGTTTTATGAATTCTACATTTTTCAATAAATTCTTTCAGCTTCGTGATGAGAAAGGAATTCATAAACTCGTATTTGCAACTGTTGAAACATTTATAATGGATCATATCATTATTTTTAAACTGTAATAACAAATTGAAAAAAATAAATTTTTATTGTCGATATATATGACTAATTGTATGTTAAATTAAAACCGTTTTTTGTTATTCCCTCTAAAAATAATGTATGTATAGGTGATTTTCATAAAATTTAAATAAAATTTTTTGACCATATCCAAAAATGATCGAAAACTGTTCTAGAGATAGTTAATAAATGATCTCATGAATTTTTTCATGTTTTTTCCATCAACTGCCTTCGAGTTACAAAGGGTCAAAATTCATGAAATCAGAGATATTTACATTTTTAGCCTATTTTAGGGAAGCGTTTTCCAACAAAAATGCATAGAATACTTTTTTAAAGAATTCCTCTGTTTTTTAACAAAAATACTTTCAAAGTCACACACACTCACGCACACACACACGCACACACATATATATATATATATTTTATAAGTCTTAGATGCTTACGACCTCCATAACCAAAAAATTTTAAAAGTACTTTTCATAGTTCAAAACTACCTGTAATGTTTCAGAGTGGGTCTTGATGATTAAGATCATTTAAAAAAATTAAAATATCAATTTGAAAAAAATTTTGGTTTTGTTATCTGAAAAAATTAGAGTTAAACTGCAAAAAAATTCTAAGAAGAAAAGTGTACTTGATATTTTTGATAATTTTACTTTGTTTTTGAGCTAAAAAGTGTGTGTGTGTATGTGTGTGTGTGTGTGTGTGTGTGTGTGTGTATGTGTGCAGTTTGTGTGTGTATGTGTGTATTGCGACCCTTCTTAAACCCATAATTATTATTACAATTAACTTCACAATTTACTGTCATGGTATAAAATAACCTTGTAATAAAAGTATAAGTTAGATTTTTTTTAACCACGATGATATTTAAAAACTAGTTGTAGTTGATAACGTTGCAATACACTAGATTCCTCACACTGCACCGAAAGTATCAACTTCATTCCCGGGCGCCTGGAGAGAAGTGCGTAATTTCGGCGATAGTGTGAGGAAAAATATAGTATACGCAACACATGAGTAAATTCAAGTTCTTCCTCGATGCGTAGTATACTATTCATGGTGCAAAGCAAACACTATTACAAAAAGTGATACAAGCACTACGAAAATAATGTTAACGACGATATTCATTTTATAACTTACATAACAAAGTATCAGAATTAATTATTGATTAATTCTGTAAAATTCTATATTTTGAACATTGTTATATATTTCTTCCTATATCATAAAATTTTATATATAAAACTATCGAAAGTTTGAACCATCTGATACTGATACAATAGACTATTAGTGCACTATGATATTGTTATGACCAGCGCGATTCGAGATGTTCGAATCACGCATAGCAACTGCTGCAACTTCGCGGTTGTTATTGTATTTGTTTAACAGTCTTGTCCTGACAGTTGTTCTGAATGAACGTATTATTCTCGCGCGTACTAATAGTCTCAACTAGTTCCTTTTCTATACAAATGTGTGAATTTACTTATTCCCCGGATTGATTACAAGAATATCAACATTATCGACATAAAATTAATCATTTATTTATTTCTATTTCTTAAGGGATTATGATAGTGATAAAACCTGAAAAAAAAGAAAAATGGTTAGTGTTGTAAAAATTAATAGATATATAGGTGCTCTAAAAACTATATTTTTGATTGCAAATACAAGTATTATACATTACTTTTATGCATAAATAATATGTATAAAGTGAGTGTAACATTTAAAAACAATTAATTATTTAAGGTATTTGCTTACCAAAAATCATGATTTTCATCACTTTTGTTTGCTTGCGGCATGTTTCTGATGGAACCGTACCATCAATCCTGATGAATCAAAGTGCCAAATCTTCCTTATGAGTCTGGTCTCAGACTAAGTGGAACATATTCCTGAAAAACACAAAATTAATATAATTAATTCAAGATATATTGACAATATTAGTAATTATAGCGAATGTCACATATGTAAACATACGTAACATTCACTTTCGACTTATCTTTGCCAATTCTGCTCCACTCAGTTTGTGAACATACTCATAAGGCAGGTTTTTCACTTTGGTTCATCAGGATTGATGGTACGGATCCTTCAGAAAGCTGCAAGTACATAAAAAGCATGAAAAAATTAAATTTGAGTAAAAGGCATATAAAGTTTATAATGTAAATCATACAAATGAACTCAGCTATACTTACAGAAACTATCAGGCATACCTTGATTTACTTTTGGTACTCAAATATACATACAATAAAATATATTAGGTGGTACTGTGTGATAATAGTATTTAGAAGCTGAAAATAAAATAAAATTTCGTTACCTATTCATAATCAAGTTATGCTTATAAATTACAGTTACATGCTATACTTACGATTAAATTAGTAGTTAAAGTAATTGTTGAAATATATTTTACTGTTTAAATTATGAAATTAAGTAATATATTTGGTATGCTTTGATAAATTATTGAGGGAGAGTGATTTATTTAAAGATTATGAAATATTAGGGTATCAGTAATTGTTGAAATATGTTTTACTGTTTAACTTATGAAATTAAGTAATATTTTTGATATGCTTTGATAAATTATTGAGGGAGAGTGATTTATTTAAAGATTATGAAATATTAGGGTATCAGTAATTGTTGAAATATGTTTTACTGTTTAAATTATGAAATTAAGTAATATTTTTGGTATGCTTTGATAAATTATTGAGGGAGAGTGATTTATTTAAAGATTATGAAATATTAGGATATTAGTAATTGTTGAAATATATTTTACTGTTTAAATTATGAAATTAAGTAATATTTTTGGTATGCTTTGATAAATTATTGAGGGAGAGTGATTTATTTGAAGATTATGAAATATTAGGGTATCAGTAATTGTTGAAATATGTTTTACTGTTCAAATTATGAAATTAAGTAATATTTTTGGTATGCTTTGATAAATTATCGAGGGAGAGTGATTTATTTAAAGATTATGAAATATTAGGATATTAGTAATTGTTGAAATATGTTTTACTGTTTAAATTATGAAATTAAGTAATATTTTTGGTATGCTTTGATAAATTATTGAGGGAGAGTGATTTATTTAAAGATTATGAAATATTAGGGTATCAGTAATTGTTGAAATATGTTTTACTGTTTAAATTATGAAATTAAGTAATATTTTTGGTATGCTTTGATAAATTATCGAGGGAGAGTGATTTATTTGAAGATTATGAAATATTAGGGTATCAGTAATTGTTGAAATATGTTTTACTGTTTAAATTATGAAATTAAGTAATATTTTTGGTATGCTTTGATAAATTATTGAGGGAGAGTGATTTATTTAAAGATTATGAAATATTAGGATATTAGTAATTGTTGAAATATATTTTACTGTTTAAATTATGAAATTAAGTAATATTTTTGGTATGCTTTGTTAAATTATTGAGGGAGAGTGATTTATTTGAAGATTATGAAATATTAGGGTATCAGTAATTGTTGAAATATGTTTTACTGTTTTAATTATGAAATTAAGTAATATTTTTGGTATGCTTTGATAAATTATTGAGGGAGAGTGATTTATTTAAAGATTATGAAATATTAGGATATTAGTAATTGTTGAAATATGTTTTACTGTTTAAATTATGAAATTAAGTAATATTTTTGGTATGCTTTGATAAATTATTAGAATATTAAATCTTTATTATGATTTCAAATCATATACTTTATTTATAAGTTAAATAATTATTAATTGAATCCAAAGTTTAGGAAAATTAATGTTAGTAATTTATTTGAAATAAAAATTTCCAATTAAATTTAATAAAAAAATAATTTTATATATTTTATATTAAGTCGAAATTAATAGCTATTTATTAGCTTTTTTTATGTTTTAAAATAAACTAAATTTTTAAGTTATTAGATTCATAATCTAAATATATACTGTGAGTATTTTTTATAGGAATAAATTTTAGTTTAAATAAAAATATTTTGTTACAAAAAAAGATAATTATTTTATAGTTAAGTTTATAATTAATTATAATTTAGTTAAATAATTATTTATTAATTACATTTATATATATATATATATATATATATATATGTAAGTATATTAAAATTAAATTTAAATAATTTAATTTAAATTTAATTAATATAAAAAATTATTAGTTATTTATTAATAAAATTAGGTATATAATTAAATATAGGTTAATTTTTTTGCCAGCATCAGCGGTTAAACAAAAGTAAATAAAATAATTTAATTAATTAATATTAGTATTATATAAAAATTAAAATTAAATATTTAAAATTTTAATAAAAATAATTTTTATTAATTTAAATAAATATAAAAATATTAATAAAAACTAGGATTTGATACCCTATTATTTATATTAAATTTAAATAATTAATTATTATTTATTATAAAAAAATTAAAAATTATGGCGGTATTTTAATCCAATTAGAGGAACTTGTAAATTAATTTGATAATGCACGAAAAGATAAATTTAAATTTTTTAGATATTTTTGTATGTTCGTTTTAAAAAAATTTAATAATAATTTAAATTTTTTAAATATATAATTATATATTAATTCAGATCAATATGAAATTTATTTAAAGTTATATGAGTTACAATAAAATATTTTTATATTTATAAATTTAAATATTTATATAAATTGGATTTAATAGTAATATAATTAAATTAAATTATATGAATATAGTATGAAATATGTACAAATTGCCCGTCAATTCTATAAATGAATAAGTCGTAACAAAGTAAATATACTGGAAAGTGTATTTAGAAAAATATAGTTAAATTTATAATATTTATTTTGCTAATAAAAGTTATTTTTCAATAAATTATTTATAATATTGAAATAATTTTTTATATTGAAATAATTTTAGTATTGAAAAAGAATAATTTAATTATTTTAAACTAATTTTAATTTATTTTTACCTTTTGTATCAGGGTTTATTAAGTTTATTAATTATATTAATTAAATCTCGAAATAAATTGATTTAAATTTTTATTATATTTAATATTTAATTATTATTATTAATTAAAATTTAGAGACGATATATCTTACGAAATTTATAATAGCTAGTTATTTTAGAAATAAATTTAATTTAATTATTAATATTATAAAAATTTAATTTTAAAAAATTTTTATTATATTAATAATAAAATTATTAGAGATAAACTTAATAATTGTTTTAATATAATAAATAATTAATTTTTTATTATAAGAATAATAATTTTTAATAATAAATAATATTTAATCATTAAAATTTTAAAAATTAAATTTTTAACTTATTTAATTAACTATAAAATAAAAAATTTTAATTAAATTTATTTAATTATAATGATAAAATTAGTAAATATAAATTATAATAAATTAATTAAGTGAAAGATTAGTTTAAGGAAGTAGGCAAAAATATTGATTCATCTGTTTATTAAAAACATAGTTTATTGAAATTAATATTAAATAAAATCTGCTCAATGATTTAAAATTAAATAGCTGCAGTATTCAAACTGTACAAATGTAGCATAATCAATTGTCTTTTTATTAAAGTCTGGAATGAAAGATTAAATAAAATAAAAACTGTCTCTAATTAAATAAAAATTAAAATTAATTTTAAGTTAAAATTCTTAAATTTATTTAAAAGACGAGAAGACCCTATAGAATTTTATTAATAATTTATTTAAATTATTTAATTAAATAATTTAAATAAATTAATTTATTAGATTGCGGAAATTATAAAATTTTATTAATTTTTATAAATTATTTAATAATAATTTTTATAAATTTTAAAATTGTAATAAATTAATTATATTAAATATAAAATAAATTACCTTAGGGATAACAGCGTTAAATTTTTAAAGAGTTCATATTGATAAAAATTTTTGCGACCTCGATGTTGAATTAAAATAAATTATTATTGAAGATAATAATATAATTTAGTCTGTTCGACTATTAAAATTTTACATGATTTGAGTTTAGATCGGTGTAAGCCAGATCGGATTCTATCTTTAAATAAATTAAATATATTTGTACGAAAGGACTTTATATTAATATTACATATTATAATTTGAATAATAGTATTGTTTTGACAGAAAAGTGTATTAAATTTAGAATTTAAAAATAAACTAATATTTTTAGTTTAAACAATAATTTTATTAATTTTAATTGATTCAATTATTATAGTATTAGTAAGAGTAGCATTTTTAACTTTATTGGAAGGAAAAGTTTTAAGTTACATTCAATTACGAAAGGTCCTAATAAAGTTGGATTTCTAGGATTGCTACAACCTTTTAGTGATGCAATTAAATTATTTAGGAAAGAAAATTTGTTAGTATTTAAATCAAATTATTATATATATATATATATATATATTAAGTCCTTTAATTAGAATAATATTAATAATATTGTTATGAATTAATATACCTTATTGATCTGAAGTATTTAATAATAATTATAGATTTTTAATGATTATATGTTTATTAAGAATAGGAGTTTATCCTTTAATAGTAAGAGGATGATCATCAAATTCAGTATATTCTATAATTGGAAGAATACGATCTATTGCTCAAACCATTTCTTATGAAGTAAGAATAATTTTATTAATATTAAATTTTATTTTTTTAATTGAATCATATAATTTAATTAATTTTATAAATTTTCAAAAGTATTTATATATTTTATTGTTTTATGTCCAATCATATTAACTTTATTTATTAGATTATTAGCTGAAATAAATCGTACTCCTTTTGATTTAGCTGAAGGGGAATCAGAGTTAGTTTCAGGATTTAATACTGAATATATAAGTGGTTTATTTGCTATAATTTTTATTTCAGAATATGGAATAATTATATTTATAATATTTTTATATAATTAATATTAATAGGAGGTGATATTTATAGAATTAAATTTTATTTAATTTACTTAATTATATTATTTTTAGTAATTTGAATTCGTGGAACTTATCCACGAATACGATATGATACTTTAATAAATTTAACTTGAATATCTTATTTACCTATTAGTTTAGGATATTTAGTTATTTTAATTAATATAAAATGAATTTTATTATTACTATATATTTTAATGTATTTTTGCAGAAAATATTTTGAATATTTAAGTAATAAATTTTATTTTATTATATATTAAATTATTTTTATAATTTTTTTTTATTTTAATTTTTATATTATTAATTAATATAATAATTTCAAAAAAATTATTTAAAAATCGAGAAGAAAGATCCCCTTTTGAGTGTGGATTTGATCCTATTAGAAAAAGACGTTTACCTTTTTCTATATTTTTTTATTTAATTTCAATTATTTTTTTAATTTTTGATATTGAAATTGCTATAATTTTACCTATAACATTTCATAATTTAAATTTATATCATTTATTTAGTATTAATATTATTATTATTATTATATTTATTTTAATAATTGGATTATTTATTGAATGAAAAGAAGGGGCTTTAAAATGATTTAAATTATTTAATAATTTAATTTAAAATTATAAATTGCAAATTTATATATATCTTTATTTAAGATTTAAACATGAAATATTAAATTTTATTGAATTTCTAATTCAAGAATAAATAATTAAATTTATTTATATTTCTATAGTAATATGTCTGATGAAAGTAATAAATTGTAAATTTATTTTAACGAAAGTTTTTTCTTTATTACTAAAATTTATAAATAAATTTATATTTTAAATTTTGAAGATTTATAGTTTTATTAACTTAAAATTTTAAATTATTTCTATTAATATTAATATTATAAAATTTAATCAAATTAAATTAAAAATTTTATAATTTATTTTATTTTTAAAATTTAAATTTCATCAATTTAATTTTATAGAACATCTATCTATTATAATAATAGAAAATAATATTCGTAGATAAAAATATATCCTAATTAAAGATCTAATAATTAATATATAAATATAAATATAAGAATAGTAATAAGTTAAAATGATTAAAGCAGAAAATTTTATTAAAAATCCATATATTGGTGGTATAGATGCTAAAGAAAAAATACATATTAAATAAAATCTTATTGATTTTTCTAATTTCATTATATTTAATAAATTTAAATAATTTAATTTAAAGAAATAGAAAATTATTCTAAGAGTTAATATAATAAATATATAAATTTTAAAATAAATTATTCATCTTATTTCTCTAATTATTATAATGGAAATAATTCAAGTAATTTGAATTATTGATGAATATGACATAATAATTTTTAAGTTTGTTAAATTTATACCTTTAATTGATCTATAATTTCTTAAAGTAAGTAAAATAACTAAGATTAAAATTAAATTACTATTTATAATAAATGAATTCATAATAAATAGAGGAATAAATTTTTGAATAGTTGATAAAATAAAAATATTTATTCAATTTAAATTGTTTATTATTTTTAAGTATCATTGATAAAAAGGGGGTAAACCTAGTTTAGTTATCATACTTAAAAAAATTAAATATCTTAAATTATTAATATTTGAATAATTTATTAAAATTATAAAAAATAAAAATAAATAAGAATCAAATGTTTGAATAAGGAAATAATTTATTAATCTTTCTTTTTTAATAAATTTATCAAAAATAATTAATCTAATAAATCTAGTTATATTAATTTCTATAATTATCCATATAGAAAATCATGAAGTTGATATTACAATAAATAAATTTAATAATATTAATATAGGAAAAAATAAAATATAACAATAACTTAAATAAATTTTATAATTTTTTATAAATAATGAAATGCCTGATTAAAAGGATTATTTTGATAGAATAAATTATATAATATAAATTATTTTCATTTTAAAATTAAAATTACTAATGTAATAGATAAAATTCTATAAAAATAAAATTTATTTTTAATTGATATCAATATGAGGACAAATTATATTACAAGATGCTAATTCACCTATTATAGAAAATATAATTTTATTTTATGATTATGGAATAGTAATTATTATTGTAGTTATTTGTTATGTTCCGAGTATTCTGGAGCAATTTCGATTGTTCTCGAATATTCGAAACATAGCATGTTGTACGAAAAGCGTGTTGCGCGCAAGCTGGCGGTGCGCTTCCTTGGTGTCGACACTTGGCCTAAGGAATGTGCAACGTGAGCCGCAGTGCGATATGCTTCGAGTATACTGAGTATAGAGGGCAAGGGACGCGCGTGCGGAGGTTACAATCTCTGTCGTCAGCGCTAATTGTCGGCCGAAGGAGGCGATCGGCGACAATGAACTTAGTAAATGAGTCAGTCGCTCTTCAGCACTGCTCAGAGTAAGAATAGTTTAGCTTCAGAGTTCAGAATTAGACAGAGACCAATACAGCAAACAGAATTTAACCGAATCAAATTAAAGTGTACACCTTGAGAAAAAGGAAAGGAATAAAAGTGTGAGAGTAATACAATCAACATCGAATAAAATCATTAATCCTTGGACCAATAATCTATGGAATACATATATATATAGACAGAGTGACCCAAAGCCATATATACAAGGAAATATTTAAATTCATTGTTTCATCACTCACAGATCAACAAACATAATAAGGTAAGATCTTAAATTAAATATTCAAATATGTCAAAACACAGCAACAGAGTTGATGCTCAAGACGGACTGACCATCCGTTGCTTGCGTTGCAAGCATTGAGAGCAAACTCAGGAAAAATATTATTAACTAATACCGAGTGATTAATAAAACACTCATTACAGCAAATTGGAGGTCCCACCGAGACGTTGTTTTCAAATTGAATATCAGTTTTGTTGTTGTGACAATAGTTTTAAGTAAATTGAACAGTGATAGTAGGGAGAATAGTTTAGTGCGCAAAAAGACGCTAAAATTCGAAAAATTCGAAAATGGCCGCCCAAGCGGTGCGCGTCGGCGCATCATTCATCAATGGCTGGAGTAGGCCCATATAGATATAGTGGCGGGTGAAGGAACGTGCGCGTGGCTGGGAGAAGGGAGCCGCCATGTTGGCCAGCAATGTGAGCGGCACGGAGAGTGCTTGTGAGATTTAAACTTAAACAGAAGAATTTTTAAGAGTTTTTTTTGTTAGAAGGGAAAAAGTGAGTAAATAGTGTAAGTGTCCTGGGGGGCCCATTAAGTTGTGTTGGTGTAAAATTTATTTATTTAACACCGTGTGGAGTACATTAAAGCTGTATAATATATATCTAATTACCTATACTGATATATTCGTCGGTTTTCTAAAAATTTAAAAAATTTTTTTAATGTTTTTAAATTTTTCAAAAATTGTTAATTTGCAAAAACAAAAAAATTACTGGATTCACTCTGATAAAATTCGTACGTATTCCTTAGCTGATTCTAAGAACTTATTCTTCTTGAAAATTGTTTCCAAAAGTGCGTGTTTTATGAATAAAAAATTTGTAAAAGTCTTCGTAAAAAATTTTCAATTATATAATATGCGCCGGTTTGACCACACCGAGGTTCAAAATCAACCCCCAAATCACGTATCTTTTAGGTTTGGACATTTATTCCATTGGTTAGAGGGGTTCCAGATACATTGCAAATGAAAACGTTCTTGAAATCTCGAACTAAAAAACAAAAAATTGTGGAAAAACCATGCTCTTTTCTTTTAAGCCGTTTTTTCTCATTGTTAATAATAATTTTCGAAAATTTAAATTACACCATTAGAAAGGACATGAGTTAAACTTTAAAAATATGCCACACCCGAATTTTTTAAATTGCAAATTACATTAGTTACGATTACGAGCTATCAAAGAGAGTGACCATAATAAGCACTTATCTGCAAAGTTCCCGCAGAACCGCTTAACACGAGTAATTTGTTTAGCTTGCGTGTCGAGAAAGAAACTATTTACAAATGTAATACTACGGTTGTATTCGTATTAGATACCTAATCAAATGAGCCAATACTTAGATCTATTCTCTGACATTTCGATCTTACGTATTACTCCAAACATTGAAATCGCTTTTTCTCGAAAACACGAAAAAGTCACTTAAGTGTATAGAGGCAGAGGAGACACAGAAATACACAGTACACCTACACACGCATACATACGTATACACAGGGAAAGCCCTGAATGCAGTACTGTATAAAGCGCCTACAAGGGCCCAGAAGAGTGGGGAGTATAGAGAGGACATACGGTATAGAGAAGCTAGGTCTTGCTCTAAGTCCACTGCATAGAAACTATCGGTAGTGGGGATCGCTGCACTCCCCTCGCTCTCTCTTCTTTTCCCCTCTTTTGCTTTCCACGCTTTCCCTATGCTATATACCTATACATACAATTTTTTTTGACGGAAAACATGTGGTCGAGGGAACGCTTTTTCGTTACTTTTTAGTTACCCCTCAGGCGAGCCATAAGAAGTTATCACTTCAAAAATTTTTTGTTAAAATAGTGCTCCACTCATTTTTTAGTGCAGGTTCTAAGGAGTAAAATGAGATATTAAACTTTTGATCAAGGAGCGCGGTAGCGCCTCGATGGCAAGTATATAAGGTACGTTCAGTACGTACGCCGCCGTCGGGCGCTATAGCCAGACCCTATATACGTCTCATAAGCCCTGTTGGAGATGTGACATTCGGTTGTCTTCGCATTAAGAGCTTTGTTTCTCACTTATGAGCACTCAAATGAAAGCTTGGAATAAAACTAGCAAAATCACTTCAGGGTCATATATTGTGAAATGGCTTCTATCAAATGATATTGTGAAGTGAAAGTTCGGGGTCATGAATTCTTCTCCGTGAAAATTCTTCTCCCGTGGCGAAAAATGTTCTCCCAGGAAGTACGTCATAGTTCGTGACGTCAGCTCTACGTATGCTATTGCTTGCATCTATACAGTTCATCAAGTGTGCAGAAAACGAAGATAGACTCTAGTAGAAGCCCAAAACCCTATGCTGAAGTGAGGCTACCCCAGCGTAGTACTTACCCTGAGATTGGGATGGCGGATGTGTCTTGTTCTAGGTCCCGTCGGTCATAGTAGGCCTCCGATCGATAACGCATCAATCCGAATGCTTAGTACCGACCATTATCGACCCGAATGCTAAATCGCTGGTAACAGCTCATCGCACGCATTTATACACAAGTACCTTGTTTAACACGTAAATACCAAGTCTTTTAACGCAATTTAAAACGCAAATGCACTTTTTTCCAAACCCTTACCCCCCAAACCCCCACCGGGGGGGGGGGGCAAAATACATATGCGACATCAATACTAATATAGCTATTCGTAACGTTGGTCGAGTGAGTTACGCGCTCGACTTTTAATCCTTTTGCTCCCGGTTCGAATCCCGGTACAAACTTTTTTTTACAAATACTGTATACCTTTTTTTATTTAATGCTTGCTCATTCGGATACATATTATTGCACAATTATAATTATAAATGCCTCCAGATCAGTAGTACAGTATAATAACAGTAATAGGATTAATAATTATACTAAAATATTCTAATTTTTATTATCACTATTGAGAATTAATTAATAAATGGTAATTCTTACGTACTTACGTAGTTATGATAACAAATTTTAATAATTCAGTTAAATAATTCTGGTAGAAAATTATTCGATTTCATTGATTAATTTATTTAAATTATTTTTTACATTAAATAATTTATGATTCGATCGTAATTATCGGTACTTTGAATGACTTTTTAACATTGCTTATGTTTAAAATGCTTCAGTGTAACTAACATATTAATAAATTTGTTATAATAACTGTACGTAAGAATTACCATTTATTAATTAATTCTCAATAGTGATAATAAAAATTAGAATATTTTAGTATAATTATTAATACAATTACCGTTATTATACTGTACTACTGATCTGGAGGCATTTATAGTTACAATTGTGCAATAATATGATTATCATTTATAAATGATACTATTTAATACGTCATCCAAAAATCAATTAACGTGACAATCAAAAAAAAAAAAAAATGAGAGATGCAAATCTCTTTTGCCATAGCGCGTGTATCCGAATGAACAAGCATTAAATAAAAAAAGATATACAGTATTTGCAAAAAAAAGGTTGTACCGGAATTCGAACCGGGAGCAAAAGGATCAAAAGTCGAGCGCGTAACTCACTCGACCAACGTTACGAATAGTTATATTAGTATTGATGTCGCATATGTATTTTGCCCCCCCCCCCCGTCGGGGGTTTGGGGGGTAAGGGTTTAGAAAAAAGTGCATTTGCGTTTTAAATTGCGTTAAAAGATTTGGTATTTACGTGTTAAACAAGGTACTTGTGTATAAATGCGTGCGACGAGATGTTACCAGCGATTTAGCATTCGGGTCGATAATGGTAGGTACTAAGCACTCGGATCGATACGTTATCGACCGGATGCCTACTGTGACCGGCGGGACCTAGAACAAGACACACCCGCCATCCCAATCTCGGGGTAAGTACTACGCTGGGGTAGCCTCACTTCAGCATAGGGCTTTGGGCTTCTATTAAGGTATATCTTCGTTGGTGCAGAAGAGCAGACGATGGTGTATTCGCATTTTTTGATTTTTCAATACAATAACACATATGCAGTGTTAAAGAAAAATAAGTATTGTACAAAATAAAGTACCAAAGTGATTTTATTTTCAACATAATATGCAATTTATAAAGCTGGGTTTGAGGAAATATTTAAAAACTGACAGATATAATTATGAAAAATGTTTCACAAACAAGACTAATAGCCTCGAATTAGATAAGTATTTAGTTGTACTTTTTTTTTAAATATACAATACATGAAAGATTCATGAACTGATTCTTTGTTAAAATATATCCTTTCATTTTTCAGGTTTTTTTACTATTAGATTATATAAAGAAGTAACTATTCTGTGATGTGACAGCTAGTAAAGTGTTAAGAATTCATCTTTCAAGAAAGTTTCTACGTTGTTGAAGCGAATATGTAACTTTTTCTATCGTCTCCTGGGTTCATCTTTCATGCAAAGTTTCTACATTATTGAAGTGGATATGTAATTTTTTCTATCGTCTCCTGGGTTCACCTTTCAAGCAAGTTTCTACATTCTTGAAGCGAATATGTAACTTTTTCTATCGTCTCCTGGGTTCACCTTTCAAGCAAGTTTCTACATTCTTGAAGTGGATATGTAATTTTTTCTATCGTCTCCTGGGAGGTAGACTCTCAGGCTATTCGTCGAAAGGGATCCTGATGAGAAGCTAGTGAAAGTGTTGTATTTTCATCGTCCAAGAATCAAAGAAAATTTATACAGAATATATATTATTGTAAGTTTTAGATTAAATATTATTCCACACGCGTAGTATGAGTTTTATAGGTTTGTAACGCGATTTAAATAATATAAGATGGTATGCGACTCTATCACTCGAAAGTATAGTACATAGAATAAATTCTAGAATATTCTATTAAATAATATAATTTGTGATAAACTCGGAGATCCACGCCGAGGTTATAAACTAGCAGAAACCAACAGTAGATTAGTACTTCAGGTTAGACATAGGCTGGAATTCATAGTCGACCCTCACCCTCACCCTCACCCGCCAACTCTTGAGGGGCCGTTAATTGGAAGCCCGCATTTAAGAATGGTGTCCAGACTTCACCAGAAGTCCAGAATTAGAATCGCGCGAAAATTCGAATATTTCAGCCAAAAACGTTACTAAAATAAATACAATAATTATTTGCAAATAAATAAAATACAACTTATTATAAATAAATATTTTTTTTATGTGAATTAAAACTACGATAAATGTATAATATCATTACTTGATTGTCACGAAAATTACTAAAATAATTACTAAAAAATAATTACTAAAAATAAATACAATAAATACAATAATTATTTGCAAATAAATAAAATACAACTTATTATGAATAAATAATTTTTTACGTGAATTAAAACTACGATAAATGTATACTATCCTTACTTGATTGGCGTGAAAATTTGAATTGCATACTAATTTTAGTCTCTTTTAAATCAAAAGAAGAAAAGTTACCAGAATAAAAATGTTTTTCCATAAATTAAAAATATAAATTATCAATTATACTAATTTTAGCCATAAAATATATAAGTAGTGAACAAAAATTAAATATATGGTAATATCTTTTAAATCATAAGAAGACAAGTTACTAAAACAAAAAGTTTTTCCATAAATTAAAAATATAAATAAGTAATAATAAAACGTTTTTAAAAGCATATATTGCGACGGAGAATCCGTCGTAAGGAAAGCTGAGTGACTCTCCTGCAGGCACCGGAAACCGAGCAGAGGAATATGCTCTAATGGCAACGGGTGCTTACAGGAGAGAACAGCTGAGCCATAGCCAGGCGCCGGCACTGAGCCGCGCCATAGGAGAGAGAGAGAGAGGGAGATCGCACGAGAGCAGCAGCCAGCCGAGTCGCCGCTGTGACGTCACGGCCGTCGAGCAGCGAGAGAGCGCGCGAGGAGTGAGAGCGCCACTGACTACCACACGCGGCCGCGCGCGGCACGCAGAGCTAGCAGGCACACCACTGGGCCGCAGCCGCCGCCATGGCACCGCCGAGGAGCTCGAGGCGACGGCGAACGCAGCCAGCGCATGGCGCTACAGCGAGCGGCGCGACGAGCGGCTGAGCCGCGTACACTGTAGAGAGCGAGCGCGTGCGTATGTGTGTGTGTGAGCGCGCGCAGCACGGCGCGTGCCGAAGAGTATATGAGTGCGAGAGAGACAGCACGATGCCGTCGCTGAGCACGAAAGAGTGGAGGCTACCGAGCCTCGTAGAGTGTAACGGAAAATGTTATTGGCGGTCGGAGTGGAGGCGCCAGGGCTCTCCACAACGGCATTAAGGGGTTATGACAGTGTTAAAATTTTGAAAATACCCATTTTTTTTTATTCACTTTTTTCATAGTTAATAGTCTGTAGAATATGGTCCTGAAAGCCGTTTTTGGCTAAAAAAATTTTCCTCGAAGATATTAACAAAAAACTAACAAATCTGTTTCAAGTAAATTTTTGAAAAATCGTGATTTTTAAATATTTTAATTAGGCCAAACTTGTGGAAAGGATTGTTCTAACCCAACCCACTTTTTACAGAGTAATTTCATGAGAAATCTTACTGAAAATATGACTTAAAAACCGTTTTAAAAACCGTTTTTTTCTCAAGAGTTATTAATTTATTTCCGTGTATATATATATATATATATATATATATATAATGATAATATGACAAATATTTCCCCAATCCATCAGCATCATTGCGTTATATATGCACGATTACGTATATAATGCGTCATTGCGCTTCATATGTAATGTACTGAATCCGATTAAAAGACTACCTATACCGCTTTTTAATATGTGATATCTACATTTCAAGAGCACGCACGTTTTATAAATTTACTTTACTATTAATCAACGAATAACAAAGTTTCGTTCCGTTTGACGTGATGACGGTCACTCAGGGTCACAGAGCACAAGCTCTTAAAATAACAGACTGTCATTCTTAAATGCGGGTTTCCATGTAACGGCCCCTCAAGAGTTTGAGGGTGAGGGTGAGGGTGAGGGTCGACTATGAATTCCAGCCTATAGTACCAAAGAGGGTTGGCAGTAAGTTATGGGGATATAGAGATCCCTATAACGAAGCTATGATGCACAGAACAGTAACTCCAATGTGTATTAGTTTGTGTTAACTCCATGAAATATTAGTCTATGGTTGGTTTCTGCTAGTTTATAACCTTCGCGTGGATCTCCAAGTGTTTATCATAAATTATATTATTTAAATCGCGTTAAAAATTCCTGAAACTCATACTACACGTGTGCAATAACGTTTAATCTAGAACCTGCAAAAAGTTTCAAGTGAAAAATACACTTATATAAAAGATTAAGTTATGATCAAAATACTATCAAAGGATCTCACTCTGTCAGATAAGTATATTTCAATTATCTTAAATTAACTTTACCACAATAGAACTTGATTCTTTGTTTTAAAATTACATTATTCTTTCTATTACAGGTGATCCAATGATATATTAACATTAAGAAACGATGGATAAATGGCATCGGACTTTAATGAATCAGCCTGCTTTATCACTGCAAGTACTATAATATTGTATATAGATTAAATTGTGAAGGATATGATGTAAACTTGTATAAATATTAAAATTCTACTAGTATTTGCTTTGTTGAAAGTATTTTCTTTCAACAAAGCAATTATCAGTTAATTTATGAACAATAATTTAATACGTACAGACATCTTTTGATGTATATTTGCGAGACAAATAATTATGGGACTTAACACAAATTTTAGTGCTAATAAAGGAAAAAAAACGCGCCATTCTATTTACCTCGAGGGTGGTATGGAAAAGATAGATATTTCTTTTTTGAATAAAATAATGATCCAAAAATAACTATTTGCTGTACAGATGGTGTCGAAAAAATAATTATTATCGCAATAATACATAAGCATATGAACTTATTTTATATTATCGCAAAAATACATAAGCATATTAATTTTTTCAATTTATAACTTCTCTAGTTGATATTAATCATTCATTGTAATTTAGGTATTATATACCATTTAAAAGTAGTGAAATCTTCCTGCACCCCCCTCCCTCTCCGCTCAAATAAACCTTTTAAAGGTAAAAGGCTGTCAAGTATAAGGTTGTTTTTTCCTGTAAGAATTAAAGATTGCTTTTATAACTTTTGATAACCATAATGCAACAATAATTCTAAGAGTTTCTATCTATACGGTTATTTCATTGTTTTAATCAAAATTGCGACGGAGAATCCGTCGTAGAGAAGCTGAGTGACTCTCCTGCAGGCACCCGAAACCGAGCAGAAGAATATACTCTAATGGCAACGGGTGCTTACAGGAGAAAACAGCTGAGCCGTAGCCAGGTGCGAGGAGTGGGAGCGCCGCTGACTACTACACGCGGCCGCGCGCGGCGCGCAGAGCCAGCAGGTCAATTATACATAAATTTCAATTTTAATTTTAACAAAAGAAAGTTATGATATCAATAAATAAACTGGCAAGTTCTTTTATAAAAAGGAATCGATTTGAAATAAATAAATATGCGTTTAAAAGGGGGAAAGGATTATAAATATATATGTATTTAATAAATACTCGACCAAATTGCAGCATGTGAAAGGTGGATAGCCTGTGAAAATATACAGTCGGGTACAATTAAAACTTTGAGTAATTGCGACTGCTGCCACGTTCTGCGCATTCTAGCTGACGTTTGGTGGTACTTCGGGTAAATTGAGCGTTGCGTGACCGGTCACAAACATGCGCAGATCATAGCGCCAATATGGTATTATTCATAGTTTCAATTGCTCCCAACTCTACATGTAATAGAATCGCATGATGTTCTTACATGACATTATCACATGACAAATAAGTCCATAATATGTGGTAATATCATGTTTGTCTAAAATTATAATGTAATTTAACAACATTGTTTTGCGTCATGAAAACGTTTGCTTTTATTTATGGAAGCAACGAGCGGATGTACATTCTACTCTACTTAGTAATTTAGTAAATGTTTTGCTATCCTTATTTCATTGAAAATCTATGTTCAGGACAAAAATCTATGTTCAGATTTAATTTCTGTTGATACAACAAATCGATCCTACATTAAAAAAAAACAGGAACAAATTCTATTATGTAGAAAGCAATTTTTTTTATGGAAAAACTTGCCGTCCCGTCCTATCATAGATAATCGATGAACTACTAAATGTCAATGTGAAATTAACAATAGCATAAAATTTTTAATATAGTTAATCTATCGTCCTATTATCCTATAATGAGTACTACTCAAAACATTATATTAAACTATGAGAACGATGGCCTCAAATAATAATAATTGGAATTCCATTTTTCAATTAAGTAAAGATTTAAAACTCAAAGTTGTAACTACATGAATATTAATTTACAATTTTAAGCTTGAGTTATTTTCGAACTTGAGTCAAAGAAATTTATTTTATAAAATTTTTTAATGCATAATAATATTTACAATTATTTTTAATCAACTTCCTGTAATCTTACGATAATAATAACAGAGTTTTGTAAAACATACACACAAATGACCAAAAACTTAACTTAGAATGATTGCAAGATTAATTTGGAATTCTTCAAAAATTGGTTAAGGACAGTAATCAATACATATCGAATGAAAAATCAATTCAGAGATTTTCTAACGGTGTTTTATTAACAAGTTACTGTGGTTAACCTTGCATAATTTGAAGATGGTATCCATCGTTATTTATGATAGGACGGGACGGCAAGTTTTTCGATAAAAAAAATTGCTTTCTACATAATAGAATTTGTTCCTGTTTTTTTTTTAATGTAGGATCGATTTGTTGTATCAACAGAAATTAAATCTGAACATAGATTTTTGTCCTGAACATAGATATTTAATGAAATAAGGATAGCAAAACATTTACTGAATTACTAAGTAGAGTAGAATGTACATCCGCTCGTTGCTTCCATAAATAAAAGCAAACGTTTTCATGATGCGAAACAATGTTGTTAAATTACATAATAATTTTAGACAAACATGATATTACCACATATTATGGACACATTTGTCATGTGATAATGTCATGTAAGAACATCATGCGATTCTATTACATGTAGAGTTGTGTTACGTCCGAATAACGACGCTCACAACTATATATTTATTATTGGAGGTGTGATGGTTTTAAATAAAGTATATACGTATGTGCTCGGTAATTCAATGTAAATAGTAATTTTATTGTATGACACAAATTCAATTATAATTCTCTCCTTTGGCTACCGTATTCACGGTCATGGCCTACCGGGTAGGAGAGCGGGATCTCGAGATTACCTTCTATCCAATTCAGTGTTAGGAAAACGTGAGTGTGAGTACACATGGCGCGAACAGAATAAAACGGTACCTTGTGAGTGTATGTATAGGTGTAAGCGTGAATGGAAATAGCTGGATGCAGCTAGATGAGGCGTTGAGTCGTCCCTCCGATGCTCCAGTAATGATTCCAAAAATAGACGGCCTAGCCTACTGCCGGGCTGTTTCAAGGTGCAGCGTCTCGCTTTGGATTTGACGGTTGCTCTCAACTTCCTAGCTCTTCCGGATTTCCGGATGAGATTAGATCAGTGATGCTCGTCTTATAGGCAGTGGTTCCCCAAGCGCTGCACTGGTTGAGATAGAGTGGGTCACGGGCAGAGCTTCGCCCTTGCTCTTGGTTGTTTGTTGGTCGACTGGCTGCGGAGCTTTTTCTCCAGCTCTATTTAAGCTCTGGCCTCTTCCCATTGTCGCGCTAGATTCGCAGCGTCGCGCATTTTCCGCGTGAGTTTTTCCGGGTTCAATCTATGGCTTTCCTATAGTGGTGACTATTTTCAGATACCGCATGATTCACCTATACGCGTGCGATCTTCGTGAACATCGGAAGATTGCTATAAATTTACGATTCGCCATCTCTAGGGCGCCTTATTTGGGGTGTCCACTCTTAATTTTTATAATTATCCGGAAAACAGTCATCAGATAGATCGGATTACATTTGTTCTGCGTAGATCGAGACGTTATAAAAAAATTTAATTATATACTTTTCGCGGTTTATTACACTTCCGCCCTTATGAAAAGACGAGAGTATAACTCGAGTCGCTTACACGTAGTGTGCTAGCAGTATATTTACATGAATATATGTATTTGATCGCTTTCGTTTATGGTTTTTGCACAAGATACCGTTTTACAAAGGTTGGTTGTTATAATGCGCCCTCTAGTCTTAGTATTTAACGAATCTCACACTCAATAGTTAGCATATAAAAATTTCAAAGAAAATTATATATATAATGGAGGTAATTCCCTCTGAGTTAAATTCTTTACGAACATTTTACCAACAATTTTTAACATTTTCTGGGTTGGTGTTCGTAAAAATTCTACCGACAATTCTTAACGTTTCTCAGATTGGTATAAATTTTACAAAAAATTCTTCCCGACAATAATTAACGTTTTTCAGGTTAGTATAATAAATTTTACAAAAAAAAAATTTTTTACCGACAATAATTAACGTTTTTCAGGTTAGTATAATAAATGTTACAAAAAATTTTACCGAGAATCTTTTTTTCGTATTTGTTAGTGTAATAATTTTTACAAAGTGTGTTACATAATATTATTGCCCTTTTTCCCTTCTATTTGTTTTTCATTCCTGTAAGCAAGGATTATTTAAACAAATTTTATGGTAAAAAGTTTTCTGTGGAAAGAAAGATTTATATTAATGAGTGTTTGCTATTGCTATGGTTTCGTAAGTATCTATTGATTTCGTATTGTTTTGTTTTTCTTATGGCTATAGTTCTCTGTTTTTAGATTCTTATGTGTTCCCACTCTGCCAAAAATTTTCGTCGATTCCACTCGACGAGTTTCGTGATATTGTTCGTTCTATCAGTTCTGATTTGTTCTCGCTCGGAGCTTCTAGTTTTCTTCTTCCACTGTCGCCATGCCGATCACCGTAAGTTTGCTTTACTTTTTCTTGTATCTTAATATTTTCTATTGTCACTATTTCATTTTGTTATCTTTTTGTGTTGTAGAGGTCTCGTTCTCGTCAAAATTGTGATGAGGATCTACAAATCGTCCTCTCGACTCAAGTTACTGAATTGGACTCTTCGTCGTCTTCTTCGTCTTCGCAGTCATCGTCGTCTTTGTCGTCTCCGTCGTCTTCGTCGTCCTTGTCGTCACCACCTTCGCCACCACCTTCGCCCGTTGGAACCGTTGATTCTTATTCTGCCCTTCCGGTAGTGCTGCCTTCGTTTTCGGATACGTCCAGTGTCAGTGCTTCCCTGCCTTCTTCTACTAGATTTACTGTGCCTTCTCCTTCGATGCCAGATCCCGAAGAGGAGGATATTCTGTTGGGTGATGATTGGGGTGCTGCTCTTGTACGCGAAGCTTTTTCTGAAGATTTTGATTTTCGTCCTCGGATAGAGAATAGATGTCGTCAACCTATTTTCTGGGAAAAATGCCATTTTCCAAGTCCTGGGCGTTGCCTTTACTGCGGAGGTGTCAATACCTCGCCTGCGAGGATGGAGATTGATTTCCGGCGTATTGGAGGTCCTTATGTAAGTCTGTTTTTTGTATATTTATCTCTATATTTTTTTTTCTTCCCTTTTTTTTCAATTCCCTCCTCTTTTTTTTGTTTTTAGTATTGTTTTCCTACGGTAGTTCCGATTTCCTCGATTTGTAAGAATTATAAGTTCGTCCTGTGCCATGATACGAATTCACCCGTTACTTCGAGGAATTGTGACATCTGCGGTTGGCGTACTTATATGCGGGCTCCTTTGATGCGTTGGGAAAATGTAGAGGTGAGTCTTTATATATATTTTTTTGCTATTGTTTCTTGCGTCTGTAATTATGTCTCTTTTTTTTATAGGAGTGGCGAGTTGTTCCATTGACTGGTGATCATCCCAGCGTCCTGTGGTACAACCGGATAGATTCCGTGGTGATCCGTCCTTGGTGCTGATTTAATTATTTCCTGAATCGACCAAATTTCTATATTGTTTCAGTTATTTTTGTGAACATTTTCAATTGATAATACATGTGTATAAATATTTTTTTGTGCCCTTCCTTATTTTCCCGGTTATTCTCTTCCTTTCTTTTCTCTTTATATATCCTTGCTGTGAGGGCCAAAATAAAAAATTTTGTGAATAATTGGATTTCGGCTTACTTTGATTTTGTTTCCATTTTTCTCGGGTGAAACATTACGTTTGTTTAAGGTCTTGACGTCTACTTGTGTTGTTTTGAAGCAATTCTTGATTACAACATGTGTTCTTCTCGGTGAGTATGGATGTAGATAGTTTGTCTCTCTAGCGGAGTGGCTTAGCTGTGCTCCCCCTTCAGCGTTTTATTTTTGGCTTATTCTTGTAGAGTGGGGCAGTAGAGCGTGATAGATCGTCGACTTCTGTGCGGCTGGTCAGGTTTGTTATGATTTTGTCTGCTTAGGCGGATTTCTGCTAGAAAAGATCTTCGAGTGTGTTTGGCGAAATTTCGGCTTGCCACATACATATGAAACACTTGTTTTCATATAATAAGTCGTATTGGTGCGTGGGTACTGGGCAAGCTCGGCATATTACGTATGCATTCTTTAAATACAGTTGCGGATCCATACGATGGCATAATTCGCATTCTCGTCTGATATCTAAACCCATCTCGCAAATAGTGCATTTTCCATAAGTTTTCTTTGAGGCAAATCCTTTTCCTCCAAAGTTAAGCTCTAAGTTTTCGATATATAAATAGCCTCCCGTTCTATCGAATGGTATGTCTAAATCTAAATTTGGGTGGAAGAGTCTAGCGATTTCTCTTGATATTCCATGAATTCCTGTCTGCATGGGAATTGCTCTTTCGTCTTCTAGATTAACGTCTTCGGGTGCATTGTTTCTCAATTGAGTGGTGACGTTTCCGCAAGGAAATCCCGAAATAAAGGGACAATCTGGATTAAAGAAGAAATGCGTAGCTCGCGGGTCATTTTTCCCGTGAACTCCCCAATTCTCGATCTTAACCTGGCATGCAAAACATACCGTTTCTCTTGGTCCTACACAGAAGAATCCCTCGGCAGATAAGTCAAAGATGGATATGTTGGGTGCGTCCCATTGATAGTAAGTAGCTAGTCTTCTCCATTCGAATCAGTACTTCCTTGTTATTTCGGTGCTGCGTATCGGCCAGTTGGGGGCTAAATTATCGTATAGAGATGCATGCTGCCTTCGATCTCGCATCATTCTAAAAATTTTTCGCTCGGTCACAATGACCCAGTAAAGCTGTTGTATACCCTTGCGAAAGTTAGCATTTATGCAATATTGCACATAGGTAGTTTCTTGATATGCGGCTTGGATGAATCCTTCTGTTTCGGTTATCATTTGCATTATATCTTCACAGAATATTCTTAAAGCGAATTTTATACTTTTCACTAGTCTTTCGTTATTTTTAATTATTTCTTTTGTCACTTTGTGTTTAAGTCGAAGATATTGCTTGACTCTGGCTTTCAATTTTCCTTGGTAATCTGGTTCCATTCATTCCATTTCCTATAAAATGGGTATAATTGACAATAATTTCTACTTCAAAAATTCTTTGTTATAAGTTAGTTATATTAGTAATCACAAAGAAGCTCTTAAGGGTAACGAGTAATTAAGGCGTTTGGCTTTTCCTCTTCTTTTCATTAGGTAGCCTGTGATGCATATTGCGCAGGAGATTAGACCTTGTCCCATCAAAAGTTGTGTTTTGCAATTCTCGCACTCCTTACCCGCTATTGGATTTCTCGTTAATACGTGAAATCTATGCACACGTCTCCAATGCGCTGGTCTTTCTATAGGTAATATAGCAAAACATTCCTTGCATAATAACTCCCATTCGTGGGTATTCAAGTACATCTCGCTTAATCCCTGTAGCATTTTTAGACATAGCCTCTTCTCCAGTGCGTCGTATAGCTCCGATGGTTCTTCGCTCGGTGCTGTGGCTGCGACGGCTATTTTTATGCGGTCTGGTCTAATGCTAGTGGAGAAGCGTATATTAGTGTACTGCTTTGGTTATTATGATTTTTCTTGTTTTTCTTCTAGATTTTTTTGGTTATTATTATTCTAGTTTTCTTTTTGTCGTTTTTTTTGTCTGGTATTCTTAGTTAATATCTCTCTATATATTTGTATTAGATCACACGTATAAGTAATTTAAAAAAAAAAAAAATTTAATATGAATCTGGTCGCCTAGCCGTATATTCGGGTACAAGAGGATATAGTGGTTGAGTATTTTCTGCACCTATTGGCACAGTAGCGGTGGTTGCTTGAGAGTCTAAATTTTCGACAGATTGATACGTTAAACAAGGAGCATTGGGAGGTGCCGCGTTTTCGGTGCTTTTCTTCCCTTTCCTATTTGGTGCGTTTGTTTGCTCGCGTCTAGCTCCGAGGTGTAATAAGAGTTGGGTCACGGAATTCCATAATGATCCTACTAGATGTATGGAAAAACCATGTAAGCTATATAAAGCATATCCATGAATCATAGTATCCATAAGAAGCTTAACGAGCCGTCCTATCAATACTATACCGATAAGTCTGGCGCTGGCCGTGCCGAAAGTGAGAAAACTAGACCACATTCGGTCCCATGTTCCCTTTACTATTTCGGTCATGGTTTTTCATCGAACATATGTGTTAAGCCGATTCCTTCGGGTGTTCCTCTACCTGTCATGCCTTGTGCTATTTTGTTAAGCACGGTTGGTTTCTCTACGGGGAAGAGGATCATGTCCCTTAATCTGGAGAGATCTTTTTCTCCGTAAATGCCGCTTATGGCTAGTGAATCAGCGCTCATATATTTCCATTCTGGTTTTGTTTGAGGGCGCAGGATTTCCGGTTGAGTTGTTTCAACTAGGACCGGGAGCATTTTATACCAATTATTATGTAATTTAAACATTGCAGGTACTCGTGCGTCGCAGCTGAGCTCGGTTCCCGTTCTGACGAGTATACGCGTCTGCGAGGCCAGAAATAGCTCCTCTTTCCCGCGTCGGACCGGCAGCTCTCCGTAGCATTTCGTAGTGTTTCGTAACTCTACTTCTACTCGGATACACTTTAAAAGATGTACTACTTCGCCTGTGACTACGCCTACATATCCGTTTTCCTCCATGAGCCTGTAACCGCTGTTCTTTAATACCTTTCTTTCTAATTTGGACTCTTGTTTGAGTATTTTGTAATACATGCTTTGTATTTGTCCGCTCATGTATTTTTCTATGTATAGAAATTTAGAGTTCACGTATGCAACATAT